>JAYDZK010000169.1:80657600-80755481 GCA_034509185.1 Euphonia xanthogaster | reverse complement strand
CTCTAGTTAGTGCTTTTACTATATATATTAATACTGTCTAGTTAGTGCATTCAGCAATCCCCAACCTTCTTTGTTATTGTTTCAATAAACTGGACTATTCCAGTATCTGGATTGTGCCAGCTTGTCTTGAACCCGAGCAGACCTAGAGCATTTGTAAATTCCACTAGTTGTGAATTTGTGGCTGGCTGGGAGTAGGCACCATTATTAGCAAGCCTTTTCTAACAAACGCACCAAAGTCTCAGTCCACGTTGCTCCTCTCAGTGCTCTTCCTGGTGCAGCAGCCACTGAAAACCACGGTGGCTACAAAGATGATTTTTGCCTCGTGTTCCCCTTGCCCTCTCAGGCCATGGACACTCTGGGGGGTGGCCATCCCACATGGGCTCTGGAACTCCCTGGCAGCTGTGGCTGGCCAGGGACCAAACAAGAGCCACCGCTGCTGTGACTCCTTGTGTTCACTGGGGAGACAGTGAAGGTCCTGCTCATCCCAGATGCTCTGCTGGGCTTTGGCGCCGGAGAAATGAACTTGTTGGACGTGCAGAACACTGCTGACTGTGGGAGTTGCCCACTTGAAATTATCCCCTCTCTCCTCTGCCATAGTGGTTGCCTTTGAGATTACTGAGATCTCTGTATTAGAGCATGAATATGAACCTGTTCAGGGTCCCGGTAAAGGTTTTTTCCTTAATGTATTTTGGAATATTGTCCTGAGTACAACCATACATTGTGTGTAAGCATATTCCTCCCATTACTCTCAGCTATGTGCAATCATATAATCAAAATATTTAAAAGTGTAATGCAAATAAGTGTCAGTCTGTTTTGACTTTATACATATTCAAGGTCTCCTTGCACTTTTTGATATATGTTTCAAAATAAGGTGTGATTTTGTTGAAGACTCACTGTTTTTCTTACTTCCTTCTTACCTATCTTTACAAATCAAAAGCCCAAGATCACTTTCAGAACTTCCCTCCCATGTCATGGGCTCTGATGTGACTCAAGACCTCTCCACTGCTTCTTTTTACAAGTGCTCCCGAGTCATCGGCTGAGAAGTGACAGCTCACCTTTGACAGCTTAGTGTTATAACTCTTTGAGAGAATGTCCTTTGGTGTCACTTCTCATGCTATGACTTCTTTCAACCCCTGCAAGAGGATTTTCTTGAGCATTCTCTAACCGTGGTGGTATTGGAGCTGCTTCAGCACTCCTGACACCTTTTGTGTCTCTGACAGGCACCAGAGAAAGGGCTTCCGTGAACTCAGCTGAACTTGAGGATGTATAAAAGAAGCACGTTGGGCATTGCTCATGGGGATTTGTTTTTAACAATACAAATTTCCAAGACTGTGAAATATTGAAATATTAAAGGGCAGATAGAGTGCAATGAAAGAAACATTTATGTATACTTCACAGCACTAGTTGATTTCAGAGGTTTTACAAATTTGTCAGAATTCTTTGTGTTAGTATACCTGCTTGGATTTTGAGCTCACAGCTGCCTTGTGGAGAGATACTAAGTGAATAACATAAAGTGATTGCTGGTGAATCACAGGTATAAAATTTACAACGTGATGAGTTAACATTTCCACATAATAAAATAAGGTGCTCCGTTACTATAATGCGAAGCTTTAACTGCTCATGTTGTGAATATAGGTGTGTTTTAGCAGGGACACAAATTAAAACAAGGTAATTATTGCCAATGGTCTAGCAACAAGTGTTTGATAAGCAATTTAAATTATAAAAAGCCCAGTAAAGCCTGGGAAGATGGAGAAGATGCTGAGCAAACAAGTATTGAATGTTTGATTAAGAAAAAGATATTATTTGAAGGAGACATTTCAGTTAAGGACATCTTTCTCCAGAAAACATGTGCTACTGGAAGGAAAATTTCACACATATTATTCAGGATCTGGCAGTTTTATGTTAAGTGCTGCATTTGTTCTTTAAAGGCTTTAGTAACATTTTTCCAGAAAACCACTTTTTGAAGGACAAACATGACATCTGTGGACTTGTTTCTGCTGCTTTTTCATAATCTGCAGTTTCATATTCACAATATGTACATTAGACAAAAAAAGAAAAAAAGCAGCGACCAAATAATTTTGAAAAACTCTTTAATCATAAGCAATGTATGTTGTTTCTGAATATCCATGTCCTTTGGCTTTAAAATTAATTTTTATTGCTAGGAAAGAAAATTAATTTTCTTCTGTCTCTGTACAGTTTGTGATATACTTTATGTTGTAGAGGAATGAGGTCAAATGCACTTTGATACCAGCAAAAAGAATGGATGTTATATCAAAATAAATTTGGCTCAGTCTTCAATGTGAACTGCTTTGAAAACAGTTTTATTGCTTCAGTTATACAGAAAAATCATCCCCTTAAAAAAAAAATCTTTATTCAGAACATAGACACACTTTGATTAGTAGTGTTAAACACAGAAAGATATCTGAACAACTCACACCACTTCTAGACACCTAAGAATGTAATCAAAATTTCTTCTTTTTTTTTAATGCAAAATGGAATGCTTCCCATGAGGAAGAGGTGCCGGCATCTCAGCCCACAGTCTTGTGTATCACACACTCTGGGCAAGAAGGAGGTAGGGATTGGAACCCATTCAAAGGAGAGAATTGAAACTTGGGTCCTTGGATTTTTGGATGTGCCCCAAGTCAGACTTTTTTGTGTAGGCAGACTGAAATTATCCATGACATATATCCAGAGCTGCCCATCGCTGTGAAGGCTTAGATGTCTCTGAGCCAAACATGTGCCTTGGGCACTTTGAGCACCACTGAGTAGGACAGCAGCTTGGTGACAGCATTTTTGACTTCATATCCTTGTTAAAATCCTATGTAGGGTGCATTTGAGCCTTTACAGGTTGCAGTGCATAAACTCTTGCAATGTATTCATCAACTTACAGGAATTCTCCTTATTAGTATTAAATAACACTGGCTTCAGTCATCCTTGTGGGTCCTTTCCAACTCAGGATATTCTATGATTCTATGAACATCCTGTCTTAGGATTTGAAGTTCCTCCCTTCCCAAATGCTAGAATATTAAACTATTCATGTTGTGCCTCCATACTGTTCCATACTGTGCTTCAAGGATGCTTAGATTGATGAAGACTGCTTTCTGGATGCTTTTTCCCACTTCTGTTTTATAACCAAAACTGATTTATATAACTGTTTTATAACCAAAACCAAATCCTCTTCTTAAACCTAGTAACTGATAATATCAGTCACTGTGTAGTTGTCAGAAAAGCAAGGACAGTGACTGAACTAATCTGGACTGCAGAGGAGGGATGTTTCATAGAGTCAAAGAAAAATCCTGGGTCTGCTCAGATGGATTGAAGGACTGCACTAGGGATGTTTACAAAGCTGATGCTGGGTTTGAAGGCCTAGTCCTCTGGCAACTCATACCATCAATGAAAAAGGAGATATGTCCATCCAAACAAAGTGGGTGAAGTAGGCTTTACTCTCACTTGCCTAATCTTTTTTCTGGTCACAATGTGGTTAAAGTAATAAAAAAACCAAAAACAATAAGAAGTGTTGATCATTGAAGATTTAGTCCAGTTCATTCCCTGGATACTGCCAGGAGAACAGTTTGGAGGGAAAAGTGGCATCATATCTTTCTGTGCCACAAGTAAAACCTGTCAGCTGAACTGAGATAGGTGGTTGTGGTGTTCACACTTGGAGAAAGGTGTTGAACAACTAAAAAGGCTTCACAAACACATTTCAAGAATCACCGGGGTCCATAAAACTCAGTGTTACAGGGAGAGACACCCAAGAAAAGATTCAATACTAATAAAGTTCAAGAGATTGTTTGATGGTGAGTTGTATTGTTCCTCTTCGTAGAGGATTTTTAGTCCAGAGGTAGAAAGGTGTAATAAACCTTAGTAGTGAGAAGCTGGAACTAGTTCCAAGCAAGAAAATGCACATTTTTTAGTAGTGGAAGGAAGTGCTTCTGCCCAGATGAATTGAGTGGGAGAGATGTGGGAGTTTTAAGTTATTTTATGTTTAAGTTCAGTTTTAAGGCCCCTTAAACATCAAATATGCCTGCTCTTATGAGAGCCTGCAGGAGGAGGTGAGTGGCTGTATCTCAGGTATTTTGGGGTACATCTGTTTTTCTGAGTCAAACTCATCTTCACTTGTGACTGTAGCTGCCCTTCCAGGGAATTGGGAATTTTATATGATAAATTACCTTAACAATGTGCCAGAGGTGGTGGGTTGTGTCCCCAGTGCTCTGAAAGTACAACTTGTGAGACCTAGTTGACACTGACTACCTGTCACTTGGTGAATAATTGCGGCTAAGCAGGCTGGAGTGGCTCTCAGGGCAGGATGCTGAAATTAGCTTACCTCGTAGTTTTAACTGGATCCCACCTTGAAGGTCACTTCCAATGTGGAACAGCACCGACGTTGACAAGGAAAGCTGGGTACCTGTGCCAGGGAGATAATTAGGTACAGATTGGTTGAACACAAGACGTAGGTAAGGTTGTGCTGGGATACATCCTGTGTGAGGTGTGAACATTAACAGAAGCCAGCAGTGCACTCTTGCAACCAGTGCCACTTGGGGCTGCAAGGGGGAGTGCTGTCAGCTGGTGAGGGAAGGGACCCTCCCCTCTGCTCAGCACTAGTGGCACACTTTGGGAGTGCTGGGACCAGTTCTGGGTACCCCAGCAGAACAGAGGCATGGATATACCATGGAGTGGGTCCAGTGAAGGACCATGAAGGGATTGAGGCATCTGATGTATGAGAGGCTGTAAATACCTGATGAGGGGAGTAAAGGAATCAGGTGCTTCTCATCAATGCCCAATGGCAGGACAAGAAGAAATGGACACACTTTGAAATACAGGAAGTTCCATTTAAACATAAGAAAAGACTTGTTACTGTGCAGGCGATCAAACACAAGAAGTTTGCCCAGGGAGGCTGAGGAATCTCAATCCTTGGAGATGCTCTAAAATGTGACTGGACACAGTCCTGAACAACCTACCCTAGCTGACCCTGCCTCAGCAGGTGGGTATTGGCTCAGACAATATCGAGAGGTCCCTGGAACATCAGACATTCTGTGATTCTGCAGTACCAGAATACATAATATGGAGAAGGAATCCTGGAGCTGATGACACTGGTCCTACTAAGACAGTGTGTCATTTAAATTCTCATGTATGTGTATCTCATGTATGTATGTTTTGATTAGGACTTTCATTGTGGCATCAACAGTCAACTGCTGTTGATTAACCCCTTTAATTCTTATGAGCTTCTTTTGGCATGCCCTATTGCATTTTAGGATTCAGTCCCAGATCTAGCTATTTGCTTCTGGTTTTGGTTTTCAGGTTCATGAGCTTGCATTTGTGATCACACCTGACTTAACAAAATTGGACAATGTTTTTATCTCAACAATTGGTCAGTCTGTATAATAGAACTGTTACCTTTATTGTTTTTCACATTAGCAGCAATTTGTGTGTCATATCACAAATTTTATGTACAGTTATGCAGTTCTCCTCAAGGGCATTGATAAATGTATGGAAAAAATTCATACTCAAAAGATTCTTCCATAAGTTTGAAAAATATGCAATCCCTTGAAATGAAAACACTTCAGCTATAGTGTATTTTTATGACCTAGTTTTTAACCGGTTTTAAAAATTAACATGTAATATGCTACATTGATTTTCTTTATAGTTGGTTTTTAATGCAAGATTATGTCAAATATTTGGCAAAGGCACTATTTCAGCCACAATCTTCATTATCAGTCTAATGCTTAATCTCATTGAAACAGTATCAAATTTGTTTGACAGTCTGGGTTCCTGGGAAATTGTGTCGACTGACGTTAATAAGCCCATAATCCGTTAATTCCTTCATTAGTATCCCATATCAGCATTTCTCTTCGTTTGCTTGATGACACTTGCTAGCTAAAGCAGCCTGTAGTTACCCAAGCGATTATATTTATTGCCTGAAAAGGTGGTTCAACATTAACTTTTTCTATACAAGGTCTGAAATTCAAATTACCGCGGTGCCATTGCCAAGAGCCCTGACAGCAGAAGCACGGGATTGCCGAGCAGGCCATTTTGCCTTCGGTTTCTTAACCCTTCTCCGCTTCCTTAAAGGCGGCGGAAGGTGTTTGCCGCCCGCCCTGGCTCCCCGCCCCGGAGCAGCGGGTGCCCGCTCCCGGGCGCAATAGCGTGGCCACGCTCTAGATGGGGCTTCAGCGCTGGCGGAGGCGGCGAATAAAACCGGCCCCGAAAGGCGATGGAGGGCTTGGAAACAGCGTCGTCCCGCCTTTAAATTCGTCCTTCTTCTTTCATCCGATTGCCTTTTTCGCAAGGGTTTGCTAGTAACTAGAGGCATCCCTCAAGGATGGAAGCTGGAGCCAGTATTGTTTAATGTCTTTATTTCTGAGCTGGCCAAGGCACGGCGTTTGTTGGGGCTTTGGATATATATTCCCACTCCTGAGGTTTGGCTCTTGGGCTGGGGGCTCGTTCCGTGCCTGCGCAGACAGTCTCCAAAGTGCTGTGGAGGGCGTGCAGCCGGGGCCAACCTTGCCATCGGCAGCTGCTTTCAGCTGCGTGTCTTGTGCCAAGGGCACTGCCGTGCAGATGGGACCTGGGCTCATGCACAGGCAGCACCGTGGCTGTGGAGCAGCCTGGTGGCTGCGGGTCTGGGCTGACCCCATCGCCGCCGCAGCCCGGCCCTGCTGGCCCTGCAGCGCTGGCCTCAGCCAGTGGGACTCTGCAGTCCCCACTGTCACCCTTGGGGACCGAGGAACCCCATGAGGCAAGTACGGGCCAGGATGAGGTTCCCCAGAAAAAGCCCTGGGATCCTAGTGATGAACATGACCCAGCAATGTGCCTTGGGATCTCCAGTACAAAAAAAACATTTAAAACCTGGACTGAATCCTGTAAAGGACCACCAAGCCAGTGAGGAGCTGGAACACAGGATATTCAAGGGGAGGCTGAGGCTGCTGGCTTTGCTCAGCCTGCAGAAGAGATGCTTCAGGGAGAACTTAGTGCTGCCTGCTGTTACCTGCTGGGAGGGTGTGGGGGAGATTTACCCACATTCTTCCCGAGGTGCCCAGTGGAAGGATGAGAGGCAGCTGACTGTGCATTGCAATATGGGGAATTCTGAGCAGATGCTAGGAGAAAAATATTCACCATGAGGGTGGTCAAACACTGAAGAAGGATGCCCAGAAAAGTTTTGGCATCTTCAGCTTTCAGGATATTAAGACTTTAACTGGACGCAGCCCCAGGCAACCCAACATAGTTGCCCCTACTTTGAGCAGCTTGTTTGACTGAAGGCCTCCAGAAGTGCCTTCAAACTATGTTAGTCTGTAAGGCAGTGACTCTGAAATTGTGTTGCTGTTTCCAACAGTGTGCCCTGGCCTATGTTGTCTCCCAAAGCATGCACAGGGATCATTGTGGAGAGTGCTAGCTGAACCATGAACGCCATGGCACTGGCTGTGGTCACAATTTCACAGGGAAGGAGACAGAGTTACAGTTCTGAAACAGTTTGAGTAAATAAACACGGCTTCCTAAAATATAAATTCAGAAAATAAAAACACCTTTTTATTTTCATCCAAGTGCTATTAGCCCGTTCATTCTGTTAATCTGGTTTATGACAATAGTTACCAATGTGAAATCCTGATCCTTCTCAGGCTGTGTTCTGGACAGGGATCATCAGTGGTTTGTACACACCAGTACAACTAAATATAGATATCTTTTCATTAGCAGAGATATCTCCTTTGTACTTTTGTAGATTGAAACCTCTTTTTGAAACTGAAATTTCAGAATTGAACTAAAGAGTTCCTAACATCTGACTGATTTCCTGTAATAACACATTTAGCTAATTACTAACTCCTTATTCCTGTTTAGGATCCATTCATATGAAGATTTATGAAACATAATAACTTCAAGGATGGCTCTGTTTTTCACATACAGAGGACAGAATTTACTTTATACATATTTTTAAGCAGGTTTTCAGGAGAAACTGAGGAAGCCAAGAATCTTTTCCTGCACCTTCCAAATTCACAGTGCTGTTCCTTGGGGGAGAATGTAAGCCAAAGGAAGTGAAAATGCCCTGCCATCAGCCTTTCTCTGTTTAATCTATTAGTCACTCAGCTGTATAATGTATTATCTGTCACACAGTGATAAGCAGCTTAGCTCTCTGAGATCATATTAAATATGTTCAGTTTAGCCTAATTCTGCAGCGCTCCAAGAGGAGACACCCTGATATCCACCTGGACTGGAGCCCTTCTGAAAGCAGTGCAACTCTGCACAGGGATGGGAACCTCCTCCATGGCTAATGGCCTTAAAGGAGAATATTCTGACTGTCTTCCTTCTGTTCTAAAACCCTTTCTTCAGTTCCTGTTCATGCACTTTGAAGAATGAAATATTCAAGCGAGCCCATGTCCTAGAAAACAAAAATATCCCTGTCGCAGATCATCCCGAAGTTTATAGGTTAGAACTGCCTTGATCTTGTTTAACAAGCTCTGCTGGAAAATAATGTTTTAAAAAGAGCTCCTACCCTGCATTTTCCATACTTTCAAAGTATATCTATTTAATATTTTGTTAATAGTTCATTGGAAGTTGGACATCACATCTACTCCCTATATTGTCATTAACTACATGTAAATGTAATTTTTTTTCCTTGGAAAAACCCCTGAAGCCTGCTGAAAGTCCTGACACTAATACTTAGGTAAGGTAGCAGTCTTTGCCTTTTTTTGCCACCTCTCTGAGGTTGATGGGATAAAGACTGGGTAATGACAGATCCTCTCAGTCCTTTCTCCACAGTGGCTCCAAGTGTTCCTGGCACGGATGCATGCACTCCTTGGCTGTTCAGGGAGCTCCATCTGCAGCTCAGTGATCACAAGCTGGATTTTAACCAATAGATATAAATAGGTTTGATGGAGATGATGAATGTGATAGTCATCCCTAGACAGTCACTGCCAAGAAAACTGCAGAATTATTAAAAAAAAAAATCCAAAATGTTTGCTTTTTTGGAGGGGCAGAATGGGGACAAACTGAGCTGGAAAGCAGCAGTTAAGGCAGATGTAGAACTTCAAAATAATATTAACTGATATTAATGTTGACTAAATAGAATAAATACAGCACTGGCTAAAATGCAGGTCTACCAATATTGGTGGGTGACCCTGAATTAAGAACTGGTGAATACTGCTTGTGGTAGAAAAAGTAGAATGAGCACAAGTTTCTGCTTTTTAATCTTGACATTTCTGTTCATTCTTTGCATATTTTAAAATACAATCACAGCCCTCAGTTCATCAACTTTAAAAAAAGGCTGTTGCTCAGGTTTTTTCTCCTTATAAATTCTAAACCAACTATTTTAAGGGTATTGCATGTACTCCTTTTGGTGGAAAATTACATTCAACATTGGAGTTAAAGGTCATATGACCTCACCCAACTCAAGTTGGTTGCCAGTGCTGAGAAAACTGAATAGAGTGGTACAATTTCCACAGGATTTAAAATTAACCTCATTGGATGATTGGCTTACATTTCTAATCCGATATATCAGGCTAAATATAGACTTTGAAGACAATTTCTTTCCATTCAAATAATCACTGCAGGCTAAAAATGAGTAAAAATTCAAATGAAGAGAGAAAAATACTGAATTAAATTATAGACAAACTACCATCTTGCTAGAATATTGACCTGAAACTACACATAGAAAAGGTGCCTGCAAGGAAGAGAAGGCAAAAGGAGAAAAAAATAAAGAGCAAAATTATTATGTTTGTGTATATATATTTATAGAGGGAGAGTTTCTGATGCTGTCAGCAATTTCTGTCAAAGATCTATCTTCAGAGGCATTACTGTTGACTTTCAAACATTTCATGTTTTATTACTGCATTTTAATAATTAATTATGAACGGTGTCCCTGAATGATCTGTAGGGGCAATGAATCATTCATTATTACTAAAACAACCCTTTTTTTTTTCTTTCAAAAAAAATAGCAAGAGGACCGAAAAACCTTTAAAAAATAACTAATATTTTAGGAAATGCCACAAATCAATACTGCAAAAAACTCCAAAGTCACTGAAGGAAACAGAGAGTTGGGAGATGAGATTAAGACTGTATGCAGGGTTGTTTTTCTGTTGTTGTTTTTTCCTCCTTTAGTCTTCTGAACTCCTGAAGAATATAAATATCATAAAATATATTATCTAGGCAGATGTAACTTGAATTTAGTAAGTCCATACTAATATTCTGTAGATAAGAGAGATGCTTCTGTGCAAGAAGCAGCTCTGTGGCACTAAACCCATTTGGAAACAGTCTTTCATTTCCCATATTAAAACAAGACATGAATTTCCATGTGACAGACAAAAAATATTTGCTTCACTGACAAAGGTTCCTATCTCTGTTGGAATTCAGCAAGTTCCAGACATGGGATAAATATTATAACCCAGTTTACTTGGTTTTATTTGTTAGTGTAACTTGTACCAAGAAATATAAATAGCCCTTAGTTCCTGGGGAAGCTCACAGCACTGTTTTTGATCAGTCTCATGAGAAATTTGTTCTGAATATGTAAAGGGTTTATTCTTAATACATGAATTCCAGCCTGTGAGAGAAACTCTGTCTTCAGCCATGCTCTTCATTATAACCTAGTCCCATAAAAATCATTCTCATTGGTTCAACATCTGTGTTGAACCAGATGCAATTCCAGACTAAGAGGTGATGCAGCCCACCCTTGGAAGTCGCAGCAACATGGAGACAGCATGAAGATCCCACAGATAAAGCTGAATCTGAGTAAGATGGAGATAATGTGTTACTGCTTGTCATGCTTAATGGCTACATTGCAGAAAGTGACAAAATTAAAAGATCCTAAAAGAAATATTGCAAGAGAGACTGTCTCTCAGAAGTTGCTTTCAAAAAGATATGCAGGATGCATATGATTCCCTGATTTTCTGCCTGCTGCACCTCAGTTGGCAGCTAAAATCAGAACCAAGCCCAATTACTCTAGGCCCGTGTCTCACCACTGGGTCATGCAATAGAAAGTTTGTAAGGCCCTTGTCAGTCACATTCTAAAATAAATCTGCTATTGCTTTAATGATGATTCACAGTTGCCTCCCAGCCTGAATCTGCAACCTGAATCTGTTGTGGAGTATGTATCTTTCATGCAGATATGCAACCATTTATTTCACTGAATGCTACTTGTGTGAGTGAGGTGTACTCAATGGGAATGAGGACTGCAGCTGCAGACTTTAGTGATTCAATGGGGATTTGAAATAAAAGATTTGAACTGGCTCTGTGGGTATATGAAACAATATTTTTCCCTTCTGTCAAGTCTCCCATGAGGTCTTTGCTGAACCCTTGCTAGTCTTTGAACTGCTGATGATGTGAGTAGGAACCCCTCACAGTGGCCTCCAGGGCAGCCTATTATGTAGTCCAAAAACTCTGAGAATGGGTCTGTTGCATGTCCTATTATCTAGATTCCATTGAAAAACACTGCATCCAATTATGACACAATTGTGTTGAGTTCAATATTTCTCAGACTTTCCTAAACTTTAGTTATCATCACTGAAAAGTTAGTATTGAGTCAAAGTTATCTCCTGTTGTTTTAAACAGGACTGGTTGGGGGTGGAGGAGGTTTACATGTTGAAAGTAGACATCACAAATATTCACCCATTTAGGGTCTGATAGAGCTGTTATATCATATTTGTCCATTTGTGGACAAATAGTGGTCAAAAGACAACCTCCTGTATACAAAAAAGAAAATTTAGACAAGTAAGGTTTTTAACATACTGTAGCTTCTTTTTCAGGAGTTATCTAAGAGCAGCCTATGCTGACCATGACTAAAATAGGTTGTGACTGAGACAGGCATGCTGTCAAAATAGGTTTAGCAGCATAGTTGCTTGGCCATACCTTCATTAGTTATTTTATATCTGCTGTTCTGAAAGAAATTTTTGTTCAGTCTAGCTGCATTTAGAAAAAATCAATGGCAGCTTTGACATGCTTACCCTTGCCATGCCATTAGCAGAGCAGCAGACTTGACCCTGCTGCCTGCATGATGTCTGTTGCTTAGTGAAATAGAAAGTATATCTTGAGAAGATGGTTCTGATGAATTGAAAAAATATTTCTTGCAGCAAGATTAATTTCACTATCCTCTCCTAGCTCCTCATTTTGATCAAGCCATGCTTGTTTTACAGATTTCCTATGAAGACCAGTTGTGCGTCTTTGATCATCCTTTTCTAGTTAAGTAAAAAACCCCAAACAAATGGGGCTGTGTTAGCTTTTTGTTCTTACCATCCAATTCATGCTCTGACAAGTCTGGAAGCTGGCCTAGGCTGAGCCTTCACTGACAAAAGTCATACATACTTATTGTGTTGACCAGCAGTTCTCCCAGTGGAAAAACATGGATGCAAAGAATGTAATTCTTTTTCTGCAAAGAAGAGGTGGTAAGATCAAATGTGGCCAGGGGTAACAGTACTGAGTTTTGTAGCTGACTTTTGGGAAGCACTAAAAATTCCACTTAGCATTTTCACCACTTTACATTTTACAACCAAACAACAGTCGCAGGTTAATTAACCCCCTATGAAAACTACTACTTTCCAACCACTACCTCCCCAGTACCTTTATAACTAGGCAAATATATTTCAGGTAGCTCTGAGACAGAGTAGCAGCTGCACCAAAGATCTGATCAGGGAAAACTGTGCAGAACACAAGATATGGAAATGCAAAATGTAACCAACTTTATTCTAAAAATCCAAAAGGAACAAACAAATATTAGCAATTTTTTCAGGGTTACCCTACCAAAGAATACAAAATGTACATCTACTTTGACAGGCAGATCTGTGTTTAGTTCAAAACAGTTGGGTTGAGACTTGTAGGGCGATGCATGGAAGGACATGCATGATTTCTCTACCCATCACCTGACACACTGTTTGGTTTCTTGTTTATTTGACTGTCTTTTTGTTTGGCTTACATTGCCTCCTACATGTTCCTTTGTTCAGTGTATTGGTTGCACTATCTATGTTAACCTGATGGTGCCAGGCCAGGCACCTGGTTTCCATTCTGTGTTCTCCTGCTCTGAGTCCACATCTCTTCAGCTTCTGCCCAGGCAGTAAAGGGTCATCTTGGTTCAAACAGCCTCTGACATTGCAATCACTTCCCATGTAGGTCAATACAGCCTCTCTGCAGCACAGGCCTAATTACTGCTGCCACTCCTGCCTTTGCTGCCTTCTCCCTCTACCAGCTTCAGCTCCCTCTTGCTAGTCCCCTCTCCAGATTGGGTCATCCCCTCTCCAGTTTGGGAAACAGAACCCCTGTGATTTCTCCACTCTTTCATTCTCCTTGGCCCCTGCCCAAGGAGCTAACAATGCCCAATGTCAGAGCATCACTCCCCTGGTCCAGAAGAATGCCAGGAGTTGTCTGCACAGCTTCTGTGGAGTTAAATTGATGCTGCTTGTGCCTCCTGTCTGTGGGCAAGGGCTCTGTCAGCTCTGTGTCATCTTCTGCAGAAAAATGGGCTACACCTGAGACAGGGTAGGGGCCAGCAGAGCACTACTGGCCACCCATGCTGCACGTGGGGACACCCTTGGCCTCTGAGATGAAGATTAAAGGTGGACCAAAGATTTTTTTCTGATGGTTCCTAAAGATCATCTCAAAATTGTGACCGAGTACAGTTTTGTGTCCCTTCAGTGGAAGAGTGGTCTCCATCTGTGGGCTTGACCCCATGCTTGAACACACATAATCCTTATCCTCAAATTTACATCAGCTTTCAACGTTTGAGATGCTTTCCCACCTCTCTGTTCTGTGAAACATCTAAAAAACTCCTAAATACTATAAAAACAATAACTATTCTGATTTCATTTAGTGCATACACTTTAGGAAAGTTGCCAAAATTCATGTACTCAACTGCTCCTTATTCTCTTCAAGATTACTCTCTTTTTGTCCTTGCATGTGTAAATATTATTGCCGACCCACTTCTGCATCCTGCAAGAAATTAGTCTTCTAAAGTGCCCTGTCAGAGTGGAACTAAACAGATATGGGAAAACTGCTGGAAAGAAGCCAAAATGGATGCGGTGGTAGATTGTTTTTCCGAGGGCTTGGCAGAAGATCCCTCCCGGAAAGGACTGGCAGGAATGTAAGGCTCCATGGGTGCTCTTTGAGTGCACTTCACATCTTGAGTGCTTGCTAATTTAGGTTTCATTGGAATGGCAGATGGGGAAATGAGATGTGTGGGGGCTTTCATCCCTCATCCCTCTGCAGTAATGTAGATTACTAAATGTCAGCAGAAATACAAATGCAAACCTACTGGACTTGACATTGTTGGGCCTGATTTGCTTGCAGTATCTTGTGCTGAAAATGTAGACAAGGTTGAAGGCTTGACACTGACTGAAACCTGCCTGAATTCCTGCTCCTCAGCCAGAGCCACCACCTTCAGTAACAGTGGATCGTGAAAGGCACAAGTAGAAAATGAATTCTAGGATTTCTCACACAATGTAGCTGGAAGCTTAAGGAATGATGACTGATTTATACAGAACATGAAAGATGTTTTATCCTCCAGATCCAACTGACTGAGCAAGTCAGATGACTGATATATCAGATGTGGAATTTCACAGGAAAATGTTTTTCTTTTCAAAGGTCCTTAGTATTAGGAATTCATGGAGGGAATCAAAGCAGCCACAGATACTAAAACTAGTAATGTTTTAACTAAAGAGCAGCAGATTGTGATTTCACCTAAAAAGCAGCCACTGAGAAGAAGAGACTCATACAGGTTTTTAATTATCTAAGTACATTTAGATTTAATGGCATGAAGGAAGGTTTACTTAAGATCTCTTGATTTTTTAAAAATTTTTTGTTTGTTTGGGTTTATTTTCTTCTGTCAGTTATAAAGAGATGGTACAGAAATAATTCTGAAATGAAGAACAGATGCACTTCTCTGCTGTCCTCAACTTGCCACAGATTTGTAAATGCAAGACTCAATAGCTTTCTCAAAATTGTTCCAGCTCTGTCTCTTCCCAAGAGCCTACTTTAACACATGGGCTTCATCGTAGCTTCAGAGTAATTCACGTCAAAAGAGAAAGAGCTCTATCTTTGGATGTTATCTCTAAAATCTCACTGTGGGAAAAACTGAAAAATGCTCTGAATGTAAACTTCTGGCCACAGTGAAGGTTCTGGAAAGAACAGTCTTGGATGAAACTGAGTTTGTTATTGAGAAACATCAATGATTAATAAAACATCAAAAAAATTTTGCAAAGGATAGAATGATCTTGACTAGGAGCTGCTTGACCTATTGTGCATGTAGAGGAGGATTCATAAGAGTATGCACAGCCCACAGCTGCAGGCATTTAAGCACAACAGAGAAAATGTGCCCTGGAGGTTACTTCTGTGAACAAAATGATACCTTCAAAATACAGTGGCTTCTAGCACATAAGCAGAGAGTTGGGCTCCAAGCAGCATTATCTCATGTGCTTTCAAGCTGTGTCTGGCCAAAACAGCTATCTGCCACCACACTGAGTGCCATTACTCAACAAATGAAACAGTCCTGTACTTACATTACATTATCTTGGCCATTTTGTATGGTTTAGAGCCTTTCACTAATCTGGTGTTCTGCAGTGCAAGAGCAGCTGATGATACTCTGTTGAAGCTGGAGCACTGTGTCTTCTCTACCCTTTAACTTCATTTTCTACCAAAAAAGATTGATCTGAACAGTCAGAGCTTTTAATGGCATTCTAAAGCCGTACTTTTCAATATGTTTTGATACTTGGAATTTTTAAAAAGTGATAAAGACCTCTTTAGAAATGTAAAGTATGTGGACTGTTGAAGAATCTATGAGACTTCACTGTTTCTTAGCAATATTTCACAGAACCCAGAGAAATAATTGATTGGTACCAACAGCTCACAGATCAGAAAACTTCTAAAATGCCTTGGACAGACTGCTTCTTTCAGGTGGAAATAAAGCCATCTTAATAATTTTTTCAGTCCCAAACATAATATTTTGTTTCTCCCGTATTTTTACTCTATGCCTGTTGCATCTTACTAAACAATCACCTTTTATCATAACTAGAACGTTCTTTGTTCAAAGTTGTACTTTTATACTTCTGTTTTCACATACTCATGAGCCTTGGGTTTGTGTGTACTTCGTTACCTTAGCAGCAGTAAAGTTCCGTTTAATTTTCCATGAAGGTCTGGCATAACAATGAATCATTCTTACCACGAAATCTTTAGAAACTACCCCTGCCCCCATAAATTCTCATTGTCTACTCCAGTCTTTCTGTACCTCCTGTAAACATGGGAAACTGCTCATAAATCATTTTAGCAATGTTTGTAATTTATTACATTTCTTCTACTTAACTAAAAGTTCGTACCACTTTGTCGTCAAGCATCCAGAACTGTACAATAGAAATGGAGTTACAGGACATTTACCAGCAGCTGCTGCAGGACAAAGGGTGATGTCCACTCTTAACCTGTACAACACTTGAAAATGCAAAACATCATAGGGTGATATCCAATAGATTTTACACACCACAAAGGAACAATTCTCTGCTTAGGAGCCATATAAAGTAAGATGCTGCTCTACAAGCTTTAAAATCTTCAGCTTCTCAGTGTAACATTTATTTTTCCCAACTTTCTGGATTACTTCCACAATGAACTAGCTTCATTATGTGTATGGAAAGACTGGCAAAAGAGAGACATGAGAAAGCTGTCTGGCTTTTCAATTCCCATGTTGCATCAAAGTTGTTACTGAAAAGTCCTAGGTGCAAAGTTTTTAGGCCAAAATATTATAAATATACTTAAAAATTGAGAAATACAAGAAAATTCATCGAAATACAGGCTGAGATTTTTCAAAATCAGTTCCAAAGAGCGTTTGAAAGGATCCTTTAATTAAGTTGTTGCATTAGTTATCAAGGTGATTGTGGGCAGGGAGCCCCCTACTCTTTGATGGTTTCTCTAAATATGTGTGGAATAAAGATGCTGAAGCTTTGGCTGAAGCTGTGCCAAGTGTGATAGAGGGAAGATCTTCATGAGCTCTGGTACTTTAGCTCCATTTGAGTTTATCAAGTCTGGCTATGAGTTTCGCTGCTCAGACTCTGTTTTGAAGTTCAGACTGTAGGAACCTACTAACCCAAGGGCTGCAGGAACAAAAGAGACACTCTAAAAACAATTAAAAAGAAAAATGTGCAGCGTCTTGTCTGTCATTCTTTCCCCACAGCTTTTGAGGACTTATGCAGCTTATAAGCACCTTCAAATGAACTGAAATGAAAGTTGTCTGTTTTCCACATGGGAAAGGAGACTGTATCTGTGGCTTTTGGAGCTAACAAAATAGAGGATTCTTATATGAAGAGGAAACAATCTTAAAAAGTACCTTAGTTACAGTTTTTACAGTCCCTTTAGAATTCCTAATTTTTATTCTTAATTTTCAATATTAACAGCTCATGCTTTTTCCATATAATGTCATTGCCACATGCTTTCTCTGGGTTATTGGTCATGTGTCAAGACTGTCTCTGAGATGTAGGAGCATTCTCTTCTATGTCCAGCACCCTTCGAATCTGTGTATCTTTTTTTCTTTTTTTTCTGCTTTGCAGTATTTATGAAATATATTAGTGAGCAGAACTTATTAATATTATAGTTTAAAGCTATGTATTAGTGCTGTGAGTGAATCATATACAACCAGTTGCAGTGAGTTGCCCTGATTTTGTTTCATAAAATGAGAGTATGGCCAAAACAGAATATTAAACCCAATATTTTCTAGTAGTGAGTAAATAGAGAAATAAGTAGGAAACAAGCACCTCCATCTTTTAAAGAAAAACTTTGAGAAATACAGGAAAATTTGCTGTCAGAAATAATCCTGTAGCGTGAAGGAAATTCACTGAGCAAGGTAATGGGAATTTCCCAGCAAATTCCTATAATTACTCACCTATCACAGAATTTTAACAAGTTGCTTGGCATTGCCTCACAAACCAACATAAAAACAAGTTTGTCTCCTTTGCTGCTTTCCCTGGTCATTCAGCAGCAATTAAACAATAAACACTTGTCGTTCACCAGTTTGTCGTTCCCATAGTAAAAGTTATGCTCAAGTGAAGACAAAGACTGAAGCCAGAAAATCTTAACCTTTGTACTTAAGTGCACTCTAATGAAGTTTACACTTTTTTTTTTTCCAGGAAGCACTCTCATGAAAGCAAAGTAATGCATACATCTCTGCAAGATTGGTACTTGAATTCCCATTTTAGGACTTTATATTCCTGATATTAAGCTCCAGTCCAGAGGACAGTGAAATCAGTAGAAAGCTTTCCAATGAATCTCACAAGATAAATCAAGCTCTAAGAGAGCACTGAGAGTTTTATGGCTCTTGCTAGGTACCTTCCTCAAGAATTCAGGATTTCAAAAAAAAATAATCAATATTAAAATGTACAACAAGCTTTAAGGATATATAGAGCAGCAAGTCAAGATCTGTGCTTAGTCTGAACAGTGGAAATTCACTGAGGGCAGTGGCAATGCAAAGGTGTGAAGGAGGATGACACAGCACACTTCATCATTGGGATGAAACTGTGTGAAGGGGAAATTTAGTCAGAGGGAATGAGCAACCATCTGGCTGCATGCAGGGAAGAGGACGGGGGTTACGACTGTAGTAACATGTATAAGGTTGTGAACTGTGTGGTTCTTGACTTAAATAAAGGCAATCTGCATCCTCAGATGAGGACCGAGTTGCCCTTGGTCACTTGCAGATGAGCCGACTGATGAAGGGTTATTTGGGGTTATCTGCTTATCCTGATGATTAATAACGTCTGTTCCACAGCTGACAATATTGGGAACTGTACATCCATACCAGGGACTGAAAATGGGCAGCGCTGTTTAACTCCTTTGGAATACATGGCATAGGACAGCCCTCTCACCCAGAGTCCTGCCTCTCCTGCTTGTCCCTGTTGCTTGCCTGGACAGGATTGCCTATCCAGAATGGCTCATTTTCCGCCCCCTTACCGCAGTAAGCGGCGACCAAGGCGCCAGACCCGGACCCTGGCGGCTCCGCATGGGGTAGGAGGAGCAGGAGCAGCCTGAGCTGGAGCGAGGAGCAGCCCTCCTGACGGGGGGAGCAGTTTCAGGCGTTGCTCACCTCGACCTGCGGGCAGCGCACCTGGAGGGCGGCACAAGCCCCTCTCAGCCTCCCCCAGGCGCACGGCGGCCGCGGGCAGCCCCGGGCGCTGGGGCACGGCAGCAGGGGCGGGCAGGCCGCCACATGCCTCCGTTTTCCCGGCAGCTGGGGGCGGACAGGCTCCTTCCCGGCTCCCTCCTGGCTCCGTGCTACGGCTGTCCCCGCCCGGGGAGGACTACAGCGCCCGTCGGTCCCTGCGCGCCGCCCACACACCCCCGCCTCTGGCCGCTCTCGCTGCCTCCTGCCAGCCGGGAGCCGGAGCCGGCTCGCCGGAGAGAGCGGGGCTGCGCGGGCAGGGCAGGGCAGGGGGTGCTGCGGGCGCTGCGGGCGGTGGCCACGCTCGGGGGCGGCGGCGAGGTGGAGCTGGGCGGCTCCGTCCCCGTCCCGTGCGGGGGAGCGGCTCATCGCATTCTCGCTGCCCCGTCCCGACCGCTGCTGTGGCCGCGGCTCATGAGGTGAAGATGGTGATCCGCGTCTTCGTCGCCTCCTCCTCGGGCTCGGTGGCGGTGAGTGGGGGCGAGCGGCGGGGAGCAGGGAAAGGAGCGCGGCCGCCGCGGGCAGGGCTCAGCCTGCGGGGCCGGGGACTGCGCGGGGCTGGCAGCTCGTCCTCCCCGCGCTGCCCAGTCCGCCCTCGGCTCCGAGCGTGTCCCCGCACGCCGGCACGGACCCGAGTCCATCCGTGGGCTGCCCTGGGACGCGGGGCTGACTTTGCGGCGGTTGCGTGTGCGATGGGGGCGGAAAAGACAACTCTCCTCCGCAAGGCTGCCGAAGCTTAACTAGCTCGTAAATTGCCTTTGGCAAAATAAGCACCCCGAAACCTTTGTAGGGGACAAACCTTGGGTGCGTTTAAAGGGTCTTAGAGGTCGTTAAGTGCGGCTAAACTTTCCCTTTTGGGAGACGATCAGCGCCGCGGTGCAGGGGAGAACATCCCGAGGGGAGCCGAGCCCGGGCAGGTGCGGTGCCTCGGTGCCTGCCACCCGCGGCAGGGTGGACAGATAAATACAAGGAGAGCCGAGGGACAGGCTGCAGGCCACCAGCACCTCTCTGCATTAAGAAATACTCTGGAATAGGTACAGCTCTTCTCAGACTCGCTTTTGAAGGGCATCACTGCACTCTGTTTAATTGAAGCTTATACATAATTCTCTTGTTTAATTAATTGTGCGTGTGACCTATGAATTTCCATATTTTCGTATAAAGTGGCAGCTTTCTGTTAAGGAAATCTGGGCAAAAATATCCTGCTGAATTTGTTGTTTAATAAGAAACATTGAAAGGATTTAGATATAATTGATATTCTTTATGCTTCAGCAGTGAGGCAGCAGCACTTTCTGTGTTGCAGAAGGATGTAGCACATTCCTGTCTAAAGGTTTATTGTGTATTTAGTTTCTTCAGCCTTTTGCTGTGTGGATCTAGTTTTCAATTCAGTAACATGACGACAGGTAAGTGTTCTGATATGATTTGGCATGAAGAGTTCAAAATGCTTAGTGGTTGCATTACAGCTAATGAAAACTAATTATCCATTTCAGTAGCCAACTGAGTAAACACAGCATCTTCAGAACTCGGTAATCCATGTCCATCCAGCATCCATAAGAGACACATCATCTTCCCTGCATGGGCAGTTGGTTCATGCTGTGGTAGTGTAGCATTGATGGTTTTAGTTTCTGTTTCATGCTCCATGGGCTGAACAGTATACCTAGTTTTGTATTTTGTTTTCATTGGAGGGGTAGAAAAAGGCCACATAGTTCACTCACTCCCATGTCCAGTTTGCAAGGAGGTTACTGATAGCAGTTTTTGACTCTAGTCTCTCACCCTGTCTCCCTGCAAGGTACATATGCAGTTAGCAGAGCAATATAATCCTCATAACTATCTATTAACCCAGCAAACCAAATCTGAGTTTAACAAGCAATTTAAATTGCACATCAGTTCTCTCTGACTTTTTTTCTGGGTTGGACAACAGGAAGATGACAGAATATGGGTAGCAGTTTGCATGCTCGTGATAGTCAACTTTCTTCATCTAGTCAGTAGTACATCTGAGTGCAGCTTAGCCAGAGTAGAACAGATGATTCAGTGATTGAAGGTACTGTTATAAAGGGCCAGAGCTCTGACATCTCTTTTCTCTCAGTTTTTTTTCATCTGTGTTATCACAGCATTTAAGAACTTTAATTATGGGCTAGGTTCCTGCTGTTCTCAGTGTTGCATCACGGAGGCTTTCCTTTTTTTCTGTAGGCTTTGCAGGGGGTGTCCTTAGATTCAGGCTAAGGATGGAGGAAAATGATGAAGAAAACACTATTATTAGCTAGTTATGTGGGAATTGCATCTGGAGAAGAAGGTGGTTACTGTATTTCATGTCTAAAAGGGGAGTTTTAAACTTATTATCATCCTTCTTGAGCTAAACATTTGTGAAAGGAAAGAAAAAGTGTTTGAGTCATAACAATTGTCATCTCCTCCAGCCTTCAGCACTATATCAGGTATTTTTTGGGATCCTGTGCAATTCATGAGACAGAATTATTTCCCCATCGAGAAAAAATGAGTACCCCATATAGATCCTACTCCGCGTCCTACTAAAAATGGTGTCAGAATCCATGGTTTAATTTTTACCTCTAACTTGAGTCAAATTGTAGGGTAACTGCTTATAAGAGTGGGTGTTTCTCAGATTAGTATCTGACCTGCTGCAATTGACCAGAAACTTCTGTATGTAATACTGACTGACAAAAAAAAAGCAGTGTCATTGTGACGTAATTATTTTTCCAATCTCTCTAGAGATACTTTGTGAAATTAATCTTTATCTTAAAATGGAAAGTCCATGTAGTCTCTAGAGTAAGCTTTTGTTTTGGCAAATATAATGAGCTAAACACTTTGTGTATGACTCCTTTCGAAATCTTCAGAATACCCAGGTCAAATGATAGGCATTTGGATGAAACATTCCTGAGAAATACACTGATTCTATACTCAGAAAAGGCTTTAGTTTGCATCAATATAACTTTATCTAGAAACTGCTAAAGTATTTCTTGATCTTGATATTTGGTGTAATTTGCTTTGGGCTAAAGAAGATAAAAATATATAATTGTCACACATAATTCTAAGAGTCTAGTGCATGAAGTATTTTGAGGGTCATTCCAAAGAGTGAGAAAAGGAGGTCATTGAAACAAATGAGAAGGAGCCAAGAATAATGTGAATTTTCCCCTCATTTGGTTTTGAAGTTCTCCCTGCAGCATCTTCCAAACACCTGAAAGTACTTAGACCCCGAGAGGTTAATTGTAACTGCTTTTTGTTTGTTTAATAAAACTTGTGACTATAAATGCTTCATGAGCTTAAAATAGGTAGTTGTTGCTGGAGTGGAAACATTGATCTTCAGTGTTTAGGGAAGCTGGACAGCGGGTTTAGCCTCTAGGGACGCTGTAGAGAAGTTTCTGAGACCTCCTTGTGGGAAGGGCGCGGGGAGGCATTGTGTGCGTGCGGGTACATTTCTAAATCACCTGGTGTTGTTCTAAGCATGCATTAGGCAGATTCAGTCGAATCGCAGTGTGAAGCCTCTGAATAGGCACACAGGCATGTTTCTACAAGCTTTACTGTCTCCTGCTCTTTCTGACCTGAATTTCTGCTTGTGTTAGTAAGCTGTGTCTCGAATTCCAAGCACTTCTTTGTAGGGCTGGGGAGGCAGGCTTTGCTGCTCCTCCCTGATAAGGACAATCAATGATCTTTTGTGCCTAAGAGAAAGGTTACTTTGAACGTAGCCTTTGCTTTTCTCCCTCAGCAGTGCTTCGCTGTTTTCAGGAAATAGTCGATGCCCATGTTCTTCACCAGATCATTCCCAGATGACTGTCGTTTTATCTGTTTCACTTCCTCCAGTCTGTCAATAAGAATTTACACTTGTGCTACTGTACTACATGCAGACTCATAGTTAAATGGCTTTCAGTTTTTTAAAGCAGCTTTACCTTGGTCAGGAAGCTGGCAGTATCAGCTAAGTAACTTTTAGTTTGTAATTCCTGCAGTTTTCTAGAAATGGCAAACCAGAGAAGACTTCAATCTTGCAGTTAGAGGGCTGAAAATCAGGTAAGGGGAATATCACTGAAGAGCTGTTAAATAATAGAGAACCTTAAAACAGCTGCCTCGCTTGTACCTTCTCCTTTGTGCTATCAATTTATTGAAGTTTCATCTGTTGAGCTGAACAGGTAATATAGGGAAATCAGTGAAATAATGGCACAACAGCTACAATCTACTTTGACTAGTGAGATATGTGAAGTTTTCCATTGACATTTTTGTATGTTCACAAGATGAGAAAAACAGGTCGCTGAAATGAATTCCTTTTAGTTCAGAAAGATAAGTGCTGCTCAGCCACGTTCTTCAGAACATGTTTGGGAGGGCAGGAGAGTTTGGGGAGAAACAGCAAATACCTGAAAAGAATAGACTATTTTAAATGACCCAAACTTGGACTTTGACTCTTGCAACTGAAGAGGATTATGGATTTTTTACTAGGAAGCTTGATAAGATAGGTGCAGTTACTGTTAAATTGTTTCTATAGCAAATATTGGCTTTATGAGACTAACGCTCTCTTTTTGATTAAGCGTATTATGGAGGTCAAATGAGTTGGATTTTTTGTTTCCTGGAATGACTTTAAATCACATTATAAAACTTTGGAATGTCAGAATAATTTTAGTCATGTTTGTTTGGTTCACTTGTTGTTGGGTAATGTACTGGAGACAAATACAGTGCTAGCATTCTCAAGGCTAAGCTGGTTTCTGATGGATGATGAATTTCAACTCCACCCTTGTTTGTAAAAAGTCATTGTAACTCAACATTTCTCACAGCACTTCTCAGAAAGATTGTGCTTCTTGTTGGAGTTGTGGAATAAGTTAACTTAGAATATGTCACTGCTAGAATATCCACCATCTAAACTTGTTTTTTCTTTGCCTCTCTTCACCCCAAAAGCACAACAATCAAAACCGAAAGTGATTTTTTTTTTGAGTGATACAAGTGCCTTTTGAGAAAACAGTATTAGTTATGGTGGTCATTTGGAGGGATTTACAACTTGTTGCATGTGATTTATGCAAGTTCAACTAAAAATAATAAGATTTGTAAATCTTAAATATTATCATGATTTTTTAATATTTGAATTTTGTAAAATCAGAGCAGCAGGTAAGCTAGCTTTTCAGAATTGAGACAATAATCTTTACAGATGGAAGTGATCCTGCTATATTCACATGGAAATAGCAGTATTTTAAGTGCTTAATCACAGTGTTGCCTACATCTGTCAGCATTCTGAGGATACACCTGTTGGATTGGATCCTCAAAGCCTGATTTATGAATCCCACATGAACATCATACTGTGTCACTTCACCTGTTCAACGTGGTGGTGCTTTTGGCTGTGCACCTACAGAGCACTGCTGCAACCACAGCAGTGACACTGGAAGAAAAAAGCTGGATCCTTGCTCAGTCACTGGACACATCATGTATCCACATCTTGGACATTAGCAATTATATTAGGTGCATTGGAGAGATGTGGGGACTTTCTGGATCTAGTCCCTTGACTTCATTCTTCCTCAAGTTTCTAATTATCAGGTCAGGTGACTCATACTCATTTTTGCTGGCTTCTGTCAGTCTTATTTTGCGGGGTTGTGGCAGAGACAGCCTGTGAGCCTCACTCATGACTGTGAATTCTGTAATGCAGGGAGGTCAGTGTTGAAGGCTTTCGCTGGTTTTCACCTTAAGGACTCACTGTTTGCATCTAGGTTTCAGGTCTCTATTCCAAATAAGTCTAAACTCTAGTTCCATCTTCCTGCCTTGTGATGGAGAGAACTGTGAGCCTGTGAACAGCAGTTCAGATCACTTCAGGAATGTGTTCAGGAGGGAGCTGAGTGTGAGCCCTAGTCACAAGGATGCCAGTTGAATTTGTGTATGGTAGTTAGTACCTAGCTGTTGCACCATTCCTGTATGCTCTAGTGCTTTTCAAATATTTACACTTCTTGGCAGATAAATCATGTCAGAAATAATGCTACTTTAAAGAACACACTTTGGACTGCACAGTGTCATGTGCAGAAAGTTTCCTACTGAACTTTGATTACAATCAGCTGTAATAAAACTTCAAAGAAGGTATTGTTCTGACTGAGGTTATGAAGACTTTTCTCCTTTGTTTTTCTACAGACTATAAGTCCCCAAATGGACATACTTCACTGATGGTAACCTGTTCTCCATAATCTTCCACCCAGATTGTTGAAATCTAGAAATTATTTTACCTAATTCTGGTCATAAGGCCAGTGATTGCTGGATGTTGCATATAACTGAATTTGATTATAATAAATTAAAAAGAATATTGAAGTAAAAGTTAACTTGCATGCAGTTTATCAGTACAAGTTACTTAGGAATGTTCAGGAATTGGGAGTTGTGGAAAAATAGCATTTAAGGAAATTCTTCATTGTTCAGTATCAGTATCACTTTTATGTTTATCAGTCTGAGTGCAACTTGAAGATTACTTGCTAGCAAAGAGATAAACTCTGGGTTACCACTGAGCTGGTAACCCAGAGATTATCTCTTTGCTAGCAAGTACTCTAAGGGCAGCAGCTTCCTCACCTGCAGCCTCAAGTGTTGGCCCCTAGGGAAGTCTGTCCAAAAGGAAATGCTGCAATCTTTGTTTTCCTTATGGTGTGGAAGCTTGCTAAGAAGAGTAATGAACACAGAAACACAGTACTCCATGGATTCTATTCCTAGTTGAAATCTACTGTATCCAAAAAAGCATGACCATGTTCAAGTATGTCAGTGTTTTTTAACAGCTTAATTTTTAATAAGTTTTCCAGAAGATAGTTAACATTTCACCAGTCCATTAAGTTGGCAAATTTTCTTCCTTGGCAAGGTGAGGGTAAATGTGGAGGTGGTGGTAGTGTTTCTTACCTGTGACTGTCAATGAAATTGGTCTGCAGATAGCTGCTAAAGCTCAGAAGAGCTTCTGAATTCCTCAGTAGCTGAGATACTGTTTCCATAATCTTCTCTCCTGGCGTTGGTTTATTGTTTTGTTGGCACCTGTTGGATGGGCAGATGGACTCAATTCAGAGACCTAAGTCACTGTTGCCTGTCATTTCTGAAAACATCAGATTTCAGTGTGTCTGATGTAGATGACCAAAGGGTGACCTGATCTTTCAAGGAATGACTCAAAAGTTGGTGACTGAGCAGAAGCAGTGACTGAGACACAAATATTGTACAGGCAATTCATTTAACATAGTTTGTCTCACTGCTAGAGAACACGGACACAAAACTTCCTTTCTTGTCTTATGTGGGCTGTAGACCTTCATCTGTGAAGTGGCGGTCTTTCCACTCAGGTGTGCTACTTTACTCTTAAGATATTTATCACCATTCTGAAGGGCCCAAGTCTAAAGCATGTGGGTATCCTGTTTTGTGGTCATAAGAGCTACAGTGATGAGGAACCTACTCAAAACAAGTTATTTCTATCTCATTAGTGGGGAAAGGGAAAATCAATTTGATTTACATCAGTAAACAAGCTTATTTAGTCTAAATTTAATATTGTGCTTCACTGTAATTGAATTTGGTACAAAGAAAAGGGAGTAACTGTCTTGCTAGCTGATTTCTGAAGAGAAGTTCTTAGGAGATGCAGGTTGTTCAGGGAGTCAAGTGAATCATCAGTGACAGTATGCCCTTCTGTTGCTGCCCATCTGCCTTGGGTAGGACAGACCTTGTCTTCACAGTTAAGAGTTCCAGGATTTGTTATTGTTGGTTTTCCTGTTCTATCCCTGGATAGCTAATACCCATCATTCCTACTAAGACAAAATGGGAAAACACAAGATGTTTCTCATTGTACTGCAAGGAATAAACTTGCAGAAGTTAATGCCTGAGAGTGACATTTGCATATGTATCAACTTGTATTTTGTTTGAATATGCATAGGTAGATATGTACTTTTGCATGCACACACATATATGGAGAGATACAAATATCCATATATATGTGTGGATATGGATATATATATATACATGTTTATGTATACATACTTGAACCTTTGAATCACTGATAGATGCTAATTATCCTTCAGTAAATATAAACCACTGATTTTAGCATTCCCAGAAGAGGAATGAAGTCCTGATGCCTTTAGGATGCTCAAGATATGTCAGTGTCTGTCAGGGCTGTGTCATAAGTGCCTGCTCCTTTATTGCAGCTGTGGATGTCTATCTTCAGGATAAGCTAGAGAGCAGAAATTGTGGTGGTTGCTCATCTATCTCTATTATGCTATGTTATTCCGTGTGTCTGGCCTGTACTTGGGAGCTTTATTTGTGTACCTTACTTCAGCTAATGAGTTGTTTCCAGAATATCAGAATAGTTATACCAAGATACGCACCAGTATGATTGTGCTGGCTAATGGGGACATAGAGTGGAATAAAGTAGTTCCCTTCCTGCCTAGGAAAAAGGTAACATGGGTGTAAACAATGGTACAAAGATTTTTATCTGACAGCCCTGACAGGGATGGCAGGGGCATTGGGAGACCTTAGTGCTGATAACCTCAAAGTTGCTCTCTGCCTGTTTCAGAGCTCTTGGGCTGAACACCTGGCTGTGTTCTGGCCAGTTGCTCTCTGCCTGTTTCAGAGCTCTTGGGCTCAACATCTGGCTGTGCTCTGGCCAGTTGCTCTCTGCCTGTTTCAGAGCTCTTGGGTTGAACAGCTGGCTGTGTTCTGGCCAGTTGCTCTCTGCCTGTTTCAGAGCTCTTGGGTTGAACAGCTGGCTGTGTTCTGGCCTCCTTCATCACAGCTGTGAGCATTTGCCTTCATGGGTGCTGAGGTGGCCGAGTGATACATTGGCCCATGGAGCCCAGTATCTGCAGCACCAGGCCATGCCTAGTTGTGCCCCTGTCACAGGGGTAATGATAGCTTATGGCAAGCTTCTGCTTGTGGCAAAGCCCTGAACACTCACAGTTCCTGGCTTTCTGAATGTCCCATTTCATGGGATTGTTCTGTTGCAAACTCTGCCAGCAGGGTTACCCTCAGAGATTTTGTTTGTGAGAAGAGGTCTGAAACCATGAACCTGAACTTCATATTAAATGCAAATCAAAACATGATTGGGTATGCTCCATTCACACATGCTAACATGTTTTCCCATTGGCTTTTGGATTTTTATGCTGTTACAAAAGGGCAGAATATTGTTTACCTTCACATGTTGGGAGATAATGGCCTGTTGTGTTTCTTTTGACCAGTCTGTGTAGCACAGGTCCTCTGAATTCACTGGATAAGTCCCACTCGAAGCAAGAGAAAGTGACTCAGAAAAAAATTCATCAGAATTTAACAGTGGAAATTCTATTAAAACTTTAACAAGTTTGTTTTGTTTCCTGGCATTTCCGTAGGCTGCGGAGAATCGTATTGGGTATTACCAATGCTATTAAAACATTTATGAGTGATTATTTGGAACAATTTAGTAGTAACATTACAAATCAATTAAAGACTGGTTTCTTAATCTGTGTTTTTCAGAGAAAATCATGTGAGTTTTTGTGTGCCTTCATTTGAAAGGAAGCTTCCTTTGATCTGATGAACAACAGAGCATCAGCGACCAAAAACTGTCATTAAATTGCTGCAGGGTTAGTGAAGTTATCATCCCTGTCCAATCTAAAGAAATGCAATTCAAGTATGCTTTAAACCTTTGATCTGGATCTGCATCTCCTAAGGTCAGATAGTCTTTCTGAAACATCTTTAATTGAGCGATCTGATAGGTTTCTGTAGAAACAGAGACAGGAGTGGCATTTGAAGGGTGTAGATACCATCACATTCTTTAGCTGGAACCAGCTAGGAAGCTAAAATTAGTTTGAAAAGAGATACAAAACTAGTCTTTGATCAAAGAAGACAGCTGCTATGAAGGCCCTGATGTGCAAGCAGTCCCTTCCTGCTCAGTCTAACTGGCTTGCCTGCAGCAAGGTCTGTTTTCTAGTAAAGGTTCCCAGCATCAGGCCCCAGGGAAGCCTGGAAGTCAGTGGGTTTGTGCAGTATGGTGTTCAGCAATACCTTTGGCTATGTGGAGGTGACTCCTCTTCACCATACAGGAGATGTGTCTGCAGTTTATGGGATAATAATCAGATGGCTGCTGTGTTTGGGGATGCACCTTGTCACTAAGAAATTGGTCTGCAGAAGTATGAAAGAAAAGAGAATTTACAGATACAGAGCTGCAAAACCACACAAGCTACACAGATAATAGTTGCATTTGTTGAAAGAGGAATAATGTTGACATTTATTAATAAGGTTAGAAACCTTGTTCTGCTCAGTTGAGTCAAAGATAATTTTGTTTCTGATCTGAATAATAGCAGTGGCAGTCAGCTCTGGTTTAGAAAAATCCATCCTCCTAGACTTACAAAAACATGAGAAAATGTTGCAGTAATACAGTCCAATTTTATCTGAAATATGACATTTGTCTCAAGCCACAATGCATTTTTCTGTTGCAGTTTCATGAGAACACCTGTAAATATCTGCAAAAACGTAGCACAATGAAATCTGGATGGCTTGCACTGCTGTTGCTGCTGCTTTTTTCAAGTGCATTGTCAGGGGTGTGTATATCTGTAGTTGGCAGAATGACACATCTGTGCTGTGTGGATAGTAACTGTCAGGGGAAAATAGCAGAAGCATTGACAACTTTATTTTACAAACTTATGTATGAAATTCTTGGGAGCATGTTGGAATCATAGTATCTCTGCTCCTTTAAGGTGAGAGAACAAATAAATGCAAGCATAATTCTTCTCAGGGAAAGGCTAGGTGTTTTTTCCAAGTGGTCAAGGGCACTTATCATTCCCCCAGATTGATGGAGGAGGATTAGTACCTGTATGAGAACAATATGGCTGTGACCCGGTGTTTATGTAGGGACAGGATTCTGCATTAAACCCAGCGTGCCACTGCTGGGCTAGACAGAACTGCAGTCCTCAAGCTTGCCTTGCTGTGCCTTAAACCCTGTGCCTTGCTGTCAGGAGACTGCTGCATGTGGCATCTTATGGATCTGCACTCTGTATCCACTGGCTCTGGTTTCAGAAGTAGCTGGAGCTGCAGTTGGGTGTACCTGGATGTTGGGCTAGGGGCTCTGAGTGACAAAATCTAAAGGGTGCAGCTCATGGTTATGGCAGGAGACGGCCTGAAGAACTTGTATCTTGAGCTGGCAGAACTAAGACTCCACCCAGATGAAACAAGGCTAATTGCTTGTTACATCTCCTGGTGACACACTGCTAGGTGTTTTTATCCATTCTGGTAGATAAATATTCCTATGCCACCGGGTTTTGCTGCTTAAAGCTAATGAGAAGGAAGAAACATGTCCTACTTTTTTTGGTGCTGAAAATTTTCTTTTCTATCTCATTTGCATTAAATACAGAAAATACAGCTGGGAATGCTTTATTCATTGTGACAAAACAATGTGACTGATAAATACAGAGAACTAGTTCAAACACTTTCTGTGTTCTGCTGACTCACCTCATCACAAAAAAATCAATTCTGTGTTTTCATCTTAAAAGTTCAGGTGGTAAACAGGTTACATAATCAGAAATGCGTGTGAATCTCTTGTTAGGGGGACTTTTTAAACTTTTTTTTTTTTTTCACAGAATTTAGAGTAGAATGGAATATTTCAGTTGGAAGCAACCTACAGTGATCATCTAATCCAATTGCTTGACCACATCAGGGCTCACCAGATGTTAATTAAAGCTCGTTATTAATGGCATTGTCTAAATGTGTCTTAAACAATTGCAAGCTAGGAACCCTGCTCCAGTGTTTGACTACCTGTGAAGAAAGGCTTCCTTATGACAAGTCTGAACTTCCCTTGACAAAAGTATTACACATCCCATCACTGGATGTCAAGGAGAAGAGATCAGCACCTCCCATTCCACTTCCCCTCCTCAGCAAACTGTTGGGAGCCATGAAATCACCCCTCAGCCTCCCTTTCTCCAGACTAGACAAGCCCAGGGCCCTCAGGGGCTCCTTACAGGTCCTTCCTTCCAGCCCCACCACCAGCTTTGCTGCCTTTCTCTGGATGCATGAAGGACCTTCACATTCTTCCTAAGCTGTGGGGCCAGAACTGCTCACAGTACTCGAGGTGAGGCAGGACCAAGGCTGGATGCAGTGGGATAATCACCCCTCTGGATCAGCTGCTGATGCTGTGCCTGGTGAACCCAAGGCTGTGGGTTGCCCTCTTGGCTGCCAGGGCACACTGCTGAGTGTTAGAGCATTTGCTTACTTTCCAAAACCTACTTATAAAAAAAACCTGCCCTCTTTGGTGCTCTTTCAGTGAACTTTAATCAATTACCAAATATTTAATGTTTTCAGAAAATAAAGAAACAAAATGGATTAATCATGTTTTACTTCCCAAAATCATAATTCTACCAAGCAGGCTGATGCACACAACAAAGCAACATCTCTTAATCCCTGCAGATTTTTAGCTGTAGCAGTTTTGGACTCCCATGTGCAAGATACCAAACTATTCCTCACTCTGCTTACTCTGCAGAACTGTGAGACTGAAAGATCAACTTTCTGTTCATCTATGCAGGACTGAGTTTCCAATAGCTTAGACTTGACAGTTCTCACCTACCTTGCTGAACTGGACTTTTGCTGGGGAGCAAAGTATATTCCTCAGAATCAAATATTTAAGAAGAATACCATGGAGATCAGAGAACAACTTGCATTTAGTTAGTAGGTACTGAAAAGTGGTTGAAATAATAAGGGTTGCAGTTATCATACTTGTATTTATATGTATGTATTTTGAAAAGGAAGATAGATATTGCTTGTTGAAAGGATTTATTTTGTGATGCAAAATACTTGCTATAAATATGCCACTTTGACAAAAGGGAGTAGTATGAGGAGGAGTTAAATGTAGAATACCAAACAGGAGATTTAAATTATTCTCTGGCATCTTTGAAAGGTTTCTGCTGGAAAAATGCATGAAAATAACACTTTCTTTTTAACCACACTCTTGAACTACTGAAGCATATGGTAAATTGCAAACAAAAACATCTATCTATTGAAAGATGTTAGCTGCCAGCTAAGATTTGAATTGTTAGCCTTTTGAAGCAATAGTCTAGCCCTGCAGGGTGGTTCTATCAGGAGAAGTTCTTGATAGCTGAGGATATGTTTTATGAATCCCTGAGATCTTCCAAGCTGGTCAAAGTTTCTCCTGTCTCTTGTGCTAGCCACTAAGACTTGTTGAAAAGGAAAATAAAGGTCCTAACACTTAATTCTAATAATTTTGACTTTTTGGCTCACTGTTGGCTGAGACATTTTTAAAATCAGATGAAGTTACGGGCAAGCTCTGGTAACCTGCCCTCTGTTTTAACTAGAGGTGAAGAACATTGAAGAACCAACATGCTTTCCCAGTGCTCTCCCAAGAAAATACCTATGACTAGGAAAGATCCTGTATCTCTAGCAAAAATACAGTCTCAAGCATGCATTTTGTCAATTAGAAATGTTTTCAGGATACTGTAATTCCACTATTCCAGATTCTTCTGTAATTCCAGATTCTTCTCATAGGTTATAATCCAAACTGGCAGCAGGCTTTGCAAGCTCCCCTACTAGAACAACCAGCTGTGCATCCTGACCTTTAATCTAGCATTCACCTGCTGCTTGCCAGGCTGGGCAGAGAATCTTCTGGCAATGTTACTCAGTCTGCATGGAGTCCTTTGGCTCTTAGTCTGTCTCACTAGTTTGGATCTGTGTGTACCCTCAGTGAGAGTTCGAGGTTCTGATTCAATTCCTGCTGTGCAGTCTTCAAGTTTCACCTTGTTTTAGCCATTTTTTGTTTCCTCAGCAATGCTGTATTTTTTTAGTTCCACACTGATGCAAATAGAAGAAAATTCACACCATTAATTAGAGGGCAGATCCAGCATCAGTGGCATTCTTATTCTTTTGATGAGGAAGAAATGAGCCAAATTTTGGGGGTTATAGCATCTGTTTTCCCACAGTCCATCAAAGACTCCTGTGTAAATGGATTTTCAGTGCTGTAAGAACACATTGTTCCTACTGCAAGAAGAAAATTATAGAATCACTTACTTTATTTGTGGACATTGGTGGGAAGTCTTGTTTCCCAAAATACAGAAGAATTCAAAAGAAGTAGACTTGGGTATGACTTCAGAGGCTTTTCCAGCTGCACAGATCTCAAAGGCACCTTGCGTGGCACTGTCTCTAGGTGATTTTTCTGTAGAACGTTGTCTTTTTCTGTTCTTGGTGTTTCCCCTTTTTCTGTTTCTTACATTTTTGTCTCTTCTTTTTGCTTTGTGCTTATTGGAACAATATCTAGTAAACCCGTAGGTAAATTCCCGTCACCTCTTGTTTTTAGCAGTGATAGCTGTATTTATACTTGCTAAAGACCCCTTTGTGTTTCAGAATGTTACTCTGTTACTTGCACAGAGAGCAATGATTTCAAACAAACTGCCTTAAAAGATAAACTTCTCCCCTCACCTTGTGATAGACGTATGTGCACACAGAGAAATAGATTTAAATGCATTTATCAGCATGCCACATCTGGCTAGGAAAATATATGGCTAGCAGGCATTGGGCATGGAGCAGTTTAACTGTCTTTGTAGCTCTATAGAAAATATTTTCATTTGCTGACTGTTTGTGATGAACAATCTCTTAAAAACCCAACCTGCCTCAAATTTTAATTGCGTTTCTTAAATAGTGGGTTCTTTTCAAAGTTACCATACAAACATTGCACAGAGGAAAAGGTGTGCAGAGTCCTTGGCTAAGCAGTATCTCAGCAGCTCCCAGGGACCTGCAGACTGATTTTGCATAAGGCTGAGCAGATTGCCCTCCCAGTTTAATAGTGTTTCATATTGTGTGCCCTTAATTATGTCTCTGTGTGCAAGCAGAAGGTTGCTGCTAGCAGGAGACCAGGGCAGTGCGGGCTGCATGTGGCCTCTGTTCACACACTGTTCTGTTCCTTTTCAGGTTGAAAAGTTCTGTGTTTAGTTTTTAGGATATTGAAGCATTTATTTTTTTGAAGATGAAGCATTCAGGTGCTATTTGGAGGCCTGTTATGAGAAGACAGTATTTTCCTTCTGTCAGATGCAATGCGATATTTGCTATGGTGGAGAGCCACTCACTTTTGGAAATAGTTATGCAATGCTGATTTTTGTTTACTTTTATTTTAGATTTTTTTCTCTGTTAACCTTCTTCTCTTCATCACAGCCTCTGATCCTTTTTTATATCTACATAGCTGAGTTGTATTTTCCTGTGCCAAGAACAATAAATTAATCATGTGAACCTTTGTAAAGTTCTGTCACAGTACTACCATTTCACTGCAATAAAAATTGCCAGGGGTCAGTTATGCTCTCCTAAGTCAGGCAAAGAAAAGAGAAATTTGGCAGAAAATCTCTGTCACTGCAGGTCTCAAATGTAACAGGACCATGAGGATTTGCATTTCAAGCTTATGAATGCATGGGATAGTTTTTTATTGCTTATTTATGGGAGCAGAAACATAATGAAAATATAAGAAGAGGATGTTTCAACACAGTTTAAAATTCTGTTCCTTTAATGTGTTTAGGGCTTGTATTGGTTTGTTAGAGCATAGTATTTCCTTATTATCTGTGAGTGTATGTTAAGCCACATTGGTGTGAGAATTGAAGATCAGTAATCCTCTGCAGTAGCTATATTACATCTGCGTGTTACCCTGCAACAGTCCCTTTGGTTATGTTTGCATGACTTGTAAAGGCAGAGGCTCACATATAATATTTTCAGTTGTGGGAGTGAGTTGAGCTTGTGTTTATGTAACACAGATGCTGCTTATGCAGTTCATGTTTCAGATACCTGTATCTTTAGCCACTGCTGAGCCATTTTCTTAGGATGCAGTTTTGTACCTGATATAAACTGATGAGATTGTGGTGCTGACATTATTGATGCTCCTTCCTTTGTTCCCCTGCTTGTGTTAGGAAAGCTGCAGGAGCTACTTGGCAGGAGGGAGGAACATTGTGTCACCTCAGTGACAGCCAGCAGTGAGATCTGCTGAGTTGTATCATCAAGCTGCACCATGAAGGTGCCCCTGCCAAATGCAATACATTCAGATTTTGGCTGAGTCAGTGGGTGGATAAGGTGGCTGATGCAGTTCTGGAGTGAGGGCAGGTGTGTGGAAAGAGTAACCAAATTTAAAAAGAAGGAAGAAAACTAGCAGGACCATAGAGGCACAGGTGTGGCAGGCTGTGAAAGAAGTATTTGAGATGCACTTAGACGTGCATTCAGTTTTTGCTTTTTAAATGTCAGGCTTCTAAAATGTATTTGTGCATTGACAAGCCAGCTTAGAATATAACCTCATAAGGCCTTGTTCTCACTCACCATGTGTGGTCTGAATATTTTTTGGGGTGGGATTTTGTGTTAGAAAGATGGTAATTTGTTCTTGGGATCTGTCTGGAAGGAGTGAATAGTTCAGGCTAGGCTGTCAGTTCCTTCAATTCCAAGGGGGTGAGACTGTAAATCAGTGGGTGCTGCACGTCTCAGTCACCAGCCCATTCATGAAGGGTACCTGCTGTCATTCCCTCTACTTGCAGGCAGGAGGACAGAAAGCCAGGGGGTACCTTATCTCCAGAAGGTGAGGGGTAGAGTCTACAGCAGAAAACCAACCTTCCACATCCACTTTGTGAGAACCAGACACTCAGCAACATTCCTCCTCTTGACACTGTGAAGAAATTTGAAACTGAGAATGGATCTGCTTTGTCCCATTTATATTAATTGGGCTAATGAAAAAAGGCAGAGAAGGTCTCTTTCATCATGGCACATTTCTTATTAGTATTGTGACTCGAGTCATCTTGCATATAGTAGAGTAGAAGTAATATTCATTTATCTTATCTGAGTTAGATAAGTCCTGGACTAAGATTTTTGCAAGATATTGAATATCTTGGTTAAAATAGTATAGAATGATGAGGTGCAGCTGATTTTATTCATGAAGAGACCACATGCTGTGCTTCTCTGGTTCAGCAGCTGTCAGTAGGAAAGCCTGTCTAGGACAGGAGAACTTCTGAAAACAGGTTCAGGAAGCACAGACAGGGCAAGAAAGAAGAAAACTTTTACTTGTTGGAAGTGATGAGAAGCTTCCAGGGAACTTTGGATAGAGGATGTAATCTGATTTTTCTAAACTTCTGCTCTAACCCGGAGCAGAATGGATTTATAATGGTAACATCCTCATTTTCTCATTCTGCTACTGAATGAGCAATACAATTTCTCTTGCTGCCAGAGATCAGTGCTCAGCTTAGCTGGGGCATCTGATGTTAGTTGTGTGGGAAACAGAAATCTTAGAACATAACCCTTTTTAGTCTGAGCAAAGATGTGAAAAGTGAGGTTGCTGAAGTGAGGTGGATTCTGAACAGATGCAAGCAAATATTTCAAGTAAAGACAGTCAGTTAACTATGGGAACAAATTTCAAAGGCCAGCTCTCTGTGATTATCAGTTCAGGATTCAGGAATGGAGCTTAGACGGGAAAAGAAGTCTGAAGAAACCCTTTACTCCTAAGAGGAATTAATTCAGGGATGCTGAAAGGCAGAACAGATAATCCCAGTGGTCCCACCTGGACTGGCCTGAGTTTGTCTTTGAAATATTTCTCCAAAGCAGTTTGAAAATGTATCCTCCTGTTACGTGTTGCAAATCAGTATACAAAAATGAAAACTAGGACAGAAAGAATACTTTAGTTACAATAGACTTCCTTTATAAATTGGGTTGCTGATCAAGTGATTAGCTCATTTTAGCAGTTTTATGTATCACAATGGACATCCTATTTTTGATGCTTTTTAATCCTAATAAAGATACCAGCTCTGAATACAAGGTTAAAATTGAGTGGTCTCTGGGGATTTTTTTCCTGTCTTAGTTTTGTGAATAGAAATATAGATTAACACTAAAACCAAACCCAGATAAATGGTGTTCAGAAAAGAATTGCCCTTCTAAAAATAGGGGAGGCAAACATTGGACTATAATAGCAGACCATTAACTCCATCAGAGTTTTCTCACTGCATTGAAAGATAGATTAGGATCATATTGCATAAAGACTTTCCTCTGAACCTTCACAGTGGATATATGTTTTGAAGGTGTATTTTGCAGTGTCTTCTGGTGTGCTGAAAGGTATTAAACTCAAAATATATTCATGCTGAAGTAGTCTGTCGTTAAGACTACAAACACTTTCCCCAATTGGTGTATGAATAGCCACAAGCCAAATTTTTCTGAACGTGGTACCACTGACAATGGGATTTCTTTCCAGGTTCCTTTCAGTTGCATCAAACGCAAGACACCTTGGTAGCAGCAAGATACTTTACAGAGATTATTATCCACCTCTGCAGTTTGTCAAATGAGGATGCATTTTTCTCCACTGGGCTCCTGACAGGACAGGCTGGTGAGGGAGCACGGACTGACACTGCTCCTTGTGCCGTGCTGCCTTTGCTCTGTGTTTCCTGTGGCTGAACTCTGGCAGCTTTTAGGGCTCCGGGGGAGCCCAGATGAGAGCTGCAGGCAGGACTGTGAGGCTGACGCACTTCTGAGGCACAGATCCAGTTGTAGACAGAGACAAAGGTCCTGTGGTTTTCTTGGGGAATAATCAGCTGGCTTCTGTTGTGACACATGCTCTGAGCATCCCTCTTAAACAACAAGGCGTAATTTAATAGGATTTTAAATACAACTAATGCTCTTGTTTCAGTTTATAGGCCTGAATCAAATAAATTGGGGAGGAGAAAATGCTAGTTTTTTGGCTTGAAATTTTCAGGCTATTTTGTTTAGGTTTATGCAGCTGGTACATCCACAGCTGATAACTCATACAGATGTCATATGGAGAATTGTAAGGCTTATGGCTAAAAAAACCAAAAACCCCAATTTACTTCACTTCAACATCTTAATCAGTTTTATAAAAATAAAATGAGGCATTAGGAAATTTGTGCTTGTGGGAGAATTCTAATGGTGTGAACTGTAAAACAATAGGGATCTGACTAAGTCTGAGTTGCTCAGTTTACAGGGAGACAGTGGATGAAATGGGTCCATGTGGATACACCTGTACTGGTGCATGTCCTGGCTCTGAGAATGGAGCACTCAGGTACTCTGGAACTGTTTGAAGAATGGCTGCTGGCACAGTCAGCTTTGGCCAAGGCTAACTTAGAGTCTCACAAGCAGCCCGTGGCCATGATTTAGATGTTACAGTGTGCCAAGGATCATTCCCAGTGTGCAGTTTGTGAGCAGCAGCTTTGAGAGGCTGAAGGTTTAATAGCTTTGGCCAGAGGATGCCAATTGGCCTTGGGGCCAGGGGGCTGGCCCTGCCACTCTGGAGTTTGCTCATTGCTCTGAGCAGTGCAGGAGGGATTTCATGTGAGTTTTGGGAGCACTCACCATCAGGAAGTGACCTCTCCCACAGATAATTTTAGACATCTCTTTTCTGTTTAACCAGATATTTAATATTTGTATTAAGAATATCTCTGTCTCTGTCTCTTTTGTGTTCTTTTGCAGCTTCTTGTTGAAAGACAGAGGAAAATGTTTTTGTCTTTCACTGCTACACTTTGAGTTTTCAGGGATGCAGTAAAAGGCATGTTGCCTTTGGTACCACCAGTGATGATGCAGTAATTTTGCTGTTGTTGACAATGTATTACTTGCATGCAAGTTTAGGAGCTGCCTTCTCCATGGAAAAGATTCTTTCACATATGCCTAATAAACTGTACCAATGTTTGCAAATAAAGGAAAAAGAATACGACACTGCAACACAAATTTACTGTGCAATCTGCTTCTTTAGAAAGACAGCAATTGTTTCAAAGCTTGGTATTTGTAGTTTCTTGGGATGGCTGCCTTATTTCAAGGAAATAAGAATTCCATCAGTATTGCTTCAAAAATTATGTATTTTTGTGGTGCATTTAGATAGGTATACTTGGTTGTGTGACAGGGGCAACTAGCACATGCATTTTGAAAATCCTCTGATTTCCAAATAGTATCTAGGTCGTATGATACCCACAGGCATGATTCATCCACCTGGGCTTTATGCCAGCCAGCAACTGCATGGATATGACACTCCAGGAATACTGTAAAATTATTAAAGCTGAATTTTTTTTTCAAATAACACTGTGATGATAGCTGTAAAAATATGGCACATAATTTATAGTTCCTTTCTGAAGATATGAATTTCATCAAGTTAATGCAGAAAGTACACAGACTTTCATTTCAAAGGTTGCTGTCTTGTTATAAAGTCCTGTTTGAGGCAGAGGTTGTTTTTGCCTGACTGTATCTTCTTGAAGCCCAGCTAGCTCTTAAGGGCTGATCTTAGCATCATAGGATTGTTAAGGTTGGAAAAGACCTCTAAGATCATTGGGTCCAACCGATCTTAATTACAGTGTGATAAAAACTGCCAGTGTTGTGCCTCTTTGTATTAAGATGATAATCTCTTTGAGGGGCAGAAATCTCATACATTTAATACAAACCTCGTGCCTTTTTTTTTTTTTTTTTTTGCAAAAGAGTTTATTTTCAAAAGATGACATCATGCTTACTTTCATGTGTATGATGCTGACAGACACTCTTAGCAAAATATTCAACAAGCCTTGCTCGGGAAACTGTTGAGCTGTATTTTAAAAAATGTGTAGGTGTCTAGAAAAACAAAAATGTGTGTGGCTGGGCTGGGTTTTTTTCAAATGTACTGACGTATTCATCTCAATGAACACTTTCAGGAGTAAATTCTTCTGAGACTTGCTAGATTATTTACCTTGCATTTTTAGGTGCCTGTATACTTTAAAAATATAGCCCCTAATGTCTTTGAAAACTGACTGCATCTTTCAACTTCTGCTTCTGAAGAGACCCTTACAGTTTGCTTTATAAAAATATATTTAGGGGCTAAAGGCTGAAATTACCAAAGCTGAATTAAACAGACAGCCTCATACAAGTGAGGTGAAGAAGTATAACCTTTTCCAACATGTAAATAAACAGCAATGCTTAACTTTTATGAATTTAAAACTGAAAAAAAAAAATTTCTCCTTTGTCTTTCTGAGTTTGTGACTTCCCATCCTATGAAAGTGGGATGGGAGAGGAGGAATGTTCTCAGATTTGTAAGCATGTCTCTGTTATGGAGGACTTGCTCTGACTCTAGGTTTTTTAATTTTCCTTCTTCCATCTAGATAAAGAAGAGGCAGCAGGATGTGGTGAGGTTTCTAGAAGCCAACCGTATAGAGTTCGAAGAAGTGGATATCACCATGTCAGAGGAGAAGAGACAATGGATGTATAAAAATATTCCTGAGGATAGGCAGCCTGCACAAGGCAATCCACTGCCACCACAGATATTCAGTGATGATCGGTACTGTGGGGTAAGCAGCTCTTGTGGTTCTCAGTATATTAGTACATATATTATATTACATACACTATGTTAGTACATTATATACAATATATTGGTACACTCAGGTGGCCATTTAAACATGGAACTTGATGTTGAGCTTTTTCTAGTAGAATCTGAATTAATGGGGCAATAGGATCAGGTAATGATCATACAGGGAAAATTCAGGTCATTTTTCTGTAAATCCTGAGGCTGTCTAGGGGATTCCCTCCAGGAATGTAAAAACCAGAGATGTTACAAGTTTCACGTACGACCTGTTGATGGTAAAGTGCCTGGTGAGACCACTGTAAGCTGGGAATTTGTGGTATTCTTGCTGCTTGGGTCTAGTCCAAGCACAAAAATTCAGTAGGAAGTCTGTCACACAGTAAATGAGAACACTGGCTAGACTGAATTTTATTGTTATTGTAATTAAGCTCCTTCTCTGCTGTTGTCATTTATGCTCAGGGCGTCTTTATGCAATCAGTGTTTAGGATAAATGAGCACTATTTGCTGTAAATCTGACAACAGGTTGATGGGTGGGCTGCTTTCTTGGTGTAAGCTTCTCCATCCACCAGTGCAAGATGAAGTAGTAGCCTTTGACATGTACATCCAAAGTGGTTCTGACTTAGTCCCTGCCAGATTCAGCTGTGCTGCTCAGATCTGTTGAGAGCCTGTTGACTGCAGTGCAGTTGTTTGCTTAATGCAGGAAGGATATAAAAAGTGATTTAGGATCCTCTGCAACAAAGAGATTGGGTATGATGCAGCAGCTAACTGGTTTCTCAAAGCAAAGTATTTAGCATCCTTCCCATGTGCTTTGTATTGGCCTTCCTTGTTTACCTCAGCACTATAACTCTTATCTTCTTATTTCCAGGTAAGGTAAGTCAATCAAAGAAATGTATCTGGGACGTGGAGCGGATTATTACCCTCGCTTATGGATCAGCCCCTCACCAATAACAACCTTTACATTCTTCTGTGTCATTGTAGTTTGCCTGGGAATCACAACATTTTAAAGCTGTTGTATCTTACCCTTTTAGATTGCTTTTACAGTGTTTTAACCTAGTCTTAGAAGTTCCTATTTGGAATTAGCAAGGCAGAAGATGCCATGCAACATGTGAGATGATCTCATTAATCTGTCTGCTGAGCTGATAGCCATTTTGGTTGAGCAGAGTTAATCCTATTACTAGACTTCACTGTCTGCATGAACATCTTTAAAGAGCAAACATGCTTTGAAAGAAACAATATTTTCTAGGATGAAGGAGGAAGTATGTGCAGGTTCTCCGACATTGATGAGTTAGCCTGCTGCATTAGTTAATGAAGTTCTTAGGTGATAGAGTGGAGGCGAAACATTGTGCAGAAGGCAAAGGAGGTCAGTGCTGGAAGGGGGGATAAAATATTACAGTTAGATAAAAGTCAGCAAATCTTGCACATCATGTCTCTGCCATTTCCATATTGAGTGTTTTCATGTGTTTATGTTGACATACATAACTAAAGCATAATCTCTATGAAGTAACTTAAACTGAAAAAATACTGAGTTTTCTGTTAGTTGAGTTAGTGAAATTTGTAGCTTATAACTTCTGATTTGTGTCCAGACAATTTTAAATCCAGTTTTATCTATTAAAAACCCTGTCTGGTTTTCTGCATTCTACATTCTTATCAGGAGCCTTTCTATGTACTTATGCTGTTTTATGCATCGTTGCTGACAGTTCACACTTATGATACAAACTGGTCAGGCCCGTTGCTGTTCCTCTAAAGGTATGAGGGCCAGACAGAGCAAAGCAAAATAGGTACACTTTTTATTTTTGTCATGTTATTTCAGTAGAAGTTCATGAGCATATAATGTCCATGACTTGCTGTTGTGTTCATAGCTATACTGGTTTTTCTATGTTAGTATCAGCATTAATAGTTTTGGAATATTTTTTCTCACTGTTTTCTCCTTAATAAAAACCTCAGAAATGTGCACAAGGGGTTTATCTAAGACTAGATTTTTCTGGCTAGGACATCACCATTTGAAATAATCACTTTTCAGGATGTAACTGCAGGCTAGAGGAAGTTTGTCTTGCATGGTTTCAGTAAGTATCCAAAATGAATTTGTGTCAACCATTTGAACATCTGACAGCTCATATAGGAGGGGAGAAAGGTGCCAAAAGGTCATCAATGTTTACTGGTTCACAGAGTGTCTTGTACCACAGGGAGAGGGATTCCTCTGGTACCAAGAGACAACCTCCATGTTTTGAAGTGTGAGCAAGACCTTGTGGTTTTTCTGAGTTGATGTAGTTGCAGATACAATCATTAATCATTAATATCTTCTTCTTTTCTCAGTCTTCTGAGATGCACTCCCAATTTTTCAGTGACAAGTTATGCTAATAGATTTTGAAATAAAGTACTTGGCAAGAACAATTTTTATTTCCTGTGAACAAGATAAGAGCTGCAAGCACACAAGAACACAAATAATTTTACTGATAACTAAGTGCTATGTTAGAGCACCAACAATATGATAATTTTCATATTTTCATGACTTTACAGTCTGTTGTTTCATCTTAGTGACATTGCTATAAAATTGTGCGTGAGAACAGAGTCTACCTTTCAGACAAATCAGACACATGATCCTGCTTTTCAAACTTGCAGTAGTGTAAATCTGAAATTGGTATGGTTATCTTGCTCTGGTTAGTGCTGTGTAAGAGTGAGGAGATGTTAGTGTCTAGTGCATGTTTCTGGAGAAAAATCATGCACTTTGCATAAAGATTAGTAAAGTGGGGTTAATTTGGAGTAGAGCCTTAATCAGATCTGGTGGGTTGTGTTGTGTTGTTGAGCACAGGAATCAGTTTTGTCTTGCCCAGTTTCTTACAGAGCTCATCTTCAGTTAGATTTAATAGATCCTGCTATAGCACTTTGACCTACAGCTAAGAAATTGTGGATTATATTCACCCAAGAAAATAATCCCATACTGTCTTTCCCAGCCACTGTTCTCCACAGCACAGGGGCTTTACCCACCTGACTTGCTTGATCATGGTAGATGTTTCACACTCATGGATAACCTGTTCAGTGACTTCACTGGTCAGGTCCCCCCCTTGATCATGAGCCTATGTCTACATTGCATCTCCTCCTAGGTGTCCTGCTGTGTCACAGGCCCACTGAGCTGTGGTCAGCTTGCCTTTACATTCCCAATCCATGTCCACTGCAGCCATTTCAGTTCTGGCAGCCTGGTATGCCTGTTCTCTGTTTCCATGTTCTTCAGTGACATGCCTCTTGGGTATGGGAGTATCTACATAACATCCTTTTAAAAGGTTCTCTACCCAGGCAGCACTGCCCTGCAGCAGCCCAGGTATTTTAAGCAGAAAGCCAGAAATGCTGGAAAACTGAATGCCTGAAATTAGGCCTGTGCCTCACACCTCCCTCTTCTTGATTTCTCCACAGCTGAATACACAACTTTTCTTAGACTAGAAGTGACTTCTGAATCTTTCAGAAGACTGGAAATAGCCACTTAGCAGTGAAACTGCACTCTTGTGAAGCTGCAAGTTAGCACTTTGAACAGTGACAGTTTTATATGCAGAAATCTGCCACTGAAGGGAGATTGCCTGAAATTTAGGCCAACCAAAATTAAAAGGAAATCTATTGCCAGGTGGGAATTTGAGCCAAAGGGAAAATATTTACATAGCAGGCTGACTCTTTTTTTTTTTTTTTTTTCCTTTGAAGCTGTTCATATGGTTTAGGGTGTTATGGTAATTCCTGATAGAGTGCCTAGTGGGCAGCAGTAGAGACAGAGATACGTGATATTTATTGTCCTCCTCTGAAATGTAATATATGGGTGTCAACTCCAACAAAACAGCAAAGGCATATAGACAAGAAAGAAATGAAATAGGCTGCTGAAAGGGGTGCAGTGTTCTTGGGAAACTATTCAGTACACAGACAATTATTGTAGCCCTGATTTCTTTGCACTGTTATGTATCATTCTATTCTGGTTTTTTTAAGATCATGAAAAGATGCATGCATGTTTTTTTTTTTCATCCTTTTTCATAGGTGTCACATTACAACTAAGTAACTGCTTGCTGATAAAAGAAAGAAGAGGATTTAACAAAACTGGCTAGAGCCACCTCAGATTTTCTGCCCTGGCCTGTCATTGGAGAGTTCTTGTGCATTATTATTATTCTTGTGCGTGCAGGTACAGAGAGCTTGAACTCTGTCTCTAGATACTCAAACAATGTGGCAGAATTCACCTCAGCATGCCTGCTGTAGTGTGTTCACTTCAGGAGCTAGAGGAGTTGTGAGGCTAATTTGGTATCCATCAAGTCTCCATTTGATTCTCTGCACCCTTGGAGATGTCTTATCTTCATTTAGCATTTTTTTGGTCCAGGTCTGCTTTTAGAAGAGGGATAATTTTGCTAGATAAAAGTTAATGTGAATTGCTCAGAGATCATGTAGCATTTGACTAATTTTTTTTTGCCATCAGAAGTAGAGTTTCCTGTATGGCAAATTTAAGCTCTGTGTGAGATTGTTCTTAATTACCTTTTGTAGTTGTATTGCAGCAGTTTTTGGCTCACAGGCACCCACAAACCCTAGGCTGAATGTGACTTGAGGCCAGTGACAGTGACATGCACTGTTTATCTTCCTGATTAAGGCTTTGTCTCAAGCTAGGAATACAGAAGGCAGAGCTGGTGTTGGAAAGCAACCCCTGCCCAAGAGTCTTCTCCGTGCTGGGAGGATTCTGCTCAGATCATTCACAAGGCCTACTTATGACTTTCAGACTATGCCTATGATTTGCCATCCACTTCTCCATTGCTTTTCTGTGTCCTGAGGAAAAGAGCTTTAGTTCTGTGTAGTATGTACTTTATTAAGGGAAATGTGGTACCAGATGCAAAGTGTAGAGTAGGCAGCTTGCCCAGTGCCAGGGCCTAAAAAATAGAAGCTCAGCAACTAAGTAAAAATAAAATAATCCAACAATTGTATTTTCCTCAGAGAAGTCAGGACTCATTTCAGCAATGTATAATAGTGTTGCTGTTTACCCTGTAGTGGAGAGAGTACAATCCTGTTGAGCACCACAGTTTTTATTTGGACTAAATAAACTTCATTAATAGCTGTTTCAAAGTGAAGTAGCAGGAATTTTGTAAACGATCCCTTCACATAAACACGATAGGCATCAAAGACATCTCTGGAGATACCTTACTCTGTTTGCAGACTTTTTATTTCCTAAATATAATAATGTAGGGTGTTCATGTATTTTAGAACACTTAAAAGGGACTGGTGCACAATTAGAATTGTTACTTTTACAGGATATAGTAGAAAACACTGCACATTTCTTTTTAATTTTTATATTTACTACACTGATATTCTGCAAAACTTATCAGCAAGTGTGACATAATTATTAAAAATTTTGTTTGGGATCCTAATTCTCCTTTCCATGGAACAGAAACTTCCTATTGTGCCATGCTTTCTTGAAAAAACAGGTTTTATTATTGAAGATGTTGGACTACTTTAACTGAAGTCTTTTTACAAGGCAAGTTCTAAAATAGAGGATAAATTATATATGAGGAACGGCTAAGAAATCTTAATAAATGGCAGTAATACTTTGACTTCACATAGTATTGCACAGAATACAGATGAAGCAGTATTTTGGAACAATATCTGGAAAAGGCCATGGCTGTTGTCAGAGAACAGCCAGGATGAAATAAGTAATTCAGTCCACTACTGCTCCATTAGGGTACAAGTTAAAATATGTGCATGCAGAGCTACTGTGCAGCATGGTAATTTTGTGTCATTTAGTTATTACCTCATGTAACAGGCTGACTACCATAGTTAACTCCCTGATATTTCCGTCTCTCCCTTTATCAAATTCCTGTCGTGGTCTGATTTGATAATATCCAAACAATTTGTAAAATGACACAGTGAGCTGGACGGTGCACAAAAGGTGGAGGTGACAGCCCTTACCATCCACAGTACTTAGGGATTCTGCCACTAACTCCCCTGATTGTTCCCCTACCCCAGGTGGGCACTAGGCACTGGATTTGAGGTGTTCTGTGCTTGTCTGAGGGAAGCCCTGCTGCATTTGGACTCCCTGCATTGGAGGTGAGGGGTATCAGTTCTTAGGCAGTTGATGTCTGTGTACCCTGGCACCATTGCTGCATGAGTGACAAACATCACATCAGCCCGAGTTTGTCCTGTACTGTCCAAACAATAGAGCTGTGGCTGACATCTGCTCCCTTTTATTAAAGCCTTTGTTTCTGGAAGGCTACAACTAGACAGATTACCAAAACAAACATCTGGCCTGTAGTAGAGGAGTAACAAGTTGCTTTGTAGAGTCAATTCTATAAGCTCTTTAGAAATCCTGTGCAGAGATCTTATCAGAAGGTCAGGTAATGAAAACTGTCATGTTTAGCTGTTCTGTGTTGTACAGACAAGATCTTCTTTCATTTGTATATTTATATAATATTAGAAGAGACTCACACATGCACACACGTTCTCCAAGGAGAGCTGTGCTGCTTACGAGTTTTCCATTGTAATCCTAATCAGATCAGTAAATGAATGTCATCTGTTCTGGAGAACTGAACTGCCCTTTTCAGGGAGGATGTTAACAGCTCATTCTCAATGGCATACAGTATTAACTCAGTCAGTAGCAAAGTGCTGATTCAATGTGGTTCAGTTATGAGTTCCTCACTATTACTTGAAGGAGCAATTATGTTGCCCCTTATAATCATAATCTTATATTAAAAGTATTGACAAAGATAAATAAATTTGAACAGCATGCCAATAGAGTAATCTGTCAGTGTTGTCCAGTAATCAATGCACTTTAAAAATGTTTAGGAAAAGCTATGCAAGCTACATTTGGGTGGGTTTCTAGTTTTTCTGCTTCTTGGTGTGGTAAGCAATAAGGATTTGTCTGAGATGCTTAACGAGCTCACTTTTGTTGCCATCTAAAAGCAAACAGCAACAAAACCAACTTGCTTGTTAAAAGAAACTTATTGGAAAGAATTTTATTCACAGTTGCTGTCTTTGAAAGTTCATTAAATGTAATGTTCTTCTAATTTCAGTGCATTAGGGAAGGTAAAATTGCTTACTGTAAATCTACTTTGTGTTAATGTTTTACTTTGATCCAATGCCTTCATGTTTCTGCTATGTTCCTTGAAGCCCAAATAATTATTTATGCTGATCTGCAGTACGGCCAGTTTTAACTTTGGTGTGCAGTAAATAGTTTCTTCCAGCAGTGACAGTGTTTATTTAAACAATCCTGAGTATACCTGCTTAACAAAATCCTGAGCCAAATTAATTATGGCAGTGTCTGTAATTACATCACTGCAGTGATCTGGTTTCCAGGAATACATCACACTTAAGGAATACATCACACCTAAGCTCTAGTGATCATCACAGCTGGGGTACAGCTGATGCTGTGCCAGCTTGAGTTTTGTGAACTTGGCCATTGTTGTTGAGAGAAGAACCTACCCTGGAAGTGGAAAGCCAGAATTCCTAAAGAGGTGAGAATTCCCAAGGACCAATGGTTTTCCTACTGGAGTAAATTACCATAAAACCCACGTGAAGGCCAGAAGAACCTAAGACATTTGTGTCAGATTTCCTGAATGCTTGTCCAGAAGACAAAAGACAAAGCTGATGTTAGTTTTCTGTAGCATTTGGGCAGTAGATGGTCTTTGGGATTACTGCATAATGTAGACATTAACAAAGTCCTCCTGTCTTCGATTAATCTGGATTTAAAGAGGTGCAAAACAGCTACAGCATCTTTTTTTTCCAGGATAAGCTGCAAAGATTCAAATTTTAGAAACAAAGCCGTGGAAGTGTGAGGCTTGGAGGCTTGAGTTGTTTTGTGTTTTGGTTTCTTTTTTTTCCCCTTTACCATTATACTTAACAGACAACATCACATGGCCTTACTGATTATTGGGGGTTGGAACTAGATGGTCTTTGAGGTCCCTTGCAGCCCAAGTCATTTTCTGATTCTATGATAATTTTAAAACTTAGTGTATGATACACCTTAACATTAGCATTAATTGGCCTTACATTTGTGAGACTGAAGGTCCATCAAGCCCAGTTTTGTCCCAACAGTGGCCATAAGCCTAGGAAAGACCACAAACAAGTCAAGATATAAAATGGTCGAGTATTTTCCTTGTCTCTAGTTTATTTTTCTGAAATAAATGTCACTTTAACATATTTAGTAATTCTTACTACATTTTTCTTTCATGAACTTGAACCTTCTGGTGGAAACCTTTAGCATCTTCAGTGTGCTCTGGAAGTGTATTCCATGTGTCCACTAACACATCTAGTACCAAGCATCCTGCCACCACAGTGAGCTTCACAGCCTTCCTAGCCTTCCTCCCCTTACACTCTGAGGTAGCTTTGGTCCTGAAGACCTTTGCAGCCACAGTTTGTCTCTCTATCCCAGTTTAGAGTCACTCAGCAGGAGCTGGGAAAGCAAAGCAGAGCTTTAGGCTGCCCAAGGCCAACAAGATTTTACTTGTTTATAGGTGAGCTACAGGCAAGCAGCTCACCTACAGTGGCTTCAGTTTATTTTCAACAAAGCAAGAGCTTATTAGGTCAGCTAATCCACTCCCTAGCAGCTCATTGAGTGCATTGAATGCTGTAACTTGTGGTGTTCAAACAGAGAGGCTGTGTCCCGCTCAGGTTACGTGGTGGGTGATGGACCTGCCTCCAACTTCAAGGGTGAAGAGCCATACCTAAAGCAGTCAGCTAGTTCTTATCCTGTTGAAAAGCCCTTCCTGCCTTGAAATAGCTTTTTACTTACCTTCTTTATACTCCTGTCCCTTATTTATCCCTTTAAACCATCCTGAGATATCTTTTTTCCTCCTAACTGGCATTTGTCTTCCTTGGTAGCATTTCATACCCTCAGTCATGGGATTTATCATCTGTATTTTTGGCTTTTCAACTTCTCCAGAGGGATTGAGCATCTCTGCATTGCTGGTGATTCATGTGCACTGTCTCCATGTCCTACTAGTTTTAGTACTCAGTTTTTGGTCAGATTTGATCAGCTACTGATGTTGCCAGAATTCTATACATTAATGAAGTGTGATTAGCAGATCTGGAAAGCACCAAGTTCCATAATTTAAAATGCTACAGTCAAAATTATATTTATACACACAGTTGCCTTTTGAAGTGGGGCAGTGGGTAGCAGTTTGTACTTGTATAATTATAGGTTATCTCCTGCTGTCTGAGTGCCTCCCATTGACAATGGGAGCCCCTTCCTTGCACAGGGGCAGGACAGCACTGCTCCACTGATCCCAGCAAAGCCACAGCACTCCCTGGGTAGAGCTGCTTGGGACAGCGACAAGAGGGTTGTAGTAACTTCCTGCTGGTGGTGAAGCATGGTGCAGAAAGAGGGAACTTCTGCCTTGCCAAAACCAGTGAATGGTGGTGTCCTTCCTCTGTGGAAGGCAGAATGTCCACAGTTTTCCCAAATGGAACCCATTGGGTCACCAGAGTTAGGCTCCTGCCTGGGTATGAAATTCTCATTTTCACTGAGTTTGTGTTGTTTTCCTTCTTCAGCCTCTGCATCTATTGCTGGTAGCAGTGTGATGTCCTTTATTGAGATTAGAATTTTTATGTCCTCACCCATGGATTTAGTGTCTTTACATGTGGCCCAAATCTGCAGACTTCCTCCCCTTCTAATGGTAAGATCAAAGGCAGAGTGTTTTTGGAGCATCCTTTATCTCATCTGTGTTACAGGAAAAGCCAGGGATGCCCACTCTGAACTCCTACCACTCATGACACAAGTGTCATTGAGATCATACTTCTCAAGAATCTCTTAAGAAACTACTGTGCTAAAGTGATTTCTTAAAAATTTTATAGGACTGTTATGCTTTTTTGTAACATTTTTTGTTTCACATTTGAATATTTTGAGATCATAGATTGTAATTGCAGACATCACTAGGAAAATTCTCCTATTTAAAATTTACTTCTACTTTATCTAAAAGCATGATGCTTCTTCTCCCCCACCGCCCATGAAAGTAAGTGTCAATAGGATTTAAATACGTTTTGCAATGCAGATATTTCAAAACATCGGGGAGATTGCTTCTGGTGGATAATCTCTTGTGGTTCTTAAATATTCAGGTCCTTCTAAAATGAATCAATCCACTGGGTTTTGTGCTCTTTCAAACATAGACTTAGCTCACTGTTTAACTTTCACAGTTTTTTCAGTAAGTGAATCCAGGTTTGTTAATGAGTAAAAATGTGGGGGGGGGGGGGGGAAGGTCAGGACCTAATAATTCTGAAAGTAAAATGGTAACTAGTACTTGAAGACAGCTTTTTAATATTGAGTTAAATTACTTTACTGAGGTTAGGTTAAACAGATGGTGTTGGTGGATTAGCTGAGCGTCAGTCATTGTCAGAGCCACAAGGGCAGCCTTTTTTCTTACAACATTATTTTCAGTTTTTGAGTCCTTCTGTGCTCTATTTTTCTTACCAGTTTATTAACAAAGAGTGAAAAAAAACATGGTTTTACAGTGGTGATACTTCTAGAGCTCATTGAAGTACTGAGATTAAGAATCTTCAGGAGAATACCAGCATTTGAAGATGGTGTTGAGAGATAATGACTCACCCGAACAAACACTGTTGAGACAAAGAAGTGTCTGGGGGTTAGTGAAGACTGCCTGTGGTGCTTAGGAGGAAGAGTATTCCTGGCAGGGACCCAAAAAGGTGTCTGCCACAACAGCTGCCTGCCTGCAGGTTGGCTGCTGGTAGTTTACAGGGCTGTAATGGGCATCTTCAGGCGTTTTAGACCTGTCCTGATGTTAAAGAAAGGGCTGTGGGCTGTACGCACCCACTGCTGCCCTGCCTTCAGCTCCAGAGAGTGTGACTCACTTGTCAATGGGCCCCATGGAGCCAATGAAGGTTATTTCTCAGGTAGATCACAGGCTGTCTTCTCCTGTGTTGCTTGTATAGCTTGTGTCCTTCACGGGTTTTTATCTGCCTTAGAAGAGTCAGAACAGACCTTTTTAAGGTTTAATATGTCCATGCAGCTTTTGAAGTCTCATCCTTAGAGGTCAAGGGCTTAATAAAACATCCTTCTGCAGAGCTTCAGCGTTACTTACTACTCCTCTAGGTATTCAGTGATTACATTGTTCCTTTTTAATCTATAGTACAGTTGGGAATCCTTTCAGTAATCTTTCAGTTTATACCATGGCTTAGTTGATTTGCCTGTTTTGAGAAGGTTTACTCTTTCTAATTATGTCAGCTAATATATCTGAGGCCTGAGGACCATTATACACTCCTGGTGGCCTTTTGGTGTCTTTCACAGGTGCTTTTAGTATAGAGGATCAGGCTGAGAAACTGCCCTTGTGTAGCCATGGTTGTGTTTTTGAGGAGGCTGAGGCTATTTTAATAATTATGCAACTGCACAGTATCCCAGTTCACACTGATATAGCAGTATATCATTGCTGAAATGCTGGTAAAGTGTCTTCATCTAGAGCATCATAAAGGTTTTAGAAGAAATTCTGCACTTAAATACCTTCAAAATATACCCACAATAGAGTTTCTTTTGATGCTTATACTTTCCTGTCAAAGGAGTGAGAGATGTTGAAGTTAGAGAATTTATGTGTTTTTCTTTGCCCCAGTAGTTTGTAGTTTGTGATATTGCAGTTTAGGTTTTAGGTTTGGGTGGGAGAATAGGGGTAATATCAATATTTTTCTGAGCATTACTACATGTCACTCTTTATTCTAATACAAGGTGTGGTAATATCAATAAGGAAAAGAGGAATACAAATGTTGACTCATCTTTTCTTCTTTTAATTCTCTAGGATTATGATGGCTTTTTTGAATCAAAGGAGAGCAACACTGTATTCTCCTTTCTTGGACTGAAACCTACTTTGGCATCAAAGGTCAGTGTAGTACTGCAGACTTTTCGTGAATTCTTGAGATGTTGAGATTTTCTTTGATCCCTGTGTGGGATGGAGCTCTGTGTTTGGATGCATCCCTTCTGTGAGCCATACTTTGTTCATATCACCCTACTGCTAATGAAGTAATTGAGATGGTTGTAAGGAAAAGTAAAGCATTTTAAATGAAAACAAGCATATACATGGGAGTAATTTGGGACAGCAGGTAAATTAAATTTAAAGATTGCATTCTCATTCACATTATCAATCTAAATTGTAAGCAGTTGGCTTAATTATAACAGGAGACAATCACTGGACTTTCTGAAGTGTGGCATAATGGCTCAGCATTTATTCATTAGGCATTAATTAATTTAATGCTGAAATGCTGGAGTAGTCAGAACTTATATTAACTTTTTTGAATTCGGTTTCAGCAAATACGTATCTAGAGGTCAAAACACAAAGTCAAGTATCATCTTTCTGTTGAGGGCAGTATAACAGAGGAAATTTTATTGCCATATGGAAGTCTGGACACTTGTTTAAACAGACTGTGTGGCACACCTTTTGGCAGTAGATCAGACACAGAGGGGAGGATTCTTCTTTCCGTGGATACTGTGGATGTAGATGTATTTGGTACTGGTACTGTTTCAGGCCTGGGTGGTAGCTATTGGGTATCTATAGAGCTCTTCTTCTGGCAGGAATTCATTTATTTCTGGACCCCTTGAGGGACAGCAGTAGGAAGCAACCTCAGCAGAGATCCACAGAAGCAGGTTGTTTTGGCAGCCTGCCTCAGTTTGTAGTTTGGAGAACTTGTTGTAGGAAAAAGATGATGTTCTGATGCAATCTGAAATAGCAGCTTCTATGCAGCTCTGTTCCTAGGAAATATGGTGTTGGAGGCCTGGAGAGGTCTCTCTATAAACTTCCTGCTTCGGTCTGGTGGTTCTTCAGAGAAATGCATCCTCAGATCCTAGGTGGCCCGGGGTTAGGGTCACAGGTATGGGAGATGGCAATGTATTAATAACATTAATATTATATTAATAATAATTAATAATACTCTTTATTTTTTTCTCTTTTCAATAGGAGTCAGAACCCTAGAAAGCCCATGTGAAGTACCAACACAAGCACATTCCTGAATGAGTGACTCTATTCTTCAGCACATAACAGCTTCCCTAATGGATCACTGTGACAGAGCAAACATGTGTCAGTAGTAATAGTCTGCTTGCCATGAGATGGTGCTCTCCAATAATGTGGAGCTAATAACATGCATATGAAATAGGATTAAGGCTGGGCTACTCATCTCCCTTTGTAAAAATGCTCACTATTGATGTTTCACTTTTGTCTTTTGGTTGCTTTTGCAACTGGTCCTGATATTCTAACAGGCACGTGTGTTTGAGAATAAGGAGTGAAAGTGTAGGGCTTGTATCATTCATGGGTATTCTTATATAGTCATATTCCTTACCTTTTTTATTTCCTCCCATTACTGTAGTTCAAATGAGCTCATCATGATAGTTAAAGTGCTGCTGGTTATTACGATGTTTGTGCTGGCTATGATCCAGAAGGTAAAAAGCATCAATCTTGAGATCTCAGTCTAAGCCAATAACTGCCATATTTTTGCTCTACATTTATTTATTGCAGTGTTTATTCTAGATCATGGTTATTTTAAGAGACATGGGCTGCTAGTCTTGTTAATGAAGATTTGATTTGTCTAATGATGCACATCGCAACTGACTGTTTAAAACAAGTGGCTATCATGAAGGAGGTGCCAAAGTGAAATATTTTGACATATTTCCAAATGCAGGTGAAATGTTCAGTAAAACACTTGGTGGAAATACTGGGGAGTTCAGAAGAACTAAAGGGGTCTCATAGCTAATGATAATATGAAGTTATCTCTTAAATGAGGAAGTCGTAACACCCAAGGTTGGAGCTCTATAGTTGGACTGTCTTAAAATGAAATTTTGCCAAAACTTCAGTTTACCTTCAATAGCACACAGCTTCACTGTAAGCCACATGAGAGTCCGGGGGATACATTGAGAGCCAGGTTTCAGTCCCATGATGGTTAAACACTCCACCATGGTCCAAGAGCATGCTTAACTTGCCTGCCTGTTGTCCTGGTTATATCCCCAGATGTGGTGATGTGGGGGTGCCTCAAAGACAGTGAGAAAGCTGAGTGTGTGCTTTGCCAAATGAGGCCAGAGAGGTTGTTCAGCTGAGGAACAAGTGAAGGAAGTGGAGATTATTCCAGTGAGACTGCACTGATGCACATAGCAGAACTTAGGCCCATGGCTTGCCAATAATTATTATGCATGCTAGACAGAAGTAAAATTGCATCATGCATTTTGAAGCAAATCCAGATACATAAATAACAGCTATGCTATGATGTAGCTTTTACTAAAGTGATTTCATGCTGGCAAGGTAGTACCACCACAGTGAATGTCCTTGTGTCTTTGGGTAAATGGGAGACAGCCACTGCGTAGAAAAGCTACTTTGCAATCACAGCATCACTCAGACTGTGCGGTTTGAAGGAATCCAGACTTGTAAAAAGTGTCAGAAAGCAACACTATCACAACAAAAGCACCACTGTGAAACAAATCACGTGTTCCGTTGACATCAGTAATCATGGCATTCCAGACATGGCAGCTGGAAGAGACAGCTGAAGGTCATCTGGTGCAGCACTGTCAAAATCAGGCCGAAGAGCCACATTAGCTTGGAATAGATACGGGTCTGTCTAGCAGAGCATTAAGAATATCCAGAGATGAAGATCTCATAACTATCTAGGTAACCTGTGACATTGCTGCAGTGCTTTCCTGCAGTGAAAATTTTATCTTTAAAAGTCGAGCTTTTACTCCTAGGCTTTAGTTTGAGGCTTCTGCCTTTGCTGTGTCTTTTTGATACTCATAAGAAGAGATTGGCACCATTCTTTTTTTCATGGCCCTCAAGATAGTTGTAGGCTACCATTGGGTCACCTCTTAGCCTTTTTCTTACCACACTGAATAAATCTGGCTGCTCAGCTGAGCTAAAGAGCTAGATGGAGCAAGAGCACACACAGATATGAAGTCTGTGGCTGTATTTACTGGTCAAAATCTTTGCCAGAGCACCTTCTCTAGAGGAATCCTGAACGGGCATTGATGTATGTACATACATTTTTAAGAATTATGTTGTCTGTGTCAGGGTACTGTGACATTCTTGTAACCAATCCCATATTTTCATGAGACTTGAACCTCACTATAGGAAGGGAATACGGCATGAGGTGGAGCTGTACATTGTTAACTTCACCACATTCAATATAACTATGTCTAAAAAGAAGGTAAAATATTTAACTTTGTAAATGAATAGAGATAGAAATGTATGTAATTTTGCAGTTGATTATAGAGAAGCCATCCTGGATTTATCATGTACTTGATATGTTGTAAACTTAGAGAACTGCCTGAAGTCCCAGGTCTGAAAAATTTACCTAAGTGTGTAGGCATATACACATGAGTAATCCTGGATGAAATCCCAGGCTTACTAATGTGAAAGGAAAAACCACACTGATTTCTCCAGGGATGAAATTAATTTAGCAAAGCTCATTTTGAATTTTGATAATTGTAGAATAGAAGGCTCTCATTTAGTGGAGAGTTAGTCTTGTTTCAGCTGTTAAGTAAACCCGGCTTATTTCAGAGCATGTGTGTGAGCTTAGTCAGTTGTATGGAGGACAACACTAGCTCCAAAGATATCCTGCTTGCTTGCATGGATTGGCAGTGTTAGTCCCTTAGAATGTGTGCTTTTGAATTATAAATAGCTAGTTAAAAAAAAAAAGTATATATGTTTGGATGTGAATTTTGTCTGTTGAATGACAGCCTTATTTTTGTAATTAAAGCAAGTAGACTTCTAGTTTGTTACATAAGATCATCAGGAATTTTTTAATCAGTTTTGTAGTAATGAAATGTAGCTATCAGATAACTGAAAAGGTCTGGAGAATCTAGAGACATTTACTGAAAGAAATAGGAAATTCTTTTTTTAAGATTTTGGCACATGAAGTTATGCTTGAGAACCAAATGATCCCAATTTCTAGCTAATCCTTATAACTACCCCACTTCTTAAAATGGAGAGCAGCATGAGTGAAACTTAATCTTTGTCCCTAGCGAAGGTTGCTGTGTGGGCTGACGTGCACGTGCACATTCACTGTATCAGTGGCTTTGATAGAGGTGTTTTTGTTTGTGCCACACACTACTGGATAGTGCCTTGCCACAAAGAGGACTGTTTCTGTGAGGTCTTCTTGGATGTGCTTAAGCTTTGAACTGAGAAAGGCATAGTTTCTATATTGCTATTTTTTAATAATACAGTAAATTTATTTTGATGCCTGAGTCAAAAGGCACATGCTTTGTAAGACTGAAACAGTTTTTGATGAGTCTTCTGAACTCTTGATTTTTCCTAGGTGACTTTGTTTTTTGATTTTCTTTTCCTTTTTGTTGACTGTCTAGAATCAAACTTCCCAAAGGAAGCGAACCTGGAGTAAAGCCCATAAATTCATGTTTACACTTTCTTTAAAACAGTGTCTGATGTTCTAATGTTTAGCAGCCCAAGTGCTATCACTGAAAGGAAGAGTAGCTGCCAAGCTCTCAGTAGATTTCTTGGTTGTCCCTTCCTGTCCTTTTCCACTATCAGGCCATTTATTTCAGGTGTCCTATTCAGGCAATACCACAATTCAGAAGTAGGACCCTGAAATTGCCTTGTGGCCCTTCATGGGAGTGCAAGAGTAGGCTGATCACCAGGAAAATGCCAAATCCCGTTAGTTTCCGGTAACTTATTCACTGATTTCACTACACCTTGGCATGGACAGTGGGAGAAGGATGGAGTCCCATATGTTCACCCTTCACAGAGAGCCCGAGTGGAGGATCCAGTGCAGAATGGCCCACAGCTGGCTCTGGCACCCTGAGCAGTGGTTCTCACAGGGGCCCTTGGCTGGCAGTGGCACGTGTGACACCATACACCACTGCTCTCCACAGGACTCCAGCTGCATCATGGCCTATGCTTCACCCTCCTGCTCCCTAAGGAATTTGGGAGGGAAAACAGAGAACATCTTCTTGAGAGCAGTCCTTAAGCCAGGGCAGATCCAGCTTACTCCCTTCTTCCTGGTCTTCACCTCTCCCTCACGTGTGTAATCCTGTCCTGTGTAGACCTACCTGTGTGCAAAGCTTCCACTCCCAGCCATCTGTAACATCCCTGTGGGGTCACAGACGTGGTGTTCCCCTTCATGGTGTCAGTGTTCTGTAACTCGGGAGGGGAGGGAGCATGTTGCATCCTAGGTCGTGTACACATTATGTAGTAAACTGTGTTCATCTAATAAACTGCAATTCAAAAAAGAAATTTGCACTGTATTGTATGTGCTAAAATAAACAATGAAAAAAAATGAATTTATTCTTGCTGTGGCTTGCTCTGGTGGCAGCCTGGTGCTTTGGTTTGGGCAGCCTGTGCAGGTGGAAGCGCTGCAGAACTTTTCACCTGGCATGGGTGAGCCTGATTCTGTAAGATGTTAATTGCCTTTGAACCCCAGTGGCTGCATGGGAATTGCAATGTGTGCAGAATACTTGCTGGTTTGGGGTCTCCCCAGATAAATAGTAGTACAGAAAAAAAGGGAGGATGTATTGTCTTCCATTTCCTATACTTGGGTTACCTGGAAATAAAGGGCAGATCCTTTGGGGTGGCTTGGACACTGGGGACAGGAAGTTTCACACAATGAAGTTTTGTTCCTAGGGTTAAAACCTTCACTGCTTTTTACATCTCAAATGAATGTGAGTTCCTCGTCTGCCTATCCACTTTACCAATCCATAGAAGGTAATTTAATACATTTTACCAGTTAAGTGGCTAACCAAAGGTGCAGGTTGCATAATTACAGTTTTCCCTTGATTCTCAGTCTAGTAAATAGTTTTTAGTTTCTTTTCATTCCTGTCTAAAACTTGCCCAGTTTATTGTGGTTGCTGCCATGAAAACTCCATTTGTGACTTTTGCTGCACCCTGGAGCAAGGTTCTGAGCCATCTGCTTTAGGCAGGATGCATAAAAGATGTACAGATGGAATTGGCAAGTCTGAAATGCCTGCAGTGGGATCCTGAGCTGCTGTAGGATCAGTAGCACTGCTCTGAAGTGAGTGGAGCTGTAGCAGCTCAGTTCTTATGTCGTGGTGAGTAGAAGCAGACAGATTTTGCTGCATGGGTGTGCAGGATCTTCGTGATTTGCAGAGGAAGCGATGTTCTGTGTTGTTGTCACCTTATTGCAGGGGTTCCCTACTGGTGTCTCCTTATCACAGAAGTTTCATACCTTCTTGGTGTTTCTCATGGGCAGCTCCTCAGAGCACTGCCTCTTTCTTCTTCACAAGGTGAAGAACTAACTCCCATTCCCTTCTCAACCTGCCAACCCACTCTTTTATAGCACTCTTCTTCTCATTGGTTACAGCTGTGGCCTGTTAAAGTCAGGCACGTTCCTAATCTTTGATACTTGGCCCAGCTGCAACTCTTTAGGGGTAAGATTACTTTCTACACTATCTTTATTTTCTTATATTCTATCCCCCTACACTGTGTCACCTTGCTGGTGTTGCATCACGGCCTGCACTCTGTGTGGAAACCAGTGGCACTGCCATTCCTCTTACCTGGCTGCTGGGGACCACAGTGAGAGCAGAAAGCAGACAAAGGTGACACAGCGTGGCATGCCTTGCTACTGGCTGTCATCCTTCTGTGCATCCCAGCTCTGCCTCTGCTCCCTGTGCCAGGGCAGCATCAGTGCAAAAAAAGTGCTTGGAAGTCATCACTGTGTTTGTGTAGTAATGTTTGTGCCAGTCTGTCTGCATCTCATTCTTACCCCGGGGCAGACAGTCTGGGCTGTTACAAGGTCCTGCTGAACTCTCATTTGCTTGATTTGGTTTTCAGGTGCCAGAAGGACTTGACTAATTCATCCCCTAGATTTCAACCAAGCTGTCACTGAAGCTACCTTGATGGTTTCATCTGAAGTAGCCTCCTCAGGCTGCATGGTGCAGCACAAGCAAACATTTTGGGTACAAGTCCTCTATATGATTTCTTTAAAGGTGATTATTGCATGTAATTCAGTCCCCTGGTAAATCTGGGAAACAGAAAATGACAGATTTAAGGAATTAGCGCTCTGAAGAAAAGCTGGAGCCTTGAAAAATTGTGTTTAGAAGACAAGAAATAAATTGTTACATTCTGATTTGGAAACAGGGAGTTAAGAAGCAGAGACCTTGAGAAATGTGTGCCAATCTCTAGCTGCTTGGTTTCCCCATCCAGTTTAGCTGTCCACAGAACATACATCTAGTTCCAGAGAGGAACCTCACCCTCCAGGGAAAGCACACACTTCCAGGTCCAGGGGTTCTATCCCCTTCAACCATGCCACACAGCAACCTGTGCTTATTCTTCCTTTGTACCTCTTTGGAGATCAAGATCAATTTCACTGCAATCAATGACTATCAAGATGTGAAAATACGAGCTGAGCCAACATCGCACTGCATCACAGCACCTTCCACAAATAAACCTGGCAGATTGAATTACTCTGCTGGGAACCTAAAGAAAAAAATAGCTAAAAAATTATCTTGTTTTTTCCTGATTTCTTTGGGTGAGGCACTTCTGGTATCAGCAGGATTTTGCCAGCACGTTACTGCCAAGTGCCAGAGTTGAGGGTGTAGAGGACTTCTAGCCCCAGATGCCAAGCAAAAGCCATGACTGCTTTTCTGACTCCCAAAGGGACCAGACCACCACGGCACCTAGGCATGAGGAATTTGTTTCACCAGTGTGTGACTGAAGGAGTGAGGAGCAGATCAGTGCTGGCGTGGAGACAAACCTGCAGAAGGTGATCAAGAGCAAAGGGGCAAGGCCAGGCAAATAATAAGGAGCTGTAGCAGGTGAGGTTTGCTTAGGTTTGTCCCATTCTGCTTCTCCAGCTCCTGCTACCCCATTTCTCCTCTTCATTAACTATTTCTAGTTCACACCTTCCAAACAGGCATTATCAGATTTGATGGTTTCTGCATACATTTCCAAGATAGCCTCAGCCAATTTTCCTTCTTTCCTGACAATCTGTGTGTCAACTTCTCTTTCACAGGGCAAAGCTCTAAGGAAAGCACGCACAGTTCTGGATACATGGATACGTGGCGTGGGTGCTGCTGGTGCTGTGGGGCTCCAGTCTGCAGCACATAAGCACCAGCCCATCCTTCATTTGCAAAAGCCATCCCGTGGAACTTGATGTTAAGGCTAACAGTTCTTCCCTTCTTTTTTCTTTAGATTCTCTGAATGTCACAGTTTTATATGCTTAATGAAGGGAGGTGGGAAGAATGTGGGTGTGAAGAGGTCAGCCTTTCAGGTGTGAGAATTAGGAAAGCTGAGTCACTCTTGAGCATGATGCGAGCAGCACGCTAATGTGTTGAGATACATAACATCTATCATTTAATTGTGGATTTTCTAATTAAAGCTGTATCTTAATGGGGCTCCAGCTTTTCTGCTGGACCTCCTTTGCCCACACACCCATATTGTCCTCTTTCAGCTATTGCCTAAAGGCTGTCTGCTGGGAATAGCCCTTGCAGAGTCCTTTGGTGATACCACCTGCCTGGAGCAGTGACAGAGCCATGAGCCATCTCCAAAAGGCAGGAATGCTGCTTGCTGAGATGGCTGTGGTCCCACAAGCACGGCCTCTGCCTCTGCTGCAGAGTCTGGCCATCCTGCTGCTGCCCTAGCACACTGCACCTGGTAATGTCTGTTTAATGGCTTTCACTGCTGAACCCAAAGTAATGGTCTTCCTACGTGAGACTTCTATAATCATTGGCACTCATGGTATAATTTTCCTTCAGCACATTTTCATCTCAGGGTTTTCATAGCTTCAAATCCTCTGGTTTTCTTCCTGGTTTCAATTGATATGTTTTTGGGTTTTTTTAAGATGTATTCTGTGAGTGGCATAAATTTGAGCATAAGCCACGAAAGGGCTTTTAGGTCAGAAGAGCTATACAGCATTGCTGTGAAATATGCTCTTGAGTCATTAAGGTAAATTGCTGTAGCATCAGTGCTGCTCCAGCTGGACTATAATACTTAAGCCCTAAGTGGCCATTTCGTATCCTTTGGAACATTCTTGCTCTGAGCAAAGTGTGATTATCCATCAAACCCACTTATACCTACTGAAACCTGCAGAGGGGATGGCATTTCAATGCAACAGATTTCATGGTCTGCATTAAATCAGCCTAGAGGAGATTCTTGGGTTACAGAGACGAGTCCTCTGCTGTTTCTGTTGCCACAGAGACTATTTCATAAAACTACTCAACTCCTCCTAAAAGCACAACATTGGGTCTGGGTTGATATTTTTTCCCTGTGGTTTTTTGGCTCTGCTGTGCTAGTTGGAAGGTTGTCTCAAAATCCTGCTTCTCTTGCAGCAAAAAAGAAACTCTCTTCCAAATTCCAGCTGAAGTTTCTTCGTGGCCAGCTTGTCTTCATTGTCCTGGTTGTTCTTTCATTTGAATAAGTCTCCCTTGCAGGAATTACCTGTCATATGAGTTGGTTTCTTCTGCCTTGGCTATGCTTTTGTCAGGTGGGAGAAGTGGCTGAGTCAGTGCAGAGTCCAGCTCTCCTAATGGCAACACTGACATCCAGGGCCAATTGAGATCCCCAGGATAAGGAGATTCCCACTAGTCAATAGCATGGAGTAGCCTCATGAAGCAAGTCCAGAGTGGGCTCTTTAATTACTTCAGCTAGCAGAATTTGTAATTAGAGATGATCCTGATACTTGCTCTCAGTGTCTTGGCAGAAGTGTTACTGTTTAACAGTTTCTCGTTTTAGCCCTGATTGAGCTATTGCTCCAATTTAGCATATTTCCTGGCATATTGTGTGGGCAGATGAAAGAACTGTGCTTGCTAAATACATGATTTAAACATTCTCTTGACAGACTTTAACCTTCATTGAATTCAAAGGTGTCAGAAAAATCGATAGCCAGGGATGCGCTCCTTGAACTTACAACAGCTGCAGGAGTGAAATACAGAGCTGGAAAAGACCATGGGTAGCCAGCCATCTTTTAAAACTTTAAAAATTTTATTTCAGTTTAATAGATAGACATATATATTAAAAATGTGTCTAAAGGCAGATCCCAATTCTTCACTAGTTTGAGCAAGGAACATGACTATCCTTGGCAGACAGCAGCAATTCCAGCATGAGATCCTGTATGCGAGGGGCCTGAGATCTGTTGTGCTCATGTGTCTGTCTGTGAGCTGTGGTGAGCAAGACAAGGGCAGTGGCCACTTTTCCCCAAGCATGTACACAACCTTTCTTCCTTTCAGCAGCTGAATGCTGCCTGCTGTTTCTGCACAGGGCTAAGGCTCTCCCCCTTTCCCCTTCTCTGGCGGTTCTTGCTGCTGCTTCTCATCCACCCCCAGCACAGTGCTGCTGTCTGGATTTCCTAATGTCAAAGCAAAATCACGTCATTTGTCCCAACAAAATCACTCTTGTGCTGTTTGCTCCAACCTGCTTCCTGCACTCATCTCTCATCAGGCTCCTACAACTAAATCCCCCACCTCTTGTTGTACCATCCTACCTAGACTTCCAACACATTTGCCACAGTATTTTCCAGTTTTCTCTCCTTGCTTTATACCTTTTTGTACCTTAAAATGCAATCTCTGGGCCGTTGTGTCTTCTCTTTGCCACCACCCCCAGCTTCCCATCAGTCTCCCTGCCTTTAGTCACCAGCTGAGAGGTTATGAAGACGAATGAGAAGCTTTGGGATATTTTATAAGGGGATATGTAATAAACATATTGATTATCTTCTTTCCCAGAGTAATCAATTGCCATTGCAATGCACTACTCACCAGAAAACACCTCTCGCTGTGGCAGCCAAAAGCCCCCAGAACAGGTGCATTAAGATGCTGCTGTGGAATTCATGCTCTCCAAATCCTGATGAGACACATGCTCTTATGTTTGATAATAGTAATAGTAAGAAAAACACTGTTGCATATGTCCTAAAACCATGGAGAATGAAATATGAAATGGTGACTGCTTCAGCAGCTCTTCCCAGCTAAAGACTGGGGAGAGTTTTGATCACTGTAACTTTAGAGGGGCTTCTTTAGTATGATGACCTGCTCAACATCCTCTAAGGGTTAGGAGAACATAAAATTTATATTAATCTGTCTTCAGGGATGTTAATAGTTAAATCTAGAAAAACATTTCATGTTTTCTTAGCTTCCTCTATCCCACCCAACTACATTACAGTATCTTGGCAATATCTTCAACCAATCAGCAGAAGTTATTATAAAAGAAGCTCTTACAGACTTAGCACTATAGGGGATCAATACAGGCAAACTATATAATTGTTGTACCTTTCTGAAGATGTTTTTTCATGTCCTGGGGAATAAAAAGGGAGGTGGAGGGCTGAAAAAAGGTGAAGTTAGAGAATGAGGTCTGTAGTGAATATGGGCTTCACACTGTGCTGACTGAAGATCTTTGCATTAGGGATGTTTAGAAAAATATCACTCACTTTCCTTGCAGAATAAAGAGGTGGAAAACAAGCCAATGAAATAATTGGTTTTTGCATTGTTCTTGAAAGATAGGAGCCCCCAAGAGAGCAGGTAGGGTGACATTTTTTTTAATGTGCACTTTCAATCACCTCATTTTTCATCAAGAAAGGCTTTGATGGAAAACTATTTTACCAGCAGTTCCATTAATAACAAGTTCACTTCATATAAGCTAGCACAGGAAGTTGTTGAATTCTCCTGTCTTTCTCCTGCACCTCCTTAGCTATCTGTTGTTGGAAGATCCTGCTGTAACACCCTGGTGCACATCCTGGCGTGGCATTCCCCATCTCCATCAGGGATCACCTGATCACCTCTGAGGAGAGCACAGCTACTTTGGGAAAGCACAGCCCTGTTCTCTTGGCCATTGGGATGGTGCACCAGTGCGTAGTGAGGCACCAGGTTACCAAGGAGTGGTAACATGTGAGAAAACTGGAAACTGGCCTTTTCAAAAAATGGAAGTCATGGATTTGCATCTGGGCTTGCTTTGGAGGATGAATTCCTTTGGTGCTGCCACAAAGTGTCAGTCCTGTGTCAGAGACAATGAAGCCAGGGAAAGGGAAGGAGGGCGGAGCCTGGCCCAGCCATGACGGGATGTGGGTAGAAGCAGGGAGTGGGATGTGCTGTCTGTCACTGACATCTAGAGGAGAGCACAGACAGTCTGTACATTGTGAAACATGAGGTAACCAAACCCCGAGTGTGGTGAGCCTTCCCTGGCCTGGCACCACTCACAAGCACAGAGATACTCGCAGCTGAAACTTGCTGGCTTTCCATACTCATGCCATCTTTAAGTATTTTACCCAGTTTGAACACTAGCATGGCATCTTTTGCTGTCTGTGAGGCACCAGCTGTCTTCTGTGGGTGCCTTCTTCTTCCTCTCCCCAGCAAACACAAATTTTGAGACTGACCAAACCAGCTCACAGCAGCAGAAGTTCCATCACGGGCAGCACGCTGGCAGAGCCATCACCCCTGTGGCTGTGAAGCCCACGGGCTTTGCTCAGCCAGGTGAGGGAGGCCAGGGGCTGGCAGAGCCCTCTGTCTCTAATCCTGGGGTCCATGGGCACCTGCTTGGCACCCTGTGCTGACTGCAGGGTCAGCAGGGGGCTATGGGGTGCTGTAGGGCACAAGCCCTACCACAAGGTGTGTTTCCTGCTCCACTGGACTCTGGCTGGGGGCTGGATGGGATCCATCTGCTTGGAGGAGCATCCATTGTGTGATCCCATTGTCATCCATTTGCATTATGGGCACTTTATGCCTGCCTATAAAGAACATGTTGTTCAAGCCTCTGTTAACGCAAGATAAGGCAGCTTTTAGCATTAAAGAAAATAAATAGGGGTGCTCCTGATAAATTAGCTTTAATTTTAGAGATGTATTTTCACAGTAGGCTCCTTTTGCTGGCAGAGCTGAAGAGAAAGAAAATAAAAGTTGTTGCAGACATATCACCTTCTCTGTGTCTTTCTGCCAACACCATGTTTTTGCAGATGTAGAAAACAACAGGAAAGGCTTAAACAGCAATTCCTACCATTTCCAGGAAGCTTTAGAGGGATTATTTTTAACTATTTGCTGCTCTTTGGGCTAGGGTCAATTCTTTTGCCCCAGGAGATGGCCAGTAACCACTAGAAGCCAAGGAGCTGCTTCTGCATCAACAAGAGCAACATCAACAATGATAAAGGAGTCATTATCCCACTTGAGAGGCCACACTTGGAGTGCTGTGTTCAGTTTTGGTCTCCACTAGGCAAAAAGAGATGTGGACAGGCTGGAGAAGATCTGGAGAAGGACCACAAAGATAATTTAAGGACTAGAAAGACTCCACATGGGAAAAAGGGTTTGTTCAAACTTGAGAAGAGAAGGGAGACTCTATTACCATGCTTCAGTATTTATAGGATGACTATAAAGGAGATGGAGACTCCCTTTTTACAAGAAGTCACATTGAAAATACTAGGGGTAAGGAGTAAAAGTTGATCCTGGGGAGATTCTGATTAGAAATGTGAGGAAAATTTTTCACAATGAGAACAATCAGCCATTGGAATAATCTCTCAGGGTAATGGTGGGTTGCCCAGCATTAGGCAGTTTAAAGACTTGGCTGGACAGTGTCCTGGGCCGTCTTGCATAGACCATGTTTTTGTCAAGAAAGGCTGAACCAGATTGTCCATGAGGTCCTTTCCAATCCAATATTCTCTGGTTCTATGATTCCTCTCAGGGTAGCTGAGCATGCAGGCAGCAGCTCAGCACTCTGTTTAGACCACATCAAACTGGCACATACAGGGTTAATTTCACAGGCTCACAGATTACCCTGCACCTTGGTTTTTCAGCTCCCCTGATCAGTCTGTCCTCATAAAGAAACTGAGAAGAATAGTAAAAGGATGAGTAAACTGCTTTGCACAAAACCAATAAAAATTTTAGAGGGATTTTAATTGAATGCTGCATTTAATTAGCTTTTCCCATGCTTTCAGCTTTGCTCTCTGGATTTACAAGGCTGAGCTCAATGAGAGCAGGTAAGGCACTATGTGTAACCTGTGCCACTGCTTCCCAGCAGCTCTGCACATTGGCTCTGGTCAGCCACCCACACTGCTGCCTGCTTCCCTCCTGAGGAAGCTCCTGCACATTTGCTTTTGCCAGCATTGGATCCCAGGGGTTGACATTTGCAGGCACTTATTTTATTTCATTAGATTGATGAAAGATCTTCAGTAAAAAGGAGTCAGAAGTGAGCATGGTCCTCATGCCTGTGGTGATAGAAATGGCATTTCTGCTCCTCCTGCACACCACGTCAGGAAAAGCAGACAAACACAACAACAACAAAGTAGGAAAACCCGCTCATCTGCAGTGAAAGCGTGTTATGTGTGGAAAATAAATGGGGCAGTGGACCCCTGATGGTGCTTCAGTAGAGCTGAATGACATGGGGACTGACTTCTTCAAAAAGCTTTAAAACCGAAAAGTTGTGCCAGTTATGCCCTGGATCAAAACTTCCAAATATTTACTGTTTCATGTTATAAACCAGTCAGTAGTCACTATCAAGGAAAATTTCTTCAGTGGATGGAGAAAGGTTACTTTAATCCTCCTCCCTGTTCCCCCAAACAGTGAGGCTGTCGTTTGCTGTTTCAGCACGGACCCTAGTGAAGGAGGTGTATGGATGAGGTAGAAATGGCCCTAGCTTAGGTGACATCACCCCCCTGGGACAGGAGCCACCTCTTTGGAGCATTCCTGCATGGGAACGATGCTTTGGGGTCTGTTTTGCACCATCTGAGACAGCTGGTGGGGAGGACAGTGCCTCCATGGCCAGGGAAGACTGATGGAGCCAAGTCCAGGGACTCAGCTCAGTGCCACACAGGGACACCCCAGCAATCAAGCCAGTTGCTAAAGGAAATCAATTTTAAAAGCAGATGTTTTAATTAGAGCACTAAGCTCCCTCGTTGTAATGCTATGTCTCCAGATAGTTTTACTGTTTTATTAACAAGTCTCTTGTACTTATTTCTTTCCTGTTGACAGATGCTTTCATCAGGGTTATATAGTCCTGTTTTCATCCCTACTTTGCCTAGAAATAGATTAAAGAAAAGCTGAAATACAGATTAATAATTATATGCAGAGTGAAATATTATCCACATGCATTTTTCAAGTAAAAAAAAAGGCAATTTTAAGCCAATTGCCTTATTGCTCCACAGCAGTATGTGCTTGCCTAGGAGTGGTTTCTCCAGGGAAGCAGCTGTTTTGCTGAGGCTGACAGGAGCTCCATGCTGCTGGGGGAGAGGCAGAGTGAAATGCCTCTCCTCACACAGGCACACAGAAATGGGAAAATTCCCCTCAGAGAATTTCAGTGCTGCTGCTGTCAAGTCAGAAAATTAGGCTGCAATTAGACAGGCCCCTGTAAATCTCTGTTGCTTCTCCTACACACTTTACTGAGCAGCCAGACTGAAATTATGTAGAAAGACACAAGTTCACCAAAATTCCTGGAGTAAAGGTAGCCCTCCTCATTGCTGGGTTCAAAGATGCACTTGCAGGAAGCAGAAGCTTGCCATCAATGGTGCTCCTGCGTGCTTGCTTGGCTGTGTAGGCAGAAGGACCAGCAGATGGACAGGTACATCTTGAAAACAGCAGTGTGCTTTCTCACAGCCCAAACCACCTGAAGCACAAGCTCTGCTAAAGCAAACCATGGTCAGAGCAGCCACAAGACATAAACAGCACTGCTCTGACCATACTGGTTATGACCCTTCAGCGTTAAGGATTCCATCATGATCATAGCAACTCTCTAGATGCCCCCACCTCACCAGCTGGTGTTACCACTGGAAAAATGCATCATCATTCTGTGGACATTAACTGCAGTCCAAAAGCTAAATTTATCCTTTAGCCTTTTATTCAGTTTAGAAAACATACTAACGTAGTTAGCTCAGTTTAAGATGTAATGGATGGATGTAGCTTAGCTCAGTTTAAGTAAATGAATGTTCTTATGAGCACAAGGTATCAAAGTTCTCATTACCTCAAATGGACAACTACAGAAGGCTGCTTGAATGCAGGCATTTGGCTGTCTAATGCTGGACCAAATCCTGTCTTCTGTGGAAAAGATAAGAGATCTCCATATGCTATCCCATATCCATGGGATAAAATTTATCTGCAATGCACCAGTGTCACAACTCCCAGACCTCCAGGGACTCACTTTTTTTTTTGCTTGCTCTACTATAATTGCCCAAAACTTCTCTGTAGTCACCGTGAGGCAAGATTTTGGGGATGGAGGAAAATTTGAAAAAGTCTGCTTAGAGTAATTTTAGAAGTTCCACCTTTTAGTGAAAAAACTAATTTATGCATAAAATGAAAGGCCAGTGGAAGAAATTTGGTCTTACAAGAACTTTGAAGGTCTCAGCTGTGCTTAAGATTTTCTCCAAACCCGATGTTTGCATCACATTTCTCTTTGACTGAAAATCCTCTTAGTGCTAATAAGATACTAACCTGGTTATACCTGATTTTACATATAAAAAAAGAGCAGAGCATCCTTGAACTCTGCTTCAGGGAAGGACAAAACAGGTCAGGGAATGGGACAGTCTCAACATTCCCTAATGAGTTGCTTTTCACAAACTGCATTAAATAAACAATAAGTACAATATGTTGCAGGCTCTGTGGTTTAACTAAAAGAGGCCATAATCCTCTGGAGTTTACAAGTGCTTTGTATGAACTAAAATAGTTTGGCTGACATCTGCTTTTGCAGCAGATTTCCCATAGCATCCAGCTATTCCAGTTTATTCATAATTAAATCACAACAGAGACATCTGCTTTAAAAGTGAAGTAAATCTTCCAAAGCAGTTACAACTGCATGGTCTTGATATCTTTTTTTTAGAGCAATGGGGCCATCTTCCTTTCAAAATGGCCTTTAATTAATCTCCTTCTTCCAACTACCTCTATAAATACTATTATTGTCTATGGTTTGTTACCACAGTAGATTACTGAACTAGAAACAACACAGAAGGACCTTTTAGATAAGATTACAGGGAATGCAGCTGTGGCAGCAAAGGAAGGAGCAGGAGTGGCACAGAGCTTAACAGAAATGTTGCTGACACGAGCAACGATAACCTTTAAAAATGTTTCCTATGAAGTAGAGATCAGGAAACAATATAATCAGATCTTTACTGATATCAGGTAAGAACATAATCAGGTCTTTATTGATACCAGATAATACAAAAAAACCTTCTTACACAGAAAATGCTTACTCAGGCATTTCTCCTCAGCTGGCGTTTCATCTAGTTTAGGTGCTGGGAAGGAAGATCAATCAATAGAGCAAGTGACTCTTTTCACACTGGCCGGCTGTCTTCATAAAATGTTTCATAAATCATAGAAGTAAAAGTAAAGTCCTGTTCATTGGTGCTTTTGTAGTAAATCATCACTCCCCGTTTTTAATTGTTGCACTTCTGTGTCAAAGGAAACCCAGATTTCTTCTGTGTTTCCCTTTACCCTTTCATCAGGTGTCCTGATTATAACATCCTATTTTTGTGTTCACAAAATTGCATGTCTTGAATTTGCAGCCAGGGCCTGAGAGGGGAACTGACTCTCTGCGGGTATAAGAGAGGTCTCACAAAATTTGCATTTTTACTAAAGTTATTACAATAAATGGTTTATCACCTCTGAGCAAAATATCTGCAAATAGAAAATACTTTTCCCAGACACTTAGAAAGGAAAATTGCATTTTCTCCATCAGGTGTCAAGTAAAGCAGCAAAATGCTTTGGTTTTCTTCCTCCCCTTTTTAGCCAAATCCACATTTGGTCAAGTCTCAGCAAAGCTGTATCACCCAGAAAATTTGTTTCCTCCCTGAAGCCAAGCAGCAGTGTGCACACCTGCTCAAGCACAAACCTTGACACAGACGAACCCACCTCCAGCAGTGACAGATCCAGGCAGACCTGAGCCCCAGAGACATTTTGTGCAGCCTCCAGTCAATAGGAGGTTGTTCCTGTCCCTTGTCCTGCCCCTGCTGTGGTGCCCAGACTGGTGGTGTGCTCAGACTGGGTGTCCCTCCAGGACCAGGAAAGCCCTGTGGGTTGCAGAGGATAATGGTGATGTTGGGATGATGTCTTTGCAGGAAGCAGGATGGTGTCCCAAGGACATGTTCAGGCTAATGACTTGTGAGTGGGAAGGTAAAGGAGATCTGGATGTTCTGTGAACCCCCAAAAAACAGGGTGAGAAAAACATGTTCCAGGAGAAGCTTTATATGGGACAAGACAGCGTGTGAGCTTACTTGAAGCTGAATAGGGGAATCAAGACAGGTGAGCAATCATGTCTCAGCAAGCATGCAAGACAAGCCAGCTGAAACTAGTATGAACCAGGTAATTCAAGGGGAATTCAAGATCTTTTGGGGAATTGAGCCTTGTAAGGGCAACTGTGCCTAGGAAACCGAATCATTAATGACATTGAATGCTGAGATTGCACACAGTGGTATCAGGCATTTGGAAATAAATGTAGCAAAACAGGGATAACCAGGTAGTTTGTTTGGGAGGAGGCTGGGTGGAGAAAGGTAGGCAGGGGTGGTGAAAAAAAAGAGCAGAATATGGATGGTGGGGGGTGGGATATGGAGAATGAGTCAATAAACCATCCTGTCAACATCAGGAGGTGGGATATTCACTGGCAGGAGTACGGACACCATTCAGGCAGTGCTGAAGCTGATGTGCACATCTGAAGCCCACTGGGATGCTGAAGGAAACACCTTGGATGATCCACTAGACTCCCCAGCAGTCCAGAGAATTTATGTGGGAAGTTAGAGCAGGGCGAAAGTGTACTACAGTGACCCATGGAGTGGGAGGGAGAGAGGAGTGGCAGAGCTGGAACGCCTTGGCAATTACCCAGGTGTGTTCTGTCAATCTGATAGAGTTTTCCATTACATTTGTCAGCCTCATAAACAAGTAGATAAAACTGCAGTCATCCAATGGAAAAAAATCACAGTGTTATCACTCATCCTAAATATAAAAATAATAAAATTCATGTTGCCTACTCTAAAAATGAAGAAAATAAGTATTGCATGAGGCTTTGAACATTGCTTTTGTTTGTGAAAAAAAACAACCATCTTTGCATTCAATAGGTGCTTCTTAATGCAGGGGCAGGTAAGGTGAAACATTTGTTGACAAATACATTGTTTACTTGGCTTTTCCTCTTTACAATGAATCATGACAAAACATGTATGGATTGAGAAAGTGACAGAGTAGAACTCATCATTTAGGAGCTGGTTTATGAACAAATAATGCTGGACTGTTCCCTACTAACCAGATGCTCTGGCAGATAATAGTTCTGCACCAAGCACTTTCTTATCAAGAATGGAGCAGCCTCTGCAGCCTTGCACATCTCCATGGGCCTGGGAGTGCAAAACACAGAAGGGCTCTCATTGGGTTAAGCACTCAGAAACTCTCCAAGTGCATCCATAATCTGCTTACTGGCTAAGCTGGTTGGGAAGCAAGGAGCTGAGATTCTGCTGACCTTGCCCAAAGGGTCATCTCAGTCCACACAAATTTCAGAGGGTCTCAGACTACAAAGGCAGTGTGCTGGCCCTGCTCAAAATTATTGTTACTGCATCGGAGATGCATGGTTGGCTAGTCTGCATGAGCATTTAGAAGAAATATGGGTGTGATAGTGATGATAATCTGCTGTAACTTGGACAGTTTGACAGAATTGACAAAAGAAAAAAATGGTTGCAGGAAAAATCAAATGTCCATTTTTCAGCAAAACTAATAGCAATAAATTCAGATAAAGGCCAGAGATTTCTTCTCCATGGTGCTCATTGAATGCCCTAAAGCACAAAGTTTCCTGTACATTATATTACATTTAGATTTAAAATATATATATATGTGTGTGTGCGTGTGTGTGTGTGTGTGTGTAAATTCTAAGGGACTGGCTGGGTTCAATGGAATAGAACTATGTCTCTATCTTGAAAATTCAGTGTGATGTGGTGCATTTTCATACTTGCTCAGGTTATCTTTAAAAATATTCATTATACAATATTTTTTTCCCTCAATTTAAATATTTATCTATGCTTCAGACAAGAACACTAACAGTGACCATTTACTTGGTGTAATATTTATAGTTCCTTTTCCCTTCAAAGAGGAATCCACATCCAATCCCAGGTGTTTCTAAGGTCTGGTTTAACTGGAAAAGATCAAGGCAAAGAAGGTATTAAGGACACTGTCTTTTTTCATCACCTTCCAGAGATGAAGGTGTGTCTGACCAGCCTGTAATTCTCTGAATCCTCCTTCTTACCCTGCTGGAAGACAGGACTCACATTTGTTTTATTTTCTAGTCCTCAGGATCCTCTCGCAGTTGCCATGACCTTCCAAAGACGATCAGGATTGACCTTACAATGACACTGGCCAGTGCCCTCAGCACTGGTGGGTGCATCACCAGGTCCCATGGACTTGTGTGTTCCCAGTTCCTTGAAATGACACCTAACCTGGTCTTCCTTGCTCTAGACTTTCCCACCAGCCCTGGGAACCTGGGATTCCTGAAGAATGGTTTTACCCATAAAGACCTATGAAAGAAGGCATCAAGCTTGGTTTTTCCCATTTCCTCTGTCACCTCTGTACAATTCCTCAGCAGGCCCATCTATCTCCTGCCTTTCTTTTTCTGGTGATACAGTTGAAGAAACCTGTTGCATTACGCCCCTCACTGGATTCAGTTTTGGAGAGTTTTAATTGTCCAGGTCTCTTCCCACCTGCGTTGTGACCTTTTTCCCCTGGTTTTGAATCGGTATCATCCCCACAAACAAAGTAAAAACTAAAATAAAATTAAACATCCTAGCATTTATATTTCTTATCATTTTTTCTTATCATTATGACAGAGTAATGAATTTCACATTTGTAGGAGATCAGCAGAGTGAGACTGTCAGCTATGTCTGTGTTGCAGTGGCCAGGCATGGATGACCACCACACTTCTGTGTGGTGAAGGACCCTCTGGAGTTTTTGCCATCTCATGGAGTTTCCTCCAGGAAGCATTGCTGTTCACTTTGATGCTAGCTCGACAAATTCCCCCCACACAAATGTCTTTGGGAGAGACCACTTGTTCCCCTCCATGGCTTTTCCATGCCCAGGCACTGCAGTTTGCTGACACTGCGGGAGTGCTGCTGCTCCTCATCTCCCTGGTCCTGTTTGCAGTGTGGTCCTCAGTGAACAGTGGCAGAATGGAAGTCACAAAATGAACTGGAGAGAGGGAATAATGGAGCAGAGTAGTAGCTCCTGATTTGAGCAGGACTAATTGATCCAGTTTTGCTTGAAGCCTGTCCATTATGCAATTCTGATTTTAGATGGCAACTATTTTTTCAGAGAGTGAAGAAGCTGCCACAAATTCAAGATGTTTTGAAGGGTTGTTGTTTTTATTCTGTTCGGTTTTTCTGATGTGTCTCAATTTTTCCTAAGAAAAAGTAATGCTCTTGTGAAATGAAATTGTACTCTATTTCTCATTTTACACTGAAATGAGAACCAGTCTGTGTGGGTAGTGGAGAACAAGGACAAATTTCCCTGTGTTGGAACCCAATAATATCTCAGTTTGTTCAGGTACAAATTATTCACATTTGTACAAAGAATACGGATTAGTTCTATTTATTCATTTATTTTGAACTATCTCCAGAGGTTGTCACTGGTATTCTGGTTTCTAAGTCCTACCATGATAAATGGGCCTTTGCTTGCAGGCAACTCACAGTTCTGATTTATTTAGTGATATTCTTCTTAAATACCCATTGGAAAGATAGCTTTATACAGCTGCGAGTCTGGTTCATTTGAATTCTGATAAAGCTTCATTTCAATAATTTAGTATTTCTAATCTAGAATTTAATGACCAAATCTACACACATATATTTTTATACCATATATAATTTATTTTGTTTATATAATGTTATATATATTATACACAACATTATTTATATGTTTGCATTTTCACTTCTCTTCTAGATTCCATCAGACTATTTACTAGATTTGTATTTCTGGCATGGTTTTAGTATCTTGCATTTCTATGTTTCGCTTTCCTGACATCAAAAGGAAAAGCAACAGAAAAAAAAAATTAAATAGTTAGAATCCTACAATCATTTTGGTTGGAAAAGAACCTATATGATCATCCAATCCTACCATTTATCCAGCTCTACCAAGTGGTCCATTAAACCATGTCCCCAAGCTGCCACAGATGCCCAGCCTCTAAACGCCTTCTGCGATGGTGACTCTGACACTTCCCTGGGCAGCCTGCTCCAATGCTTGACAGCCCGTTCAAAAATTTTTTCCTAATACTCAATCTAAACCTTCCCTGGCACAACTTGAATCCATTTCCTCTTGTTCTATTCCTTGTTACTTGGAGAAGAGACTGATTCCCAGCTGGCTACAGCCTCCTTTCAGGCAGTTGTAGGGGATGATAGGGTCACCCCTGGGCCTCCTTTTCTCCAGGCTGAACAATCCCAGCTCCCTCAGTTGCTCCTTCCAGGACTGCTGCTCCAGAACCTTCACAGCTCCATTGCCCTGCTCTGGACTTGCTCCAGCCCCTCAATGTCCTTCCTGAACTGAGGGACCCAGAACTGGAAGCAGCACTCAGGGTGTGGCCTCACCAGTGCCAGGGGACACAATCCCTGCCCTGTTCCTGCTGGCCACACCATTGCTGGTACAGGCCAGGATGCCATTGGCCTTCTTGGCCACCTGGGCATATTGGCCCGGAAAGGACACAGCCCAGCAAGCAAGTCAATGTAAAAAGGCAATTAGATGGGAGGAACAAGGACAAATGAGAAAGAGTAGTTCCCTTTGTTGGTGATTTCAGATATTTGTTATTCGTATCCTCTTACACTTATTTTTGTTTGTGGGTAACTCACTGAGACCTGTGCTCTTGCTGGGTCACTCTTCTCTTCCTCCTCTGAGAGATGATTTCTTCAAGTATTTTCCATTTTCCAAGTGCACTCATCATTTATAATTACAACTTTGAAATAATAAATTCACTTATCTTTACAGTCCTACCCTCCATTTCTTGTCAAATAGCTCAAAAAGTCACTTCTCAGGCTGGATCTATGTCACTCTATTCTTCTAATCCATTTGGCATGCTTTTCTGTTGACTGCCATGGTCAAAGCAGCATGAAAGTAAGCTGTGTGATTGAAAGGTATCTTTCATAAAAGCCAGGGATACAACCTGCTCTCAGCATTTCACTGAGAGCACTGCCTCATTAGCATGTGTTATCTCTGCTGGAAAACAGTCAGATTGCTTCGCCAGGTGCTCCTGTGAGGGTTTTTTCTGCTAAGTCACAAAGAAATGGCAATGCTGAAACCTGATTTTCCTTGAAAGGCAACAGCTACCTTGTAAAGTATTGTATTACTGAGGTAGTTAGAAAAAAGGGAAAGTTTACTCCATAGTGCCTATTTAAATTATTTTTATTCCAGATACTGTTATTTCAGCTTATTTTCCAGCTATTACGTCTAAAATGAGGCAATTCTGAATTTCATTTCACTGTGAATTTAGATGCACCTTTTGAATTCTCATGTTTTCTTTTGCTTTTATAGTGGGAGAAGCAAAAGAAAGATTCAAGATTTTTAAAGGAGCACTGGCCTTCTTTTGCCTAGAAGACTTGTGGCTAAATCTGTCTATCATTACCACCCCAATTAAAGCAAAGTTTTTCATCTTCAGTTACAATAATACAATAGCCTCAGTGCAGACCCCAGTGTTTTTTTTCTTTTGGATAAATTTCACAACTCAACTCTAATTTTTCAAATTACAGACAAATGGAATAAATTACAGTACACACATGACCACCTTTGGAAAGCAGGGCAGCGGCACATACAATTTTCTTTGCATGAGAAATGCTCTTTGCTGCTTATGTGAAGAGTAGCAAAATCAGGTGACTGCCACCCATCCAGCTAAAGAGGAGACAGAGGGTATGATGGCTGGGATGTGCATCTGAGGCATTGAGGATGTGTGTTTCACCTCCCCTTAAAAAACCACTGGAGGTGAGATGTGCACCACCATGCAATTTTGACCCAGAGAGATAACCTGGGACATGTTCTGGTTCAAGCAGAGTTTTACCGGAGTCAATACACCTATGGGATTTCAGGTCCTTTTCATTCATGACGGGAACCAAGCATGGGAAAAGATGATTTCCTCTGCAGTGGGGTTTTGGAGAGGCTCAAAGCAGGTGGTGTTCTCCAAAATGCCTCTGGGCCAGGCCTAGCAGGTGAAATAGCAAGTGAAATCCCCATCTGCCAAGGCAGTGGGTGCCCAGGAGCTTCTCCAGCCTCAGCTAGGAATACACCTGAAGTGTTGCTAAGAGTTATTAGCAGAGACAAAGGTACAGACATCAGAGCGTCTCAAATCAGGTGGCAGAGGCATGTGCACAAGTGGCTCAGGAGCAAAATATTTACAGGAAAGCTGTATCTGTTGGAAGTTAGGCAGTGATTTTGAGAGTCCTTACAAACAACAAACTCAGACAAACTGAAAGTTATATATTTTTTATCATACTTATTCATGCAGTCTTGAAAATTATATCCCTTATATCTGTACTTGTGGGGGTGTGGGTGATAAGGGTCATGGTCTGAGTTTATCCCTCACTTCTGTCTCTCATTTGTAAAATTTATTCTGTCAGAATATAGTGATAACAAAAGCCTATCCAGGAATATGTTTATCTGAGCCTCCTAATATTCAAACCCTCCTTTTTCCTCCCCATCCCTGCAGAAGGCATTACTGGCACAAATGTCTATGAAGTGTGGGAATCCCTGGGCAGCAGAGGATGATCCTTCTAGTGTCTCCACAAGTCACATCAACAACATGGTTAATTTTTTCTAGGCTACATAATAGGTTAGAGGGAACAATCTGTTTCAGAGAGATTATTGAAGAGTAATGCTTTGGCTATGCATTTGCATACTCCTGAAAAGTGCTGACAGTGACAGTTCTGTCCTTTGTAACACTGTAATCTCCTTTTATTGCCTGCTGTCAGCAGCTTTGTCAAGCATGGTGCGGTAGAGTCCTTTGCATATGGACATTATATATAAAGCTCTTAATTAAGAACATTTTTGGTACAAAAAAAATATCATGTTAACCGAGAATGAAAACAAATAAAACCCAGCCAACCTTCTTGTAGAAAAATCTGAAGTGTTGGATGACATGGTTGCATGAAAAAAACCAACTAGTAGTCTGAAACTACTTTTTGTTTCCATAATGGCGTGCTTCATGATAAAGTAGTTTTTGAAAATCTTTGGGTTGGAAATTGCAGCAGATCCATGACAAACTCCACTTCACTATCAGCAATGATTCCCTGGAAGATCTCTGGAAGGCTGATGCAGCAAAGGGAGGCTCAGGTGCCTCCGGGCTCCTGTCCTCTCTTCAGGTATGTGGTAGCATCAGCAGGCACATCCGTGTGCTGTCTGAAGGGGGCAGTGGGTCTGAGCTCTGCACAGCCCCCTTGGTTCAAGGGGAATGTGGCGTGCTGCGCTTCTAAAAAGCAGGTGTGGGTGCCTGGTAGTGGATGGTTTTCAACCTCTTCTGAGAACTGAGCAGGGGACCAAGGGTGTGCTCAAAATGGAGAGGAGGCATCACCAGTGCTATTTTCACTTCCATCATTACCAGCCTGCCTTGCTTATGCTGCTGAGTTGTGCCGAGTCCTTTGAATTAGTGAGAGACTCAGTGGCACAGAAGGCAGAATTACAAGGCATGGTAGTTTGTAGAGCAAGTGCCTCTAAGTGTCCCTGTCTAGAGCAGGAAAGTGGTGTTAAGGGCAGATTTATTCTGCCATGAATTTCAGAACAATGTTCCATTGTTCCTGAGCATTATTTGAAATCTAAATAATTCCAAGTGATTTGTGTGAGTGAACTGGTTTTGTGTGATAGCCATGGTATCTGTCAAACTTTGTTCCCTAGTTATGGGAATAATGAGTTAGAATGGGAGAGAAAGAATTCCTGATAGGTCTCTCATCTCTCCTGGTACTTCCTGAATGGAGTTATTCAAGCACAGATGACATGGGCACAAGAATAAGTGATGCGAAGTGGCTATGAATAAACTTACACTGCTTTCTAAGCACATGTGATATAAATTCTGGCATAACCTCCAGCTGAATGCAGAAAGCCACCTGCTTTCAAAGCGAAATTTTAAAAGTGTAGGGGTGGGATGAGAGAAGGTAAGTAGGTACATCAGCTGCCCTACTTGCAATGACATAATGTGTTGGAATTGATTTTTCATGCAATAGTGTGAGTCAAGATGTAAAGAACACATCACACATATTCTGTGTCAGTGATCCCCAAGTAGAGCAGCATGTGCTCTGGTGGGGAGCTTTACCCTCATTAATGACCAGGGAATAAGGTATTTTTTAAGGATTAGTGTTTTAGGTTGAACTGGTGAAGCCAGGGTTTTAAAACCGTGTTTCTGTATGTTGGGTGAGCACCTGTGTCTTCTGCTTGGCTCAGCAAAGAGGTTCTGAGGCAGTTTCTTGGCTGCGTAGCATCTTGAAGACAAGGCAGGTGGGGAAATAGCTGGTTTGAAAACCCTCCCACTGATGAGATGGGATATAAAGCTCTGAGCAGCATAGTGGCATCAGGCTCTTCCTAGCTGTGCATGAGGTCCCCAGAGGAAGCACATTCCCAATTCACCATGGGGAAGGTGGGATAGTGGTGACTGTGAGACTGCCTGTGCCAAATGTGGAGGGGACAGGAGGCTGGGCACCTCTCCTTTGGGGGTTACATCTGCTGCACAGTCCTACATTCGAACAGCCTTTGGAAGGAGATATTTTTGTTATTTCACATAATTGCTCCAGAAAAAGGTCTTTCCTTCACCTTCTGGCTGCTCTTCTGCTGACAACATTGGAAGAGCATTATCTGAATAATAAAAGCATCTCAGTATTCCAAATCAAAATAATGTCAGTATTTGAGGACTGGAGATAGTGGTCATGTTTTATGCTTGGACCGGTGTGTAGTTCAAGCCCCTGGGGTTGTTTGCTGCAACAGTGTGAAAACCTAAGTGTATGTATGGCTTTTGTAGTATATTTCAAACATCAAATAAATAAGATATAATCATATTTCTTTTATGTGCTTCTAAAGGCCCTAATCCCTGAAGGAATAAAAGAAATTATTCAGTGGATTAATGTAAACACTTCTTTATACACTCAGAGTTTTTATGTTTGGGCCAAAATATTTATGTTTTCCATCAGCAGAAAAACACATAACAGATATCTGCCCAATTAATCATCTTTATGTTAGGAACATTGTTCATTTATAGTTACTGAGTACATATTGTGTGATTAAGCTATTTTAAAATGTGATGAATGGCAATTTTACCTCTGTTTTGCCAATGAGGCAATTCTTATACTCAGATGATATTTACATTATAAATAGCACAAGCTGACTGCATTAATGCTAATAGAATCATTTGTTATTGCCCTCTCAGCACTTCTCCTGAAAGCTGGCTTCATTGGATTTAAATCCAGCCAGTACTTTTGCCGAGAAGGTATTTATGTGCCTTTAATATCCGCTCCATGCTGGCAGTGAGGGAAGCTGTGTCCCCCTACATGTGAGATTCACATAGAAACAGATCAGTATTTTTCATGACTTAGAGTATTTCTGCCTTCCTCCCCTCTGATTTGAAATGTGGTTTTCTCATTAAACATTTAAATAAATCTCGGAGGTACCTGTATGATATTTCCTTGATCATTTTAGATATCCAAATTTCTGTGTGAGGTAAATCAGGTCGCCTGGCTCACTGCAGTCACAACAGTTTTCTTCCCCCCCCTTCTTCATACAAACAGTATTTCCAAGGGAGAACGCTAAGTTTAATGAAATGCTGTGGTAGTGAGACAAAGGCTGCTGGATAATAGTGCAAAGTATGCTTCTAGCATGATTAACTCACCGTGAGCTCTCATCATCACAGAAATACATTTCTATGCTGGAATTCATTTCCCCACTCAGTCCCTTCAGCAAACAAAACACTACTTACAGGATGAAGGCTGAAATTACCCTCTCTTGTATGAGTTTCCAGCAGTGCTTAAGGCCATGTGACAGCCCTGATGTGAATGGGAATACAGAGAATCCCAGTGCCAGATCTTGCTGTGGACCTCCAGCACCATCTGGCACTGTCCCCTGGCTCATGGGGAGTGGGAGGTTGCAGCATCATCTCAGCATGCTTTGTTTTATTTCTCCTTGGGTAATTCCATCACACACACACACTCCCACAGAGCCACATGCAGGTGGAGCTGCATTAAAACCACTCCAAGGAGATGCAGTGGCCCCTCTGGGGCAGAGCTGCTGCCTGTGCCAGGCCCTCAATGCTCCTGCTCGGTTTTCCCAATGGGCTGCTGCCTGGTTCTGAACGGAGGAAGAACCAGCCCTACTTTGGGACCAAGGTGCTCAGTGCTTTGTTTTTCCTGCTGTTGAACGTGTGGCTCCAGGCCCTATTTGCTGCTCGCCAGCCAAACCCTGCTCTCAAATGCTAATTTCCTAATACTTTTTTCCTGTGGCATTCATTACTTCATAATGTGCCTCCTTCACAAACATTAATTAACTTATCTTCACAACTCGCCTGCAGCAGCAGAGAGGCACGGATGGCCTTGCTTCCAGCCTTTCTGAGGCACAGAGTGTTCCAGCATCCTACTGGGGCTGGCCTGAGGCAAGCTTGCTGCAAGAGCAGGAGAGAGGAGAAGTCTTGCTCGAGTGTGTATGCACCTAAGGAGCCTCCCATAACCTCTCAGGTAGTGACAAAGTCCTGCCCTACTTGAAGTCAGAAGGAGATGCTCTAGCTGGGTATTATTCCCTGTCCTTTCTGACATCCAAGACACCGGATTGGGACCACAGCTTCTGGTACCTTGGGTTCAGTATCCCAGTGAAACAAAAGGGGACATCTCCATCCTCCTTGTAAATCCTGCAGCCTGCTCAGAAGCATGAGCACAGTGAACTAGATTTATGGTGGCAGAAGATGGCTTCTCCATTGCCTGGAATGAGACCCCATAACAACACAGTAAAAGCAAAACTACAGAGAGCTGAGGTCCTAACTTTCTGTTTTCAAGTAGACTGCTTTATTAACTAGTAGCGAAATAAATATGAAGCAGCCAGTAGTCACAAAGGGACCTGTTCAGACCACTGAAGAAGACAGCAACGGGTGATGTAGACTCTCTATAGGCATATGCTACTCTATAGAGAGACCAGGGCAAGTTGGGTTAGACATCCAGGCAAGAGCTGTGTGACAGGTTCCCTTTGTCCCTGAACTGCAGAGATCAAGGTGTGTCCACCCTGGGTTTTTGCAGGTCTGATTCACCCAGTGCTTTCTGGTATGGAAAATAAGAAAACTTGACCTTTGTGGCATAGCAGACAGCTTGACTATGGCATGATACTATCAGAGACATGGTGCAAAGCACCATCCCTCTGTAAAGGGAATATGTGTGAGAAATAATGGGAAGGACACTGCAAATGGAAAACAACATTTGCAAAAAATCAGCAGAAGTGTGGTGGTGTGCTCCTGCTCTGTAATGCTGTGCTTACCAGGAACCCATCCTTGGTTTACAGGTTCTCTCAAATTTGGACTCCAGACACTTCTCTGCTTTTAGTATTTATTTCTATGTGCACAGATGCATAGTCACAGTCAGACTCTAATTATACATCTCTATTTAGAAACATAGTATTTCCCAAAAGATGGCATTTCAAGTGTCTTGCTAGAGTAATTGGTGGTTTTGGTCATTTTGAGATTACAGATGTTACAATTATCACACATTATTTTTCTGCTAGTTGGAAAAAATACACTTATCTTCTTTTGGAGGAGAGGAAGGTGATTTTGGCTTGTTATGCTGAGAAGAAGGGACATACAATAACACAGGGTCCCATTTCACTTTTTCTGTCTTGTCTTAGGGTATGCATTAGCTGCCACTAACCAAAGGTCCCTTTCAGGTGTTTCAAAATTTCTCCCTCAATATAGCTTATATACAATCACCATATATTTCATAATTAATACCTTGATAAAATGTCTGTTAGGGTTATTTCTTTCTTAATTAAACCTGCCATTTTTCTAACACTGAATCAAACTTGATGTCTTTTGCAATTACATCTCTAACCTCATTTGTACTGCAGGTAGAGTAAATTTGGAGGATTGCTTTGTCATAGAATCATGGAATAGCTTGAGCTGGAAGGAACCTTAAAGATCACCTAGTTCTACCTCCCTGCTGTAGGCAGTGACGCCTTTCACTAGACCAGGTTGTTAAAAGCCCCATCAAACTGGCCTTGAACACTTCCAGGGATGGGGCATCCACAGCTTCTTTGTGCAGCCTGTCCAGTGCCTCATAACTCTCACAGTAAAGAATTTCTTCACTCTTTCAAATCTAAATCTACCCTTTTTGAGCCTAAAGCCATTTTATCAAGCAGCATCTCTAAGCTCTCTAATGTTATTTTTTTTAGCTCTGTTAGAGCAGCAGTAACAAAATACCATTTAAGTTGTTGTCTTTGCTCTTTAAATCATAGTATACAATGGAGCTGAGATGAGTGTGTATGGACCATCATTCCATGCAATATTAGATTGCTCTGGGGGTAAGTTCTGAGCAATTAAATTTTCAAATAAATAAATTGCACCCACAAAATCCTCTTATCCTTCTACTGTGTTCTCTTCTAAACCTCAGCTGACTTCACAGTCACAAGGTCAGTATCAAGATGTCTCCAAAGCAACAAGTACAATGTTTTTTGCAACTGCAGAACATGGTTTTTACTTTTTTGCCACTTTACACTGTCTCACAATTGCCTTCATCCCTTCTGTACCCACAGTTCATACAAAATCTCTGGGAATTAATTTTTCTGTGGTGTGCATGTCTCTTATAAATTCTGTGTCTTTAAACACTAGGGTACCTGCATCATCATGAAGAAAATACCTATACATGAGCAGTCTGGCTATGACAGATTATTGAAGAGGTTAGTGGAGATTTCAAATGTTTCTTTATGACAAATCCTTCGGATTTAAATAGAAATCTAGTACTTTACTTAAATCCATTAATTTTAACCATATTGCCAACCTCCATAATTTGTCATTAAAGCTGTACATCATAGAGGCTCATCTGTCCAAACATTTCAGCTGTGGTTTTGTTGCCCATTTTATCACTGCCCAGCATGTACAGCAAATTTTAGAAGCTTTAAAATTAAGGTTCTTAGAGATAGGTAATACTAACTCTTGTCATAAGACCCAATCAAATGTTTTGAAGCGGTGCCATTCCTTGACACTAATTCTGGATTGCTCCTGGAAGGGCTCCTTTCTGCAGCCTGTAGTGAAGGTGTGGAGGTGTTCAAAAGAAATAAACAGGTAAAATACAGTACCACAGCATTAAAAAAAGGTCTCCCAGTCTCCCTCCCTTAGCTTTGAATCTGCTGTGACCTTGCTGTTGTCATTGTGGAAATGCAGGGGTAAGTGAGCAGGTGTGTATGTTCCCACACCACTCTTGTGGGAAATTTGGAGCATTTTCCAGGGACTTCCTGATCCAGTGGCTCTGTCAGCCCATCCTATCATTGGCTCTGTGGGATGAAGGCTACAGGGTCCCAGCTGGGACCCATGGTACTCTCCAGTTCATTATTGGAAGGTGTCCTGGTTTTGGTCAGAAGAAGGTGTCCCAAAGCTGCTCCTTTCCATAAGCACATCCCAAAGAGCCTCTTTCAAGTGCCTCTAAATCAGGCTGGAAATTACAGCTGAGATAAACCTCTAACATGGACTCTCATGGGTTGTAACCAATGTCCAGGATCACTCAGGCAACATGGGGAAAGAAGAAGCGAGGTGAGTGAAGGGGAGGGCCAGCCCAAATCTTAAAGCTAGAGGGCAAATCACAGGAGTACTTCTGCATCTGGGGCCATACAGTGAGCTACACCGAGGAATCCATCTGCCCAAGAGAGCCCAATAAAGAAGGTTCACTTAAGGCCTATATCAGCACCATTTTATGGTCCTACAAAAGCTGTGGGGGCAACATTCAGGAGGTAACATGGAGCTGGGATTGCTGATAGACAAGGCAGAGCAGGAGCCAAAAAAGGGAGCTTTTGTCAAATGGCAGCCTGGCAGGCAACATAGCTGATGTTGTTAGTAAGTAAATCAGCTGATAAGTTATGACCTAAAATGTGCTTTAAGTAACCCTACAAATCTGTCTAGTTTATGCTCAAGCAATTTGACTGTACCTCAGCATCTGACTGGTCCAACCAAGCCTGCCAGGGTGCATTGCACTGGGAAAGGGTTTGGGATTACATGTTACCAAGTTAAGAGGCAATGGTATGAAAGGGAAACTAACATTTATTCATAGCCAACTTAAATCTGTCCAAAACAGCACAGGTTTTAAGTTCTTAAGACTCCTGGGTGTTTAATTTATTTAATACATTTTAATAGCTTGATGGTGATTTTCACATTCCTCACAGTGAAGATTTTCCCTTCCTCATAGTGATGAGGGTCTGAGAGGAGATTAAAAGTTGGATTTGAAGCCATTGTTATGTAATTGGACTTGTTTGGCCTTTTGTTAGCTAGTGCAATTGCTCCCTTGCACCTGTCCATGCAGAGTGATTTATAATTCAGCACAGAATACACAGGTTTTCTTGTCTCCATGTAATTGCTCAAATTTTTATTTGTCAAGTGTTGTGGATCACAAGCATTTTCAGTTCTGCACAGGCAGGCAAATGCTGCTTAAAATAACCCACATCCTGCAATTCTTCCCTCAGGAGCTTATCCATGAACATTTTCAGTGTACCAATTAATGAGACCAAGCTTCCCCCTCGCACTCATCTGATTAAAATATTTAAAGGAATATAGACAAATTCAAATTGTCTGGTAAGTACTGGGCATGCTCTTCTCTGTATTAGCTAACTCTTGTTCATCTTGATAAAAGATGGTGAGGAAATCTCAATAAATCAGAAGTCTACTACTGTCTAAGTCAGGAATGCTCTTCTCCAGTGAAGGGGACAAGCTTTACCAGGTAACAGACAGGTGTCAGGTCAGACCAAATATTATGAAACAAGCAATGAAATTGGCAGCAAAGCTACCATACAGTGCAAGACAAAGAAGTATTGGTTGCAACAGGATTTAAAACAAAAAATAATTGTCTGTCAAAATGGTCTAAAGGTCTGTGATTCAAATGGAGAATGGGAAGATCCAGTATGAGAATTCCAGGGTTTGACATGAAACCCTGTTAACCCCACCTTGTTTTGTAGTGATAAGCATGGCAGATACTTGGTAATGGGATGTCAGAGCAGGCATCAGCCACTCCCCATTTCAGCTGCTCATATGTGTATCACACAGATTCTTCTTGACAAAGTCAATGGTCTGTCTTCATCTGCTCATCATTTTTGATACCAGTTGCCCTCTTAAACACAGGACTAATCTATTTATTCCTAGGAGTGTTATAAAATTCATGAGGGTGCAGAGTGAGCTGCATCCAAATGGGCCACTCAGGCTAATAGTTAATAAAGAAAAACATTTCCTCTACAACCATGATTTAGGAACCCCAATAATTATATATATGAATATATATGAAATCAATAGGCAGATATGTCTGCTATGCTCAGGACATGTAAGCAGGGAAGGAGTGAATACAGTGACTTCTGTTGAAACTACAGCTCCCACAAATACATATCAATATCCTGACTTTAAAATAAATGGATATGCCTCTTAATTCTCTACAACCTTTAGCCTCTTGAAACTCTGTGAACCATCATCCCTTTGTGAAGCTGTGAAATGCTGCCAGTGACCTTTTGGAAATGGGTGGGAGGAAGGCTGGTTTATGAGTTTACAGGGGCAGGCTGGAGCTGAAACACAACTGCTGATCCTGTCAGCAGCACCCGTGTCATGTCCCGGGTTACAGAAAAAACCAAGAGCTTCCTGAAGCACCCACTTGGCAGAAAGTAAACTGCTTGGCAAGCTTTTCTCTGCTGCATTTGCAAACAGATTGTACAGCTTTGCCCCAGCCCTAGTAACCTTTCTGTGCGGATGGGCTGAGTCTGAGGGTGGGTTGCAGCTGCTTTGCACCAGCCAAGCCAAAAGAAGTGAGGCTGGGGAAGCGAGTGGTATGAAGGGCAAGAACGAGACTTTCTTATTGGAAAGCTCTTCCTTTGTTTTAAATATATATGTAAATATTTGGTACCTGTAGTAAGAAAAGGTGCTGTGGGGTCTAAGAAGAACTTTCAATCCCACAACTTTCCTCTGATTTTCCTGCTAAGACAGAAAAGTGGCACATGGATTGGAGGTGTTTCTGATGGAGTCAGTAGTGATCAGAAGTAGGATGCAGCTGGTCAACCAAAACATAATTATTTAATCTCACTATCAGGAGAAAACTGACCAAGGAGGGAAAGTTTAGAGCTCTACAGGTGAATGCTGAGTGGGAATGAGACAAGCTGCTTGGAGATCCCCATGGAAGGCGCCACATGAGATGACTGACATCCTGGGCTCACCACACACCTCTGGGGGATTATCTTCCTGTAGAGATGTTCACTCTGCAGTGGAGCCCTGGCAGCTGTGGGATAGGAGGAGATAGCAGGAGGACCATTGAAATGTGGGGTTTGATCACAGCTATTTGAATATGAAAGTGAAAGTATTAATGATCCTACCAGCTTTGGGAGCTTGAGGTGTGAATCTCTACCCTGTTACCGTGGCTAATGGGACACTGAGCCTTTGCCATCTGCTGGCTGTCTGAGCTCCCCTGCAGCACCTCAGGCTGCCCTGGGTGGGCACATGGGCTTTCCACACTGCCCATCCAAGCAAAATGGGTGCAAGGAGGGGAAGAGAAGGGAGAAGGACGATGAGAAGGCCAGGAGAGATTTCTTGAGGAGGAAGTGCAGGGCAGGCAATGGAGTAATATGGTCGCAAACAAAGAGGCAACTGAGCCACATGCATGCAAAGGGCCTGAAACAGCTCCTGTTCTTCCAGGTCAGGAGAGGCTGCTCTGAGTGATGATTTCACCAGCATGTGGGAGACATGCTAAAGAAGTTTCTCTTTAACCCACAAGCAAGGCACAAATAGTTTCTGATGGAAAACAATATTAAAATTGTTGATTTTTACAGAAAAAACCCAACATCATTAATCAAACAAATAGCACTCTCAGGAACTGAGCAGTGTGGGGCTGCAGATAAATTGCAGGAGTTGTCTTTTCCCCCTGTATCTTTTAGCATTTCAGAATGGACATAATACCCAGTTTTATTATTTGCCAGCCTGGTAGGTTGGACTTGAAATGCAATTAAAATAGCACTTGAGAGAGCCATACATTTTAATTAATGGCCTGCATTGCTGAGAAGTTGGAAAACAAAGAGAGCATTGCCCACTAGGAATGAATAAATCAAGACAGATGCATTCCTGGGTGTCCATACATCAATATGATGACATAATCTAGTAGAGCAAGAAACCCATCTCTGCTGTAATATCACTCGTTTTGCTTCAAAAATTCAGCTCAGTGGGTGAGTATGATAAGAGGAGTGCCAGTTTAACAGCCTCAGGTTTTAAAATTGGGACAAAATATATCTAAAGGAATGATGTTCTGCTGCAACAGGAGTCCCCATGAGATTCAGCCTGTCCAACTCCCCTCCCCACTCTGCTGCTTCTCCTTTTTGTTTCCAGATCCTGGAGCTCTGGCCCTGAGCTGCCAAACTGGTGGCTAAGATGTAGCAATCCCAGGTGTGGGTGACACCTTAGAGTGGTGTGAAAAAGGTGTGAGCACCCTGGTATAAAGTCTGGGATTTGCTCCAGCTCAACACCCTTGTTCTCTCCCAAAAGCAAGGACATTGCCAGGAAATATCTTGGCTAATCTCTGCTACTCCCAATGGCATTGCTCCTGTGGACAGCTGGGAGATAGTGGTTCTCTTTTTGTATATCTAGTATGCATGTGTAAATATATATTTATATATTTTTGCCAAAGACTGGTGCCAGACATGTTTTAAGCATAGATCTGGACTTCCTCAAGTATTTTACATGATGATCATCTTGTACATAACATTTACTGAGAAACATATTGAAACGCTGAAAAACAAGCAATGCTAGTAAGTTTTGATAAATAAAGAGTAAAATGGGAAGTGGTTCACATGATATAAGTTACAGAGACTTTCAAGAGTTTGTATATCCACTCACACATCACATACCAGTTATGATTTTGGCTAAGGATCAGGAGCTATGTAGAAGAGATTTCTTCAGCTTTTTACAGGGGGAAAACAAAACTGAAGCAGAAAAAAAAAAAGTGACGCATTTTTAGTAAAAGCAGAAATGGAAATAAGAGACAGGAAAAATGCAACCCTGTAGACCATTTAAAAACACATTTAGAGACCTCAAAAGTACAGAGAACAGAGTTAAAAATTTGAAGAGGGCAGCACTTTCTTAGGTAAATCTGTCTTTCCTGAACAATGAAAACTCTGGGAAAAACTAGCAAAAGAAAGGCACTTATGAAACAAGATAAAAGAGAAAATTGGCTGTTGTCAGTATAAGATAATGAGCCTTCACAGAAATATGTTGAGCTGTCTGTCCCCTTTTTCATCTCTTTGTGAATCTGCCTTTTTTGCACGAAAATGTGGGCAATCTTTGGGACTATAATCCAACAGCAGGCTCCGATCTAGGTATCTTCAGCAAAACACAGAAAGGACTGGGATGGAGAAATGAGAAAATGCCACTTCATGAGTCAGTAGTACTTGTGTATTCAAATGCTTCAGACAGTTTTGGTCTCCTAATCTTTAAACAGGTTAAAAATTATGATCATCAGAGAAGGATCAGCAAACAAATGAACACAGGGAAAATCTCTTCTTACTTCTACCTTGAGCTAGAAGTAGCTGGAGGCTTTCCATTCATCTTGAAAGAGCAGTCCAGCTTTCAACACTTGTTCTATGTCATGGATACCCAGCAGAGCACAAACTGACCTTTCTTCCACCTTTGCAGAAGTATGTCCTCCCCTGAGCAGCGTCCCAAGAGGGACACCAACACAGACCAGCCAGCTGCCATAGCCAGGGACAAGAAGGGATTTAAATGCTTGTGTAGCCTTTGGTAAGATTGTGCACTGGTAGGAGCCATCTCAGAAAAGAATCTGCAATGTGCTGGATATAAGGAAATATCCAAAAGCTACCGAGAGCACCCAGATATTGAAAGAATCATGGAATGTGCTGAGTTGGAAGGGGCCTACTCTCTTTTATGCAACCTAAACCTCCCCTGGCACCACTTCAGGCCATTCCTTCGGGGCCTGTCACTGTCACCACAGAGAAGAGATCAGTGTCTGCCCTTATGTTATACCCATTGTTTGAGATACATGGATTTTATGGGGGCAAATATCAACTATCTGTTTCTCTCCTTAACCCTGAAGATAAAAAAAAAATCAGATTTTCATTTGTGTTTTGCTTTTTGTCTTCATATATTCCCCTCTTGGAAATACCCAGACAATAAGTTGCCCGTGTTGGCTGATGGGACAATGGGCTCTTCCTGTGGCCATTGCTTCTGCAGTTTGCTCACACCACATTACTGAGCAGCCCAGCACTGTCAGCCCATTTGGCACAAATGTCTGCAATGAAGTGCCAGAGCGGCTGTGGGCAGGCATAAGCACCCCTTTGCCTGATCTACAGGTCTTGACTAGTCAGGAGATAGAGACCTGTCCCAAGGAAGTTGTTGGCACATATATTTTTAGGAGGGGAATTACATGTGCAATTGTTGGAGGCACTGGGGACAAAGTAAAATGAGATTTTTGCAGCCCGCCTTCTATCCCCTCTGCCTTTTCATTAAACATGACTGGAAAACATTTCCCAAGATGAAAACACAGTTTTGTATTTTTTTTTCCCTCAGCATTTAATAGCTCTTTAAAATTGTGTCACTAAGGCTTTTAGCAACTGGTAGTAAGATGTGTCCAGTACCATTTATGCCTGAGATCAGAAAAGGGTGGGTGTCCATTAATCCACACCTGTGTATTCACTGGGGAAGCAGCAAAGATTAAGTTCACTGTCTTCTAGGATGTCTTCTTGAGTGTGCAGATTTCCTCCTGCCAGAATCTGAGCAGAAAGGGAAATATTGTATTGCCACTCAGACCTGTGTCACAAAGCCCAGGCAGGTGCCTTACCAGCCCCATTTCATTTTCTGAGGCATCAAAAAGCAGGAAGGGGGGAGATGAACATGAAAGGCAATTAATGCTGAAGCGAAGGGACCTAATTAAAGTGAAGGCAGGGAATCTGCATGAAACAAAAAGACACTGTGTAATTACTAAAATAACTAATATTTTGCCTTATAAACCATGACGAGCCACACATTTAGGGTTATTCTGTATTCTGAACTTTGATTGACTCACATAGTTGTGTCTTTATTGCCAATTTTTATAGCAAGACAAAGCAAATTCAGTCAATCTGAGCCTCCAAATCTACGTACAATCATTGATGCCGAGGAGCGAATCCTCTTCTCTATTGATCAAAGATTGAAGGTGAACTTGAATTTCCAAGAACTTGAGACAGTCTGAATGAGAATTTCCAATGAAAATGGCATGAGCCTTTGGATCGAGTATCCAAGGTGATGTACAGAAAACAAGGATATGTACTTACTAGACAGCTTCTTCTGTCATCTGTCCATACTGCTGTGGGCAGACCTGACTGTGTTCCACCTTAGAGCGCCACTGACCACCTGCTGGATGTTTTTTTTGCAGTGGTTTTGCCCTGCCTGTTCTGCAGCTGAAAATCATCCAGGGGTGTGACTGGTAAAGAAATGACAAGCACACACAGCCAGTGTCCTAGAGAAATGAAGAAATTTCATTATCCTGAACTAAAAGTAGATAAAACCTATTCACCCACACTTACACTTGACCCTACCTTTGCTTTATCCCTGAGTTTTGAATCTGATCTGAAGGTGTATTTCAATAGAGTATTTGCAATGGGACATAATGGAGAGCAAGCTAAATATTGGGGTGGGGGTGGGAAAGATTTCCTGTTTGTTTATTGCTAAGAAGGATTTCAGGGGTGCAGGCAAGCCTCCTGCAACCCCCCAGGACCTCTGGGCTTGGTCCTCTTGACCCATGGCAGTGAATCAGCATTCCTTCAGCATTCTGCAGACTAATGGTAAAGCAGCCAAGGCTTGGGCTGTCCCCAGGAAATGTGGACTTTCGGGAAAAGAAGAAAAAAAAGGATGCCAGGGTGATTTAAGCAATGCCCTGGAGGATTGACCCATTGGTAGGGCAGAGGATCCCTTTGCCGGAGCATGAACTATGTCAGTAAGACCTGAGGTTTTCCTGTGGGAAAGTTCAGGGCCTGAACAGGTTAACTCAGAAAAGATGTATTAGATCTTTAGAAATAGAATTGGTGGGCAGCTCTGCTCCGTGAAACAGAAAGAATACCCAGCACATGGCTGGATAATCCTGTGATATTTTGAGGAAATTGTGCCCCCTGCTGATTTAATTAGTTTTTTTTACCCTCAGCTCTAAACCTGGTGAGAGCATTCAAACATACTGATTAGCAGTCAAGGTCAATAACCCAGATGTCCTGCTGGATAGTAAAAATCTTCTCTTTCAACACTGAAATAAGATGCTTATTATTGATTTTTTGGAAGCAGAAGGCAAAAGATGAATGGCATATCCTTGCAGGGCCAGCATTCTGAGGCCATGCCTAGCATTTTACATGTCCTTTGTAGCATTTAATGGGGAAATAAAAGCCTGGAATAAAACAGAGCCTGGAATAAAGCAGAAATTTGTGACCAGGGGATTTGGTGGGTTTATAAAGCCTCTGTTTGTGTCTTATTTGCATGGTAAAATTATCTCATTTTCTAGCAAAAAAGAGCAGTCATTGGCTACCCATTTAAGCTGATCAGGATCGATTAACAAAAAAAAAAAAAAATAAAAGCTCTCTGTTGAGCAATAATCACTGCTGTTTTATGAGATGGGTGGTTATACCACAGTATCCCACTTCAACTCTCTCAATGTCCAGCAATATGAAAAAATGCACTTTTTTTTTCCCAGGAAACCTCATCTATGTCAAACCAACTTGTGCAGAGGATACCCCAAATGCAGGTCAGACAGCAAAAGAAAGAAAGGAAGAAATCTCAGCAATGTTCTGTCACAGGTATGTGAATTGGACTCCAGCCAGCCCCACATCCAGCAGAGTGGGGCTGGGTATGGGCTCACACTTCCCAGGAAAGGGCAGCAAACCCCCATTTCCCATTGCCCCATTTCCATCTGGCGGTTTGGGGCCACTGGAGCTGTGGTACAGATACGGTCCTGATGGATTTGAGCTCGTCCAACATTTCTTTCCTCTAAAATCCTACTTAGCGTGCTTTCCGGCGCTGCTCTGTGCTATTGTTAATGCAACGATCAGGGACATTTTCTTTTGGCTTCCCTCTCCCAGCGCTAGACCGCGAACTGTCTCCACTAGGAGGTCATTGAGTACCCTCTAGTGGATATTTTGGAAAACATATCTCAGCTCTTTATTGGCCCCTGGAGCCTTGGCAGCAGCTCTCTGGAAAGCCTTATGTTTATAGTTAAGGTACACAGGGGATGGATTACAGAAAGCACAGCGCATGCAAACAGTTGCAAACCCTTACAAGAGCTCCCTCTCTTTAGTTAAATCAATCATGAAGGGCAAACAAGATTAAAAATCAATACTTCCAGACAAACTGCTTGATTTTTTTTTTTTTTTAAATCTGGTAGATGTTTACAAGGCAAAAAATACCTGTAAGGAAAATCAATCTGCCAATAGCATTCAATTTCAGTTTTTGGATTAGCCTGAGATGGCAATGGGTCCCTGACCTATGGCATCCAAGGACAGGCTCCTGGGAGAAGCAAGAATATATCCCTACAATTGGCTTCCTTACCCTTTATTTATTAGCTTTATTAATCATTTGTGTTTCTTCCCTAAATTAGTTAATGCATTTGCTCTTTGCTTCCCATGATCTGTATGCGGTGGGTTAACCTTCCCAAATAGCCTAAATCCCTCCTGGCTGCTCACCCACTCACACCCCCATCCTCAGAAAATGTGTGAGAAAGGTCTTGTGTCAGAGGAAGCACAGGGAGCTTGGTAACTTGCCAGTTAGCATCAAAGGCAGACTACAACTGGTGGAGGTGGGAAAAAATATTTGAAGTTATTTCCAATTAAAATAGATTCAGGTAGAGAAAAACAAAGATAAACCTTAAAATAATATCTTTCTTCTCACACTTCTTACAGGCTCGTCTTCATCCCCAACACTTCTACTTCCTTTTACCCCCAGGTTGCATGGGGAGATGTGGGAATGGAAACTGGGGTCAGTCCATAATGGCTGCTCTTTCCTTCTCATGCTTTTCCCCTGCTCCAGCATGGGGTCCTCCCTGGGCTGCAGGTCTTCTGCACAACCCTCTCTGGTGTGGATCCTCCTCAGTGCAGTGGATATGTGCTTCAGCTCCTGGAGTACCTCCTCCCCCACTCCCTTCTCTCTGCTCCTCTGCCCTTGGTGTCTCCTCTGCTGTTTCTCACATTTTCCTCCTCCCCTGCCCATCCAGAGTTATCTGCTCTTTCTGATACAACTTACCAGTAACATTTTCACTGAAGTGTTGGGCAGCATCAGTTTCTGTTCCCATCATCTGTCAGTCCAGTCTTGTCAGTTTGCCTTGAGCTGATGTCAGAATAAATGTTGTGCCATTAGCATGCTCCTCTTTATGCCTTTTATCAGCAGCTTAATGCTAATGCTCTGTAAGTCTTCAGGAATTTACCTGGTACACCAGGATGTTCTCAAAATGAAGATGAGTAGGTCAATTACGTTGTTGGCAGATTTTCCAGGCCTCCTGAGTATGTAGCAAGACCTAAACCTGCAGATTCTTAATGTTCTCACTTAAAACTTAGCAGCAAAAAAAAATCACTTCTTTCATTATGCTTGAAAATACCATACTGCTTCCTTCTAAATATGTAAGAGAAATCTCTGTTTATCCATCTGCATTTTCTTACCCTTCTCCTTAGTAGGATGTCACTGCTGCCTGCTGTTTTTCAGGTTTCTATCAGGCTTTCCCCTTTGTATGTCCCATTTCCCTTCTGGAGTACAAGTTCTGTGCTGGTCTGTTGGATATTTCATAAAGAATACAGACCTCTGTATGCACAGCTTAAAAGGCTTTGGGGCTCTCCTGGTGGCATGTTGTAAGTTCACCTCCTTTTTTGACATCTTTTCTTGTAGAGCTTTTGGCCATGGCTCCTGCAGTTGGGCCTCATATGCCCTGTTCTTATGCCAAGTTCTGAATTTTCAATTTCTGAACCATCCTGGTGGGTGAGGTTTGGCTTTTTTTTTCCTGAGAATCGCCATTATTCCCAGAAAGTAGCTGGCTCTCAGTTTGTCATGTTTTTAAAGAAAACCAGATTGTCTCTATGTGCAGGTAGGTAACAGATGGGCCAGTTGAGCCTCAAACCCTCTCCCTAACCTTTTATTTCAGATCATGGTTCACCCCCTCCACTAAGAGCTGAGACACCTCCAACCCCCTTCTGCCCAGTCCCTGGGTTAGTGAAGGTGTCCAAAGGGTGAATGCTTGGAAAGGCACATTTTCAGTAATGGAAAGGGGTTATCTGAGGAGCTTCTTGGTCATTAAAATTGATGCTGACCTGAGAAGGAAATTGGGTTAGAAGGTCACCAAAGAGACCTCCTAGGCTATATTGTTCTACAATTATATGCAAAAATATGGTATATCACTTAGTAAGCTGGCTGAAAGTATTAAAGAGGCAAAGGTAGGGTACAGGATGAGACACATGACATAATTATGTTGCTGAGAAAAACTTTATTCTTTTACATTTTATTTCCTGAAGTATAAAGTCTACAGGAAGTGTGTAACCATTCTTTAAAAATGTTCTGTTCCCTAATCCAATGATAATTTCAGTTGCTTTGAAGGTTTTCAGCTGATGACAGTCTGCAGTGCTAGCGCCCAGGGATGCACCCAGCGCGTGATGACGTACATTTCTCTGTGGGCTCCTCTGTTACACAGAACCTGTCCTCTCTGCTAAGCGAGACACTGATAACACTGCTGTTTTGAAAGCAGTGAGTCACTTGCATTTGCTAATAATGCATTCAGAAATCCGTGCCATTTCCGGCTGTGTGTTAGCCAGGGCTCTGAGACGCCTACCAGACACTGTGGGGCCTCAGGAGGAACTTGTCCAGCACCAGCAAATGATAAAGGTGCTTTCCTGAGGAGCAGGCCCCAAAAAGCACCTAGCCTTGGCTTGTCAGAGGGCTCTGCAAGTGCACATCTCCCACTTGTGCTGCCTCTCCAGAGTTACTGAGTCTATGGGTCTGGCTTTGAGAGTAGAGTGGTGAATGAGGGAGGATTTCTTTTCCCTTTCACTTACTCCACTTTCTTGTGGCATTGGAGAAACAGGGTGTATTGTGTTTGCACAGCCAGGTTTTCGTAGCAGGGGTCTACACCAGTGGCTTCTGTGAGGAGTTGCTAGAAGCCTTCCCCATGCCCAAAAAAGCCAATGGCAGCCAGCTCCAAGCGGGACCTGCTGCTGGCCAAACTCAGACCATTGGTGACCATGGCAGCTCTGCTGCCAAAACATGTTTAAGGAGGGGGAAATTTACTGCCCAGGAGCAAATTTTGGCCAGAGAGGAGAGAGAATATGGGAGAGGAACAACTCTGCAGACACCAAGATCCATGAAGAAGCGGGGAAGAAAGTGCTCCAGGTGCCAGAGCAGAGATTCCCCTGCAGCCTGTGGTGCAGACTGTGGTGAGGTGGCTGTGCCCCTGCTGCTCATGGAGGTCCATGGCTGGAGCAAAGATCCACCTGCAGCCCCTGGAAGATCCCACACTGGAGCAGGGAAAGAGTGTAAGGAGCCCCCTTTTGAGGAGGAAGGAGAGGTAGAAACCATGTGATAAATTGACTGTAGCCCTCCTTCCCTGTGCCCCTGTGCCACCGGGAGGAAGGAGGTAGAGGAATCAGGAGTGAAGTTTAGCCTGGGAAGAAGGGAGAGGTGGGGAGAGGAGTTTTCAACTTTGTGTTTATTTTGCATTTCCCTACTCTGGTGTTAATTGGCAATAAATTTAATTTATTGCCCTAATTTCCCCAAGCTGAGTCTGTTTTGCCCAGGACAGGAATTGGTGAGTGGTCTCTCCCTGCCCTTAACTTGACCCATGAGCTGTTCATTGCATTTTCTCTCCTCTTCCCCAGCAAAGGAGGGGAGTGATAGAGTGGCTTTGGTGGGCACCGTGCATGCAGCCAGGGTGAACCCACCACCAGGGATGTGCCAGCTCAAGCACTAAGCACACAGGCTATTTTACAGAGCAAGCAGAAGTGGGTTTTTTTCTGTGAGATTTCAAGCATGAGCAACAAACACATATAGCAAAAACCAAATTGGCTTAGCCAGTGCTTCAAAGGGTGTGAGCTGCCACCCAAGGTAATTTCAGTGTGATTCCTGCAGACTTCCCTTTTGCAGAAGGTCTTTTGAATGAGTCATGCTCTCATCTACTGATGTTCCTGGCTTCTTAAACCACACCACTAACCCTTTGCCTTGGACCCAAAATTCCCAAATTGCTTTTAAAGGGTGCTTGTATGGATGTGTGTGTATGTGTTTGAAAGACAGGCAATCCCAGCCTGTGCCCCAAGAGACAGATCTGGCAGTGGAAAGTCACCATCCTCCCTGGCCTTACTCATCTCCCTCATGCTTGCTTTTCCCCTTGAAGGGATGGAGTGCATCCTCCCTACCTACAGGCACCAGTTGAGACACAGATCTGCCAGGAACTCTCCATCTCTTCCTGGGAAGGGGTGCCTTGCCCTTTCCTGATTAGGCTTATGATGCTGACCCAAACAAAAAGCCAGGATGAGCAGGCACTTCCTCCTCCTGCTCTACTACTGGCCAGAGGAGGGAAGCACCATGTTTCCAAACTCTCCTTCTTCTGGATTCCCCCCCCCCACCCCCATACTAGCTCAGATGCTCCCCATTTAAAGAACTTTCAAAATCTTTTCTAAAATGCATCACCATTTTTGGTTTTAATTAGCACCAATGACATCAACTACTTTTGAAAAGGCACAAGGAGCTCCCCATCTCTCCAGGCCTGCAAGTGAAGCTGCAAGGCACTGGCATGGTGGGTGGCAGGGCTTCCCATGGCAGCAGCTTGTGAAGCCATGCTTTCCCAATGCCTCCAGTGACTGATCCACTTAGGAAAGCAGCTCTTCTGGTTACGTTAACTCTTTAATCCTTTTCTCTCCCTTTCCAGAAGAGACAACTTTTCTGTTTGCACCTCCATTGCATCACCACTCCCCTCTATAGCTGCCCTGCATTTTTTTTGCCTGACAGCATGTAATTAATCAGCTCAGGTTTGTAATAAAATATGACGCCCATTTAATAGACTGAGTCACTGGTAGAGCCAAGCAGAATGAGCTGATGGGAAGGATGGCAGGGGAGATAACACAGGGCTGTCAGCAGGCGAGGGGCAGGCCTGCCTTGCACAGCCAGTGCTCTTCAGAGGCAGCCCGGGCGACACCAAGACCAAGCCTGCTCATGTTTCCCTGTTGCTTGGTGAGGCTTTGGCATGTTTTCCTGCCTGAGCCAGTGCTGCTGCAGCAGGAGCCAGACTGGTCGGTCCTTTCCATAAGAGGTGGGCATGAGCCATGGTTATGATCCAGGGTTAGGCTGGAAATGAGGAAACACAGAGGATGGGTGAAGTGAAGAGGTGACTGCCAGCCCTGTAGGGACACTCATCCTCTGGACAAGGTGAAGGGGTTGGACCCCATGTGCTGATGAGCCACCAGTCTTATCCCTGAGCTGTTGCTGGCTTTTCAAAACACTTCCATCTGTAGTTTTTTGTGTTTTTTGTTTTTTGGGTTTTTTTTTGTTTTGTTTTTTTGTTTTTTGTTTTTTTTTTTTGTTGTTGTTGTTTTTTTTTTTTTTTGCTGGCTGTGGTACTATCACATCCTTAATCTTCATTA
>JAYDZK010000169.1:80622057-80657500 GCA_034509185.1 Euphonia xanthogaster | reverse complement strand
TTTTTGTTGTTGTTGTTTTTTTTTTTTTTTGCTGGCTGTGGTACTATCACATCATTAATCTTCTTTAGAGGGTGATAAAATACTTATATAAAACACCTCATAAAACCAGCTGATTATTGGCGTTGTGCTACTCCAAGTGCTCTGAAGTTTCAGGACAGAGGAGTTCTATGACGCTATAAAAATCTCCCTCCTGTGGCTCGGAGACAGTCGAAGCTAAGGAAGAGCTGCTGTGCAGCTGAGAAAGGCTTTTGGGCTTGGACACAGGCAGCTAAACTGGTGTATCTGGGAATGCTCATGAGTAACACCAGAAAGATGCTGGACATTTTACAATTTACTTTGCAAGAACTGTAGAAAAAGTAAAAAGTGCAGCACCATGATTGGGAAGGTGGCTGTGTGTGTACATCTAGACATACATAGCAAAAAGAAACACTTCCTGATTTTCTGGCTAACACAACTGCTGCTGTGCTAGAAGCTTTTTAAGCAAAATGGTTTTAGCTCAATTTCTAGGAATTATGGATATTTCCATGCGACTGCTTTTCAGCTGTTCATTAGAAAATGCTTACCTACAGTTTTTTTATGATGTAAGCTAATTACATCCCAAATTAAAAAACACCTTATTAATGAATAAGATACAGGGATTTGGCATTTAATTTCAGCATTCAGCACAATTCCTGTTTAATGCTGTGCAAACGAATTCAGTCTCTTATCCCAGACCAGAAAGTGCAAAAGCCGTGACGGTACAAATCACGCGTTGCAGCACGTTCACTGCACGAGAAGATTCAGGGTGCTCTGGGCACGGGCAGGAGAGCAAAAGCTCTGCCAGTTCTCGGTGTTTCTGCACACCACCATGTCCCAGGAGGCAGCAGTGGCTGCAGGATCTCATTTCCAGCCCTGCAGTGTGACAAGTCCTGCACTGAGCTTGCAGATGCAGCACTAGCCCTGTATTAGCCTCCATGCTGCAGAAGGAACAGGATCAAAGGAGAGACTCATCCTTACCCAAGTCCTTGCAAGTCTTGTTTCTGGTTGTTTACCAGGTATTCCAACCACTTTGCAAATGTCTCTTTTTTTTTTTTCCCTTGGAAAAAAAAATATTAAGAGCTAGGGCTAACACAAATTACCTATTGTGCTTTTACTGTAGAATTAGTAATCTCCTTCCTTTATAGCCCTGCCAGGAGGGATAACACTATTGTTAAGGCATGACACCACACTGCAGAAAGGGTGTCTGCTCAAAACTTGCTTAGTCCTCTCATCCTTGCCTGTAAATCACTGGAAAACATACAAAACCTCTCACAGTTTGCACAGTGGCCATTCAAAGTAAACTGTAAGTCTTCTTTTGGTCTCCTTTCCCTGTTAAGGTAAGGAATACCCCACAGCTACACAACTGAGAGTGGTCTTTTACCAGTGTTGAGGAGCTCTGGAAAGATCAGATTTTGCTTTTGTGGTAGGTACCTGCCAGAAAAGCCATTTTAAGATTGCCCATCAGTTAAAGCTCTAAAGCCGTGGAGCTGGAGCTGCAGAAACGCCCTTCCTATTGATGCCAGAACATTATTTAGCTCTTCCTTAGAAAACATCAGTTAGGAAGGGCTCCAAGTTTTCCCAAGGAAACACTGTAATGAAATGCATCATCCAGCTGTCTGTGCCTTCACCACCACTCACCTGTATGCATCCCTTCATCCTCCATTCTGGTGACAGCTCGCAGGTTGTGCAAACCTGCTGAATTCAAGTGCCACCCAAAAAGTGTTTTGCAAGTGGATGCAGTTTCCAGCTATGGGAATCTTCACTTTCCCCACTAAATCACCTGGAACAGATATTCAACATCTCCTATTTTTATTTATTTACATATTTAAATTGCTGCTCAGTCAATCTCATAAATCCTCGAAGGTAAACCAGTCCCAAGAAATAGGATTGACCACTGATGAGAATATTGAAATTTTAAAAGTGGGTCAGGGTCAAATATTGCTATGATTTCTTATTCTTTCAACTTTCATAGGACAGCAGGACCATCCCACTGGGAGTGGATGAATTCCTCCTTGCCAACATAAAATGCTTCTTTTGCTATGGAATTTCCATTTTCAAGACCTGAAATTCTTGCATAAACATTCTGATTGCATTATAACAGCTGAAAAAATAAATTAGGAAATATAGTTAATTAGCCCACCCTCACCTCTGATTGAGTGTATCATCAATCTCTTCTCTAAAGCATTCTTCACAACTGTAATGGCTACTTTATCTAAGCATCAAAGAGAAACAAGCTCCAGCTGGGAATTTAGAACCTGATAGTTATTTTCTTAATATAAATAGCATTAATAAGCAAAAATGAGGGCATTTCTTAATTCAGTTGCTTTAGCTAGTGAAATAGAAGAGGGCACAAAAAGAACAGTAAGTTATAACCTCCATGAGCAGAGTTCAGGGATTTTTTTGTTCTTTAACTTATTCCTCAATGCTGAAGAAAGACATGACAAAGTTGTATGGAATGAAATTACTTTTAAAACTTACTTAAATCAGGAAATAGAACAGAAACAATCTGTTGATTTTTTTCATTTATTTTTCTGAATTCTTAGTTCCTAAACATAGCTTTTTCAGCTAATAATTTCTAATCCTGGCCTAGTCACTGTGCTGAAAAAAAGCTCTTAACTCTGTTGGCTCTGTGGCAGATTATGGAATTCTTTTAAATTTCTAATTTAGACCCAGAATGGACTGCTCACCAGGTCACAATGATGTTGAGAACTAATCTTGGTGTCTGGCATTATGCTTATAATGGGAAATTTGCTCAGTAAAGAGGCACTGCACAGCATTCTGCTGCTGTTTTCACAAACAAAGAATTACATTGCCTCAAGATGTCATGCTGCCAAAATTGCTACACCAAAAATTAAATTGAGAACAGAGTCTCAAATCCTTTGTCTGGCTAAAACATCATCTTGTTTTCAGCATCCTTGCAATGCAAAGGCAAGCAGACCACTAATGCTTTGTGCATCTCTTTGTTCCTACAGCACATGTTTCTACTCCCCATGAAAACATGCATCAAGAGGTAATGTGAAGAAAATATCAAGAATATTTTTGTCAGATGAAAATACCCACTTATTCCCCAGTCAGTTAGAATTCCTAACAAAACACATTACAAAGTAAATGGATTTCTTTTAGTTAGTGTATCTCCTACTGAGCTGAGCAGCCATCTTCTAATACTTGCCCTGAATAGCAGAGAGTCCAGTGCTGCTCCCTGGTAGCCAGTGGCTGGACCAGAGGCTGCCAAAGTCAGACTCAAGGTGTTGAAAGAATGAAAAATTGTCTCACTGCCAAACATGCACAGGAATATATTTTGAAAGGCACCCTGTGAGTCTGAGTATGAAAAAATTACAATTTCAAAAATTACAAAATTACAAATTACAAATTCTAAATTTGGAATTGAAATTGTTGTTCTAATGGTTCAGCTCAAGGATTTTAGTAAAACAATCCCCCTGTAGCTTTCAACGGGTTTCAGACAACATCTTCTGGATCCAAGAGATTTTATAGACTTGTGAGACAGGCAACTTATGGCACATGCTTATCAAGATGGTGCTACAGGGGTATTCCACAGTGCTGGTGCAACTAGAGGCATTAAGGAGAGTTTGAGTTGCAAGTATCACACATACAAGTCTCATATCTCATCCCTTATCAAAAGGAGATTCAATAAAGTGTCATAAAGCAAGAAAAAAAATCACCCATGCACTGGTCTGCAGCACAAAGTGGAATTTTCTCTGTAAGAATTCTGCCTCAGCCAACACTGTGTAAGTTCAAAATATGTTGCCACTTCTAGTATTTTACTAAAGTAATTACACCTTCATTGTAAAGTCTTAAAAAAACCCCAAAAAACAACAAAAACCCCCAAAAAACCAAAACTGAACCAAAACAACAAGTACTAAAAGAAAACAAAGTGGAAAAAAAATTTAAAGGTTTTGATCCTTATTTTTCTATTATACTCCAACTTTCCTAGTGTGCAATGTGAGGTCTAGATGGCAAATAAATTTTATAAATTCTGTTAGCATCATGGACTGTCCTTAGTGAAACTCTCACTGAATTAAGTGAAACTTCATCTACAGAATGCCAAAAAGCATCAAAACTCACAATGAGGGATTTTACCTGTACAAGAAAGCTTACCTGACTTTAAAATAAAAATACCCAAAAGTCAGATTTATAGAAAAATCGGGTATTTATTAAATTGCCATCACAGAAGAGCTCAGTATAAAATCTCTAACAAGGTGATTTTATAGCGCACAAAACTCTCTGTTTCTCACAGCCAAAGCTCTGGTTATGAATGTACAGTGTGCCTTTGTATCATAGAATACAAAACTGGAGTTTGTCCTTGTAGCCCCTTATTTGCTAAGCAGGAAGACAAAATTTAATAAAAGCTGTTCCCTCTATTAGTTTATTGTATCCAGAACACCCAGTTTTGAGACCATTAAAAGAAAAATATTGTTACTACTCAACCTGCTCAGAATGTGCAGCCTCTATTTGGCATTTCAGACTGCAAGAAAAGACACTTCACATGCCCCAGTGACAAATCACAGCAGTAAACTATTACCTGAACACATCACATTCTTCATCCAAGGAGCCACTCTAGCACAGCAGAAAGGCATGCACAGATGAAGTGACTGAAGTGGGCAAAGAGGAAAAAAGAGGAATTTTTCAGTAAAGAACTACCTATTACCTAAAATCCCATTTTCTCAGTAAATCTTAACAATGTGGTGGGTTTTTTCCTATTTCTCTATTTATTGGAGCATTTCCAGCATATTTGGTTTATGTCAAGCAACTAAGAGCTGAAAAGTATTCTAGGCTCTTTACAAGTACTGCATCCAGAGATAGATTTTCTTCAAACTCCATACCTCATGCTGTCAGCAGAAAATGTTCCGTCACCCCCTGCCAAATTTGATGTTTTGAGAATAGGCCGAACTACAAAAAAAAACCCCATTTCTCATTGGCCCAGGGACTTCCTCTGTGCCATCTGTCAAATGTGTGGAAACCAGGTCAGACACCAATTTGCAGGTGAGAATCTGTTGTTCAGTAAGGAAAATTCCTATCAGGCTGGGTAGACACAGACTGCTGCACCCTGTGCCCAAGAGTAGCATTTGAGGTGCACCCAGCATACCAAATGATGCCAAGAACTTGAAACCTTTGACTGTAAAACACCCCAAAGTTTATTTTAACATTTTACTCACTTGCAGCTACTACAAGATCTTTCTATGACATACATCCCACTCTGGAATAATTTAGTAAGCAAGCACCTGACCTGAAGATACATGTACAAAAAAGAAACAAAGCAGTAACAGAAGCTCTGCAAAAACTGGTTTTTAGCAGTTATACAGCGATTTTCAGCTTTTTAGGGCTTTGTGTTACTGCAAGAAACTACTCAGAAGCTCTGAAGATTATTAATGAGAAAATACAGAGTGAATCCTGTCAATGCAGGAGTATGATTGCCATTACTTTCACTCCTAGCATTTGTAGTTAGACAAATCACTCTCTTGATTGTCATTTAAAACAAAGCAAACTTTCATGTTTTTCAGAGTGCACTTGTGCACCAGTACACTACTTGTATACCATTACAGCATCTATAATGAATATACAACAGTAACAGTTCTAGTCATTTAACTCCTGCAACACCTAGGGGCAACAGCAAAAACTAGAGGAGCAATTACCTCATGTTCTCCAGCTTTTGGCCCAAGTTGTTTCTTGTATTTCTCTAGCTTTCTCTCATAAACACACTCCAAAAAAAATACTAGCATAACAGTGGTTTTCTCATCAAACAAATTAAGGTTACACCACTGCAAGAACAATAGCTCTTTAGCTAAAGATAAGGAGGACAGAAAACACTTTGAATAATTTCAAAAATCAAAGATTTCTTTTTGTTTAGCAGACTAAAACCTACCTGATTGATTTGACAGCTAGCAGTGATGCCATGCGAGCTTGTATCAATTTGCACCTACTGAACCAAAATGCAAACAGCTTTTTCCCCTCAAAGCAGCACTGACTGTGTGGTGCTCTGGCAAGAACTGCCAGCACTGTTTTATAGGGTGCACTAATCAGGGCCTGGATGATCAAGAGACATAAACTTACCCATCAAGAAGTATCTTCATAAATAAGTCAAATGTGATGTCACTGACACATCAGGCAGCCAACAGAAAAGTGTGCCTGCATTCATGGGGTCGCCTGGAAGTCCCAAGCATAAAAAAAGACACTGAAAGGCACGAGTCCATAGAAGGCACTGCCTTCAAAGCTGTCTTTGAGTACATGCTTCATGTGTGTGCCTGAGTAGCCAACATTCACCCAGTGCTTTGAGCTGAGCAAGAAAACAGGTAATAAAACCCTTCCCCTGCTGAACCCCAATTTACCAGATGTTAAGAAGCAAGCGATAAAAAAAATAAAATCGAACATCAGAGGATCCAGTCTATTGTATCCCATCATCTGATAAATCTGATTTGACCATGTTCTTATTTTTAATTACTGGTGGGGAATAGAGTTGTGAGAAAGATGCCTGCAGAGAGAGCCTACCCCAGCACGTGTTAATCCTCTAGAGGACAAATCTTGTTCTGAACACTTGGTGTATTTTCTGATTCCAGGGAGGATGCAAGCAGTGGATTGAAGCAATAGCTGAGAATTGTGCAAGACATAATTGACCACACCATATTTTGCTATGATGGCAGACTTGATTCTCTACTACTTGACATCTGGAGTAGCTATTTGCACTTAGGTTCTAGGAGTGCAACATGGGTGCAACTTGATATTACAAGGTTGATTACAGAGATCATACTTGGCAGACAATGAAGGAACTTACTGTACCCAACACATGTAACCACGAATGGCACCTAATGCCAAAAGTGTTCCAGATTCTCTGGGATAAGAGACTTCATTAACACCACACAGTGTCCAGCAAAAGCTAAACCTCATGGGTAATTGTATTCCTAATTGTTAACAATTCCAAGACCAAATAAGGAAACTCAGGGGACTTTTTTGTTTAAGTGGGCATCCTATTTTCAGTCAGTTCCCTAAGGGTGATTTCAAAGCCACTCCACTATTACTTGGGGACAATATTCAAAATTAGGAAGTCCCTGTAACCTTAAAGTAGAAGGATGTGTCACAAAAAATGGTTTTCTCAAAGTCTTGGGCAACAAAACAGATTATATCACACAATCTGCACAACGCTAAAATTAGCAGGGATCTTGATGCAAGATGGGACCCAGAAGAACATACTATAGAATGTATAAAACCAAACTCAAACAGCATGAAAAAGTAATGTTTATTTTTAATGTTTACAAAAGCATGAACACCTTATGCAAAAGCAGCACCCTGAACCATACATTTCCCTCCATCCTCCTGGGATATTGGCAGAAAGCAAGTATTTTCTCTGCTCTTTAGTGCTCAGCATACTGTGCTGAGGTAAATGGGAACCAACCCACTCATTTCCATGGAGCTCCCTCTGCTTGCATTAGCAAAGGGCCCGGTGCATCAGACTGCAGCGCAATGAGATGTCATACGGGTGTCTTGCTTTAGGTATCAAATTAGATTAGGCTGTGTTTCTAACCAATACACTATCCAGATAGTTAATTCTCTTCAATTTTAACTGAAATAGATCTCATTTTAAATATGACTCTCAGCCCACACTAGCTTCATGCAAGGTTCACCTTAATGCACCATGAACAGTTTTATTCAAGTTATTAAGAGACAGCTAGTGCTTGTAAGCTATTTTAGGACTGAGATCTTGCATCACAAAAGCTATTTGTCCCTTCTTACCTCCCTTCCCAGCACATGCAGTTCAAGTGTTTACTCTGTAGAAATGTGCCCTTAGGTTAACCTGAAAAAATGTGCAGCATTTTCATTTTGCCTTCACCTTTTTCTCCTGGTCTGGAGCTGGAAGAAATTGATGGTCCTGTCATCAAATAGGCCATGCTTTTGAACTTACAGGGAAACATTTGTATAATAGTTGGACTCAGTCTTCTTAATGGTCTTCTCCAACCTAAATGGTTTTATGACTCTATGATTTATTTTTAGAAGGTTTCTGTTAAACAGAGAATATGATTGCAATGACTCACCTGGAGCAAGTTACTCATACTAAAATGATCCCTTACCATAATACAGCATAATTCCCCAGCTACCCTGAGTTGAGATCTCTCCCCTCAGAATCTACAACTGATGCCTCAAGATATCTATTACACTGGTAGAAATGGCTCTGTCTTTTCTGCCATCCTATATCTAAAATAGCTGACAAATACTATTTATGTTTGCAAGACTGATATTGGATCTGTGGAAGGAAAACTGCCTCATTTTCCTGCTGGAGCTGTAGGAATCATTCTATTAGCTCCTGCCAAATTCACATTCAAGAAATATAATTTACTTCACATATTGAAAGAATCTGCTAAGAACCCATACATATATACACACACATACACTATGTATGTGTACACACATATACACACATGTATAGATAATTTGTATTTAATTTTACACTGAAAAAGTGCTAAAATAATCCAACAACTGTCACTGCTAGAGATGAGGCTAAATGAAATGGTATTACTTATATGGCATCAAATATTTAGAGACTCTGGTCCAAGAGCTTCAGAACTCTTAGCAAAAAATTACCATTCGTTGGCAAAAGAAGAAAAGTTTCAAATGGTTTGAATTAAATTTTTCAATAAATTGAAAGATTTAGAAGAACAAAACCCCAATAACCCTGTAAAGAATAATTGTACTGCAAAAGATTTTATAATTTGAATTTCAGGACTGTGTATAGAAAATACACATTTATACATACTTTCATGGCAAAATTTTAAGCTTCTTAAGATTCAAAGATGACTCTAATGAATCTGTCAGTATTTCACATGTGCATTATTGCCTATATTTTGAAAACCAAAAAGCTGTACAAATTGAGCCCTGTATTCTGTGAGTCTGGCTGCATAGTCAGAAAGAGAAATATTGCACTCAAGACCATGCCTACAAAAATGCACATTTAATAAGGCCATTATATTCAAGATTGTAATGGGACTTGAATTACATGAACAATCAAATATATCATAATAAACCTAGGAAAGTCATACTGCAAAAGATGTACTCAAAACAGCAGTGTTCCAGTAATTTAATAACTGGTGTTTTTTCCCCCATGAAATGGCAATCTCTCAAACTGGTTTTATGCACAGGGCCAGACAACATGATGTGTATGTACACATGCATTCTCACAATGAGTTTTTCACACCTTTTTAGAATTTAACAATTACCCCAGAATTTGATATCAGATTTCTACTCAAGTTCTGTCAACAATGCTCGAGTTCCAATCAACTTTAATTCACTTCCATGCATGATGGGGGGGGGGGGGAATTGACTTTCAGTTATTTAAATATTTACCATCATGCAAGACATAATTCTTAAGTCAGAAAGTGTAGCAAAGACACAATTGAGCCTGTACTGGAATACTCCCCAGTATGCTGTTTCAGAGCTAGATCACATTAAGAGTATCAGTTTAGCTGATCTGGCTTATTGAATGAATGACAGAGCAAACAACCAACCTAACACAATTCAAGGAATGATACAGATTTAGAAGTTAGCTGCCCACATCCCATGGCAAATAGAAAAAAGCTACCTTTTAATCAAAGTGGGGTAAACCACCTTGAAATTACAGCAGGGTAACTGCATTCACACCAGCCACTACCTTGGAGTAGCCGGTGTGCTGTAAATCTGCTCTGCAGTTATTTACTCCTTTAGCCACTCCAAAGTGACTGAGTCAGCCAGCATTTTGGCTTGGTTAAGGGTAGTGGCATTTGTCCAAGAAGGAAGGGTAGATTCCCATCCCTCTTCCCCGTGCCACACTACGGAAATACGCAGTTATGCAAATGCGAAAAGCATCATTACAAAGGCTGGAAGAATCAGAAGACACAGCAGATAAGAAACTTAATGGTCACATGCATTTGAGTTCAGCAGAGAGAGTTTTTCACAATTCTACATTCTGCTCAAGAATCCACAGTAGTGGTGATTAGGGATGAACCACCTTCCAGCTGAACCAATTCCAGCATTAGGAATTATTTTTTAATACAACAGACTATATCCGAAACTCTTTTTCCTAGGACCTGCTTTCTGGGTTTAGATTTTTTTTTTTAATAGAAACAAGACAAACCTGAGAACCAGAATATGTGACCTGCTTGCATATTATAAACAGTCAATGGATGATTGAGATACAAAAATCTATTAAACATGTCACTCACTTTATACTCACAGTTCTGTGTACTCTTTCTGCACCAATGGTGCCACTTGCCAGATATATGTTTGTTGCTACCTCTGGATATGTTTTTGACCAGAGCTGGGGGGAATGCATTTGGACAGTAACAATGCAGCTCTTGCAGTGATGGCCAAGAAGCACAGTAATTCAGGATATAGTTTCTAATTCCACCTATCTTCTACTCCTTGCATGCTAGGCAGCTCAAAATGTGTCTCTTAGTAATCACATTATTCAGAAGGTGTATAAATCTTCCCCTATTTTCTTCACAAAAGGAATGGTAAAAAGTGCTTTATGTAACATGTAAATGAAAATCCATCTAAAAGTTTCTACTTATTTTAGCAGTTTTGACTCACAATGGTGGCCTGTCTATCAGCAATACTTTGCCTGCTAGTGTCTAACAAATAGAGTTTTGACAGGTATCAAGCAATAGCAACGTTTTCAAGGTTTTATGTTTGCTGTATTTAGTACTTTTAAACCGAATTCTCGCTCCCAATAAAGTGATGGTTGGTCTGGTACTTAGCATGACTACTCATGCACACAACATTTCTAAATGGAATTACATGCTGTTTTCTCTCCACCATAGCATTATCTTAACATTTTGAGTATCAGTCAGTGCCACAGATTTAATGCAGGTCACGGACGACAAGCAGCAGGCCTATTTTTACTGCTTGTTACAACCAATATATTTGTTCATATTTACACATTCTTAAAATGTACTCTTGACTTGGCTCTACTAAAAGTACCACTCCAAAATTTCAGTTTACACTAAAATGATGACTTGATCAAAGGATACCGCCAAAAATCCCTTTTACTCCCACAGGGAAACACACGTTCTCCTGAATTAGTATTAATGGATATTTAGATTAGAGGACTCCATATTTCAGAAACCAGTTATTTAATGCTCAATATTCTTTTCAGCAGATGAAGAGGTAGGTATATTTCCACACAGGAAAAAATAATAAAACAAAAACCAAACTGTAACAGATACTAAATTAAATCAAGTAATGTCTGAAAAGTCAAACACTGTTCTGACAGCACGTATTTTGTCCGAAGGTACTCTCCAAGGAGGAGAAGAAAAGTTGCACATTCTGATTAGATAATACGTCATCATTTGAAATTTAATAATTTTCTGGAAAGAAAGCACAAGTATTCAAATGCTACTTCCTTTCCCTCCCCCCCACCCCCCAAGAAATGTGGGTGCCAACAAAACTGCCTGTATCAATGGTAGTATTAACTTTTGGACTGCTAAACATGGAATCAACTGCAATTCTTCCTTACATTCACCAACACCAGCAGTCTACAAGTTTACACAGAGACCATATGCATGATAATTACATAATTACAATAGAAATTCAACGTTAGTGTTGTTCTTAAAACAATCTTCATAAATAATGAAAATATCTGTGTTCTAGCTCTTCAGTAACCTAAGGTTAATTGGTACAGATAGTGTTTTTTTCTTCCTTTTATAAACCAAACTGGAGGTTCCTCACTGCCAACAATGGTTAAGGCCTGGATCAAGTTACTCTCCTTTTGCTTTTCCCTTTTTCTGCTTTTTTCCATTTTCCACCACCGCATTATTTTCTGGTTTGCTTACTCCATTTGCAACAGCACCATTTGCTATTTTGCCATTCTTTACAGGTTCCTTGGGCAGCTTATATGTCCGATAGTAGAAGTTACCAAACAGGAAAATGAAGGTGACAGCATAGAAAATGACACCCCAGTGCATCCATTTAGGGAAAGGACAATCAATATAAATAGACAAGGCTGTGTGGCCAATAGTCACATGGAACTGCACCTGAAAGACAGAAAATATAGAATCAAAAACGTCTGGATATGTTCTGTAGGTCTGAGCGCATCAGTTTATACCAATTCATTAAGTAACAAAAACAGCTGAACTGGGAGGTGGTAGGGAAGCTGTCACATTCATGAAGGCACATTTATGCTTGGCCAGGAGCATCACATTCATTGCAGTATCTGGCATCAGTTTTCAGAAACAGGAAAATGAGAAGATAATAAGCAAACTGAATTTTCTCTACATTTTGAACGTGCTTTTGTTATCCAGTTGAAACAACCAGCAAGGAAGCATTAGACTTTAACTCACACAACTCTTATATATGCTGCATATGTTTTTTTCAAAGTTGAAAAAATGCTTCCATCTCCAGGAAGTATTCTAATTGAGGAGTGTCAGGCAGAGAACTTTTGAAAGAAGCAGCGTCTGATCCAAAGCTCTGCAAATGCAAATCCATGCAGAGGCAGCACCTTTTATTCCAAAACGAGGGGAATAACTTACCAATTGCAATATGGTCAAATATCGTTTCCACCACAGGTATTTCTGAAATTTAGGGCCGCAAGCTGCCAATCCATAATACATGTACATAATGACATGAATAAACGCATTCATTTGAGCTCCGAAAAAAGCTGTCCAGGAACAGAAGGGAAGACCATCATGTAATTTTGGAAAAGAAGATTATTTTCTAGTATTACTTGTATAATTATTTTTAATAGCAAAAATTACAAAGCACAGGACATGTCAGGATTCCACCTCCAAAATATTGAATAGTATAATACAGACCTGGCTGTCAACATGTGCTGACACAAACAGATGTTAATGCAAGTAGTATGTTACATCTTCAATGTAACTACTTATGCCAAGCTTTTTATAAGATTTTTGTTGAACAAACATAAGTGACATCTATTCCACATTAGTTGTTGTAGTGCAACTGCAACTGTTTTTCTGAAGGATTATTAAAAGCTTTTTTTGACAATGTAAAGTATATAGTACCAGGCTCTGAATTTGAATCTTTTAAACTGTATTTAAATGCAAAAGGTTCACTTCTCGGCAAGAAGTCAAAAAACTCACATGGAAGTCTGATTAAATGGGCTAAAAAAAGCCCACACAAAGCAAGACTTGACTCATGTTTATAAGAACTTTAAGGCATTGCCAGGTGAGTTTCTCTAAATTAATAATCTTTAGTTTCTTTATGATTTAAAATATCCAGCATTCTTAAATATGTCACTGTATAGTATAACATTTTCCAGAATGATCCACGTTAGGTGCATGTTGACAGTTTCATTTGCATTAAGATCTCTTTGCTTTGTCAAGATTAGCAGCCATTTAACAGAAACACCTTATATCTTGTTAAAGTATTCTTACACTGACAGAGAGGCTCAAAAATACTCTAATGTATTAGATTAGGGCAATACAGACAACAGCTGCTGACATCAAACAGCTCAGATGCCCATGTGGTCTGGACCCACTTGTTGTAATAGGGTCCAGTTTATAATAGACCTGTCTATGTAAGCAATGTGCTATCAACTAGAAAATAGAAGAACACAGATCTATCCACATTTATGCAGTGGGGCAACACAAATGCAGAAAAGCAACTGCTGCTTTTCCTTTTGCAGGCTCTAGGAACTAAGAGGCAGTGCTAGAACACAAAACTTGAAAGGAATTTGGAAATAGTTGTAACTGTTGTATTAAAAATTGCAGATATTTAGCATGAAAATTCTGAAAAGGCAACAAGGGAGTGAGCCTTCTGAGATATCCAGGGAATTTCTAAGCAAGACTACAAGTAATCATCCAGTCTCCAATAATCTTATTTTATAGGTGCAGTTGCAAATAAAGATCATTAAACATCTGGTTGAGTACCCGCTTCCTGCATATTACATGAGGGAAATAAAAAGGCAGTCAAGAGACACTAAATTTACAAATTTCTTCTTTGCAATGTAAGTGGCCACTCAGTACTAAATATCTATAGTAAACAGGAGCATAAAACACCAAACCCAAAATATTAGTTTGGTGCTCATAATACGGTATTTTGTGTTTACTATATGGTTTTTTCAGTGTTGCAAGCCTCCAAAGCACACTTCAAAGGAAACAGGGCATTTTCCCTGTACCTTCAGCTCTGCAGAGCTTTCAGTTTGAGACAAGGCTAAACAACAGGAACAAGAGTACAATGTAGGCAATGAAGGGTTTGGCAAGTAAAATAAACAAAAATAAAATTATTTGATGGAGGCTTTAGAAAAGAAGCAAGGGGAAAAAAGGCTGATAATGAATTTAGACTTGTGTAATTATGAATAGGTTTTAAAAGTGAATTGACAGATTTATTGGCTCACCTCCAAGGGAAGGTTTCAGATTTTTATATGTGCCTCTTAATAAAAATAAAAGCAAACCTCAAACTCATATACAATGCCAAAATAACATCTCCATTGTCTTCAATAAATTTGCACGCAGAATGTGGCCCACAATTAGATTTTGCAGCTCTCTGTATCTGCAAAAATTAAAGTTAAGCAAGATGCATACATCTTTCTGTTTCCCACAGATACAGATACTTTTGAAGGCAGAACTTCAGGCTTGCAATTGATGCCCATGAGGAAAAGAAAAGAAGTTTTGCAATTCATTAGATTATTGCCCTGCTATCTTTTCCTCCCCCATGTTTCCCACAGAAGGAGACTGTATGCATCAATAAACAGTTTTGTATATTATTAAGTCAAGTCTATAAAGTTTTCTTCTATTGCTCCCAAACAATAATAATTCTTCCTTCTGCCCAGTCAAAAGCATATGAGAGGAAGGAAGGAACTCACCTTGTCCACCTGCAACCCACTTAATACCAATCCACCACAAGGTGAACATGGTGAAATGGTGATAGACGTGAAGGAAACTAATTTGGTTAAATTTCTTCCTCAGGATGAAGAATACTGTATCCAAATACTCAATTCCTTTAGAGACATAATACCACCATAAAGCAGCAGCTATCTGCAATGAAAAACAGAGACTATGTAAGTCTGAGTGATTCCAAGCTGATGGGAATAAAGTTCTCACCATGTAGCTACTGTAAGAGAAGGATACCGCTTCCTTCCCTAAATCTTGGTTTAATGTTGAGGTGGAGTCTAACATCTGACAGTATGAGAACAACAACAAAATACTCCTTTCATCTGTTCTGAACATGGAAGAAGATTATTCTGAGCCTGTTGCTCACAAATCACATCTGTAAAAAAGGGCTGATATAGTTAAAAGCTTTGCCATATCTGAACAGTTTACCAGTTAAGCACGGGAAGTTTGTGTCCTCATTCTCTCCTAAGCTTTGCAGAAGAAGTCTGCCACAGGGCTTCCCCCTCTAATGAGGCAACACTTTGATGTGGTCAGAACAATGAGGTAGAAACATGATGATAAAATGAAGTTGCAAAGGTGAAACCTTCAGTACCACAGGCATATGGGTGGAAAGATATCAAAAAAAAAGTTAGATGCAGCACAGATTTCACATTCCTCATAGCATTATTCCCTCAGCTCCTCCTGGTCTGCTCAGTAACTCCCTCTGTAAAGCAGCTTTCCCCCAGTGGCTCTCTGCTATTCAGGGAGTAGAAAAAAAAAAAAGAGACCACAGGAGCCATACAAACTGAACAGTTATCATCCATCTACCCAACAGGGAAGTGCTACACACCCAAAATTCTTTTTCTCATCCACCCATCACAGCGCATCTTGCCCAGGATGCAACATAAACAGGGCTTCCTGCTGAAATTAGGATAATGTCAGAGCAAGTAAAGCCCAGAAGCCCTGTGTAGCAATATGCTAATGCTATGACATGGGAGTATGGCGGTGGCAGGGACTCCCTCCCAGATCCCAAAACATAGCAACAAGTCTCATTTTGGCATTGTAAGTCATCCAGCTTGTTATGCAAGGGTGGGACCAGATGGTGACTCACACAGAGAGTGGGGAAAAAAAAAGAGTTGGAATCAGTACCACCAGCAAGGAGAGCAGGCAATGTCACAACACACTATTTGTAAGAAGCTGGCCTTGTCTTTCAGGACTCAGTTGATGGTAAATCAGACTTTCTTAACTTAAGATGGTGTGAAATAACCTCACCACCCCCACAGTCCGCAGGGAAGACAGAGGAAAAAAGAGCTAACACAGAGTACCTTCCCTTCCCAACTCCACACATGCTTCTTGGTGAGACAAGGGGAATCATAAAGAGCTGTGGAGAGCAATGCTGTAGCCCTGCATGGTGTTTTCCTCCACCTCTCCAAAGCAGTGGGAAAGGACAGCATCTCTCTACAGATTAAGTTTGTCATAGCTATAATTGCTCTGGTGAACAGTTTAGGAGAAATTACAGCAGAAGCAAAAAATGCAGCAGAGAAGAAGAGTGCTGCATATCTGCATTGCAGGCTCTGCAGTTTCCCAGAGGGACTGCACATGTTACTGATGCCAAACTGCAGCCTTCTACGTATCCATTAATGAACACCCTTCTCTCTCTCTGGATGTGATTTAGCCCACTTGACATCCTGGGAAGAGGAGGCAGATTTTTTCACTTTTATATGAAGAGATATTAATATCTAAAGCTGGAGAGAGGTTTAATGACAGCAAAGTGACTCCCACAGATCTTGGAGTTCCCAGACACACAGGCAAGCTGCAAGAATCATTTATATATATATATAAATAAATGTATATATTGCCCAATATCCAGTACTGCCTCTGGGACAGGTAGTCATGTATTTAATAACACCCACATCAAGGTTTGTCTCACACCCAATGAGTTAGCATAACAGTCCAGCATCTCTTACAGGTCTTTGCTAAAGTTGCATCTCTTACATAAATTAAGATAAGCATCTTTTCATTTCATAAGTTAACAATAAACACTTTGGACTGTATAGCCATAAAATGACAATGCTTTAGCTCTTTGGAGGTCCTCTCTTCAAAGAAACTTTTAGAGAACCAGGAAGTCAGTCACAAGCAAACCACCACAAAATCTTTTATAAAGTAAATGGATATTTTTGTTAATGAAAGAAGGGAACAATAAGTCAAACAGCCAATAAGCAAATAGCCAATTTACTGTGACACAGAGCGAAATATAAAAATCCTACAAAAATACTTCTGTCTTACACCCAAAGTGCCAAAAGTTCAGTATATGTTCTTGGACAAGGCACATAACACATCTCATTGCTCTTCTTTTGAATTGCACCTAGCAGAGAAAGCAATTGCACTTCATGGGTCAAAATAATCTGAGCTTTAGACAAAAATGCTTCCCATCACTTAGGAAAAACAACAGGACTCTTTGAAGGATTATACCTGCTGATTTTGTGTTCCTGTAGATTTTTCTGCCTGTCAGCTTTTTTGCTCTCTTACTATCATCAAATTTTCTACCATTTACTCTCAAACCCGATAGGTTTTGTGTACTGATGATCTATTTCAGTACTTCCAGTGACTTCTACAGATGTTTTCATCATTAGCTTATAGAAAAAAATGAAACAAATGTCACTTGCCTGAGGCCATGCATAAAAGCAGTAAAAAAGGGCAGAAACAAAGAACAATACACTGATATGTAAGCTATGTCAGGAGCAGATGGCTACTATTAAATTTCTTTTGCAAAGCATCAAAAATCATGACCTAACCTTTAGCCTTCGGACACTGCATGCAAGAAAGATTTAGTTGAAAAGAAAAGGAATCATGCACTAAAAAGGCACATCCTTGTAATGAACAATACTAGTCACAACTATATATTTTCTGCTAATTTTCATATGTACCAATCTAAGTCTGTTAAAACACCAGATGGCATAGAAAGATTACATTACAGCCTAGGATTAAGGGGGTCAACAAGAGGTCCAATCCCATGTCCTCTGCCTGCTGCAGGGATTTTGACTGGAGGGCTGTTTTATTACAGGACTCTGTTTCTGCAGCATTTCCCCTCATTTTGGGTTGGAGACATTTATCCATTAAGGAGTGTGAAGGGACAGGTACTTCTTGGAAGGTCACAGCAACGTGAAAAATTAAAATAGCTTTTCTAGTGAATTTTAATTTATAGAATTTTGTTTACAGAACTTGTGAAGTCAAGTTTACTGAAGTTTACAGTATATTATGTCTTTTTCATAAGAGGAAACCACTCAAGCTCTAGACATAAATACTAACAATGCAGATTACAATTATAATACAGAAAACAACCATTGCTTGGCTTCATGATTACAATCAGCACACTTAAAATAAGAACCAATTCACACAGCCCCATATTCCCAATTCTTCAGAAATGCTAATAAAATAGATGAACTTTGACCTGGTAAACAAGGACACACAAACATAAGCAGAGGGGGGAATAACTACTGAGAGACACCAGCATACATTAAGTTAGACAGTGTTATGAAATCTTTCACTTCAAATACTGAAGCTCCCAAAGGAGCATGGATTTAACATCTCAGCCCTTTGCATTTATTATTTTGACTCTTAAGCTATAACCAAAAAACTTTTTCCAAGTTACATCTGTAGATCCCTCTAAATACTTTCTTAGAGGTTTTCTACCCCCTTTTCTTTCCTGTCTACTATGAACATTTTATTTTTTTTCATAACAAAACCACTCAACTTCCTGCTAACAGTCAGTACAGTGGCAGATACTACATTCAGCAGATAAGTCCTTCACAAAGGAATTTATTTCAGCAAATGTTTCATCAACTGGGGAATTTAATTTTCATCCCTGCTTGCTCCAGTTGTCCGTTGTTTCTTGTAGAACAGTCAGGGGAGCCTGAATGAGATTAACATCTGTAGGTAGGTGCAAAACAATAAGCAGGAGGACCAGCTTCTTCACATTTTGTGTAAACCACCTACACAATTAACCATCAGTGAAAGCCAGAAGATCAATATAAGGTTGAAGAAAATATACAGACAAATACATGGGAAAATATCTCCCTAAAAACTGGCAAAGCCAAAGAGGCCATGTCTGACTTAAGAGGTCTCTGAGCCACAAATTGCTGAGTTGCTAAACTGTACAGGGGAAGTGCCACCACCTGCCCTTAGTTTGCTTCCTTAAAATCACTGGCTACTGTCTTGATACATGATGTGGGTTGGGGAGGCAGAAAAGGACATTCTCTGGTATCCAGGATAGCCAAACTTTTTTTTTTTTTTTTTGGGAACTGTTTTCTGGGAGCTCTCTGTAGTGTCTTGAATGACAAAGGATGGTTTCTTGAAACCCTTATTTTGATAAAGAGCTTTACACAAAGGAGGCCACTCAATGTGATGGCAATATCACAGTGGCACATTCCCAAAAAGCCAGAAATGGGGGCCCTACCAATGCTCCTATGCTGCCATTTAGACCACTATATACAATTAATTTCATGTTTCTCAACATTTGTTCCATATTTCAAAGCCCCAAATTAAAGCCATATATGAAGCTCTGCTTTTCAGAGCATGTTCCATAATGCCTTCTGGGCTCAGTGCTGTTTCCATGTGAGCTAGTCCCACTTTTCTTTATCTGAGCAACACAGGATTTATTTACTCATTCCCTTGCAAATATGGTCATTGCATTTGTAATTGATTCTACTGTTGTAGTGCAGCATTTCTCTGCAGAGCAAACCTGGTGCCAATAAATGCTGGACATTTATTATCTAGATCTATTAAAAGGACATGAGAGATGTGCTAAAATGTTTATCAATTCTATACTCAAAACTGCAAAAACATTTTAAAATTGCTTTTGCAGGTTTGTATTATGAAAGATGATGGTGAACAAAATCTTGAGGAGGTTTGGATTGGGTTGGTTTTTGTCTGTTTTTTTTTTTTTTGTCTGACAGTGTCAAAAAACAGCATGCCTCCTAAATCCAGAGTGTGACATACTGTAAAGCAGGACAGTAATGTACCCCAGGATCCTCAGTTTGAAAAAGCACACTTGTGGAAAGTATAATTTTCTACTTGCAACTTATTTACCTGAACTGAAAATTCATTCAAAAGAACTACCAGAAAATGACCAAGGTAAGAATCTTGACTGATAGCATACTATACACTTGCTGCAGCAACTTAAGAGGGCTCCATTTTCCCTCCTTCCTCAGCTCCCTCAGTTGCAAACTGAACATGCTACAGCTTAAAACTTCAGGGATAAATTTTATGCAAATCCACAAAAATGGCAAATAATTTTATAAAATTTAAAAAAAATGAAAAAAGTCAGGAAGTCAAAAGAGTAAACATTGTTAGAGCAATCCTTCCTATCTGGACATATTATATAGCATAAATATATTCTTCAGGTCATTTTGCCTTTATTTCATTGTATAATAATGTTGTTCTTGTCATAACAAACAAAAGGGATGATAGTTCTTTTGAGCAGGTCTGATCTCTCCACTGCCTCCCACAAACAAGTGCACCTAAAAGTGAGGCTATGAAACAGACTACTGCTTATATTTAGCTGGTATAAAAATTCTTTCAATATATACTACACCAGTCCTCAATGTCATTCAGCTAAGTACAAGGGCATTCTATTTTGCTAATCTATTAAAAGCTCCAAACCTGTCAAGCACTTGCTATACTCTACTAGGTCTTGTTTTTCCACAAAATTTTTAACAGACTCATTCTAGTGACTGACACAGTGAGAGCGCTGTATTGGCAAAGGTGAAAGATTGGCAGCTGCAATAAGGCCAACAAAAATCTACACACAGAGCTGCTCTGCAACATCAGCCATTATAAACAAGGTGGAAGACTCAAACCTTTTGCTCTCACTACCACCCCTGCCACGTGCACAAGCTTTCATTAACACTGTCCATGAACAGCTACCTCACAGACAAACATTTTTCAAACTACTGTAAACATAACACATTTTCACTGCATTTTCAGAAACATGTCCTAATCTGTACATGAAACTTGCAAGAACAGCTGAGAGATTCTCAGGTGTCAGCTCTGCTGGAAGATAAGGTTTAGTATGTGAGCTAATCAACAGCATTACGAAAATGAAAAAGGATCTGCACTTTGCTTTTAATTTGGATGTCTTCCAAAACCCAGATATTTGAAATCTAAGATTATACAATGAAATGTACTGATAATACATTTACCAAATGCCAGCAAGGCCTCATAAAGCCAAACATGGCTAAGGAGACAAAGAGTTGCCACACCAGTATGGGTGAAGTGCAACCACAAGATAAGATGACAAATCTCACTTGCTTTGATCTAGCTAGGACACACCACCTTTACTGCGGTTACCCTGGCATGCCACACTTCAGCAACTCTGGGAAGGAAAGGATGTACACAAAGTTTACCCTGGATGGTACAGCTGTGGATGAAGCCAAGGATGGTATCTTTAAGACTCCCCTTATTTGCAGCAGTCAGATGCAAGTTAGCACAATTATGCTGATGCATTTTGATTAAACCTGCCACGTAGGATGTAGTCAAACCTGGAGTGGCCTGTGAGGATGTAACGGGATACAGCCATTGCTGTGGAAACACTGTTTTCAGAAAAGGCTTAAACCATCATGTAGTGCTATGCATTATACACATTCATATACACATACAAAAAAGAAATACTCACCCTAACTTCATAAACATTATCTGAATAATCCACAGTCTGGCAGACATAGCTGTACCCTCGAGCTCTTGATGACAAGAACAACTGAAAATATTAAAGTCATACATGAGGGGAAATATAATACATAAAGCACATTCATAACAATTATCAGCAAATTTCTTGCTACATCAAACTTACCACAACAGAAATACTTAAAATATTCTTAATCCTGAGAAAATTATTGAAGAAAGCAAATATTTAGTATTAACAACCTATTATTACAGATTATTTATTTTTTTCTTATAAATTATAAAGAAAGTACTCATTTTTCCCTGCATGTATCTGCCCAGATAATTAGAGCCTTGTACAATAAATTCCAGTATGACCTTAAGCTATTTGGACACTAATATTCTTTCTGATGGCTCTAGCTTCAGAAACAGAAAATACCTAATTGCTTTCACTACAATTGACAGAAATGCTATTCCCAGTACGGATTCAAGAGAACACTATTCAAGAGACAGGGATTGGATAATTTGGATCTACAATTCTTAGCACTTAGCATAACAACCAAAATCCAGAACCTCCCCCTCTCACTTTGAACAGCCAAAGCTGAATACCCACTAAACACAGTGTGGGGAAAAAGGATGGAGAAAACTTCCCCATTTTGTGCCAACAAAAATGGCCTAAAGCAGTTGAAGTGCTTCTGTAGGGCCTCTCCAAACTAAGCATGTTGTAAAAACCCGGACAGGAGAAGATAAAATTGACATTTGAACAAGTTCCCATTGGAAAGAAGTACACTGGCCTAGAGTTGTACAAAGTTCAAGTAACACTTAGCTTGACATTCATAAATGTTATGATCCAAGAACTTTTAAAACCAAGTAATCCCTCTATTAAGGATCAAAGAGAGACAGCAATGGAGCAGACATAAATTGGGGTGATAGAAAAAGATCTCAAACAACCTGTCATGGACAGGCACTGACTACTCTTACCACTAACCTGACTTCCATCTTATTTATAACATACAAAACCTTGTGAACCTCTGGACTTGTTTGCTGCACGTGTGTTAAAGGAGGTAAATGAAAGAACTGTCCATGGAAATTATCCTAGAAAAGAAACAGAACTACTTCTGCATCATCTAATTCCATTTAAAAACGACTGTAACTAACTGGAACTCCAGTGTGGTCCCACACGGGCAAAGCACATCCATTACTAACAGAGAAGAGCAGGGAAAGTTTAATTTGCACTGTTACAGAAGCCAGCCCATCTCTACTGTGACCTACTGGATAACTCAACCAAGGTTCCCTTGGTAAAAGGCAGTAAACTGACTTTACCAGACTGCCCTGAAGTAGAATAAGAAATTTATGATTCTGAGGCAAAATAGGGTCTATTCCATCGTGACTTCTGCATGTTCTAAGCAAAATTTGCTTCAAATTTGGACCTGAATTTGAATTCAGCTTATGAGTCTTGCACTGTGCTTTATCATTTACTATTTAACATAAGCTACCACAGATGAACAAAAGAGCTTGCCATCAGGATGGTTATTTAAATAACTTTTAAAGGCATTTCACATTCAAATTCTGTTCTTAGCAATGTCTGGAAACTTTACAATCACTCACAAAATACAAACAGTATCGTTTTACTCACAACAATTATATTAAAATTCGTGAGAATTACAATAGTGGCTCAGTGGTATTGTAAACATTGGAAGCAGAAATTGCCTTGTAACAGGGAACCACTGAAACATGAACACCTTCCTGCTATCAGTCTCTACAATCAAGAAAAGACACTTGCTGGAAGTGCTGTATCCATTGCCTTAACATCCATTGAACAACAACCTACCACTAGGAGAAAGGAGGAAATTAGAACCTCTGTGTATAAAGTTATGAGCTTTCAGCATATCAACAACAAATATGTATTTTCCAGTTCCACTCAGTTTTATGTTAATTCCATGACTTGGAAATGCTACAAACACATATCCTGTAAGGAACATAGGTCTGAAAATTATTTGACTGCAAGTTTGGTAATCCGTAATTCAGTTTATGGATGAAACAAACAAGTTTAAAAGAATATGTGAAAAAGACAGGCATTGCAATAACACTGCAGAACTAATTTCAGGAGTTTCAGTTTTAACCTGCCAAGATGACTGGATTTAATCTCTTCCTTCAACTATGCTTTCATGTCAGCATTAAAGTCTTTTGTACCTGTCACACTACTTAGTTGAATAGTCTAAGAAAACAGTTTAGACAAGATGATGACTAAGGTGTGATGGTTAAATTTTACTAAACCATGTCTTAAAGAGAGGCTGAAATAGTTTTATGATTAATGATTTCATGCTAGGAGCTCTGGGAAAGGGCCAAATTGCAGACCATCATCAGATATGCCATTTTTTCCTGGCAAAAGTACAGAACAGACCAGACAGTTCTGCAATGCTGTAATTTTAACTGCTCTGCTCATTTGCTTACTTCTGGAAACAGATTTTGAAAATCTATGATCAGAGGTCTTCCAGGAAGACAGCTCCTGATCCACACGAGCAGTCAAAGCAGCATAAACTCAGCATCGGCCATATTCTGTACAGCTATCCTTGAGTAATAATTATCAAACTGTTAAGTAATCCCAGTTAGCTACTGCTACACAGCTGATCCACCGCAGTGATACTATTCATTCCCTCTGTCCAGAAAATCCAAGAAAGGAAAAATGCAGCAACACTGAAATTTATTACATGTAACACACTCAGAACATTGGAAGCCAAATATTAGAAGTCTGTATCCTTTTATTTTTATTTAAAGGTATAGTTAACTTCATCTTTATTCTTAAAGATAACTTCCAGACAAGATACTTTTCCTCACTGCAGACAATGGATATCTGAATTTCTAAATATTATAAACATATTGAAAGAGTAAACAGCTCATTTTCTAATAAGATATGTTCTGATACCCTTTAGGATTATTAAGACGAAAAAAAAAAAAGTATCAGTTACAGGTGTTAAATTTACAGATTTTAGTCTCTCCAGTATTTAGACTAACATAAATCTAAGAAGACTTGGAATACCTCAAACACAAATTCTCTATATAGACTCATTTAGTGTAATTATTCTCAAACAGAAACCACCTATTAATAGAAATACTCACCTCAAAGGCAGACTCATCTTTAAAAGTCTGTGCAAAACATTCACTCTCAACAGACATCCAGAATATGCAACATCATTTTCATTCTGCTATCCTCGAACCTCAGTAAGAATTCCCTCTTGCAAGAGGGCATACACACCTCTTTGAAAATGAAGAAGTTGAGCAGAACCATCCCAAAGTTGTAAACAACCAACAGGAAGCGTAGCTGGAAGGGCTCTCTCGTCTTCATCCATTTGGGGCCCAGCCAGACAGTGAGGAGATAAATAGTGCTGATAGTCAGCGTTGGAAATGGAGACTGCATCAAGGGCCAGTCATCAACACGCTTGTCTGGGGGAGTCAAGCAAACACAAGGAGTCAGCAAGGTCTGAGTAAAAGATATCCCATCCTCACTTTAAGCATTGAGTTTGTTTATTATTTTCTCCTGGAATAGCTGCATCAGATTGTAGAAACACAATGCACTCATTCTTTCTAGGAAGGTTAAAGAAAATCGTTTTCTAGAAAAAACCCCACTATATCACATTACCTCACAGAGAGATTCACTATGTCATTCAAGCTCTGTTGTCCAGTTCTGCAATCCAAAACAATAAAGCAAACAGAATCACATGAGCCCAAACACAAATCAACCCACTAATCCCCCAAACAAATTTTGCTTATGATGAATAATGACTGCAGTGGCAGTATAACCAAATATTCATCACCACTGCAAATGAAAGATACACAGGTTTGGCAAAATACTGATAAAACCAGTATCTTTTATGAGTTTAAAATTAGGCACTAGAAAGTCTCCTAGAAAGTTTATACAGGTTGTATGGTGATAACCTTTGCTACTTGGTCAGTCTCATGTCCCAAACAGAATACCAACAGTGTTACCAGAAAACAACCACATAAAAGAGTTCTAGAGGGATGGTTCTAGTCAATCTGTGCTGCTATATGGGAAACAGAGGTTTCATTTACAGTCTCCTTCAGTCACTCACAGGATCCAGTTACATTACACACATTTCAGAGCTGAGAATATGCTATGTTAAGTTCTAGATCAGTGTGAAAGAAGCAGTGTTAGCTTGATGAACCAGTGACACCTAGGATGAGAAGACAGCTCTGCTAGAGGAGGGAAGCGAGATTGCAGTGACACCTCCTCACTTAGTGCCTGTGTTGTCCCATGTGTCACATGTCCCCCCCTGCCCTGAAGGCTAACATCAAGCTGCAGCAAAAGATAAAAGGCAACTACTTCATAACTATCAGAACTTCAGATACTGCACAGCTCTATGATACTAACTGCATTATTTTCCAGATGCTTAGGCCAGTTACAGTTCCCATGGAAATCACATCACAGGGCTCCTTGGGAAGCTCAAACATCTGAAACACCTGCCTTCAGTCAAGTGTGGGCAAACTCACAAATTCAGCTGCCAGAGATTTACCTAGAGGACAAGTTTATTTAGAGAACTGTAAGTCAAAGACCATGAAAAATCCCTATGCCATAAATTAATTCCTGATCCCAGGCATACAACCAGCAAGTTAGAAAAGCCTTCTTATCAAGAAAATGAGGAAAGAACAGAACACTGCTGTCATTACTTCTCCCACACTTCTTTCTTGTTTCCTGTGTTGCATTTAAGGCCATAAATTAGAAACTAGTTTTGGGAACAAATTTCATGAGGCCCTCTATTTCTAATAAACAACAAGTACTGGGATCTAGGGAAAGAGGGCACACAGAACACAGATTATTCTTACTTCCAGATGATTTAATAATAATTGAGCTGCACATTCCAAGATGCTAGGAGGCCTAAAAAGAAATGGAAAAGCAGAAAGAGAAGCCTAACTGCTTCCATTATGGCTGTTAATACCAGAAGAGAAAATTCATCCTAATGCATGGAAACTTCAAGAAAGGACACTGGTGCTGCTAGAATGATGGGATTCAGCCTTGTGGCCACAGCCACCAAAAGAAGCCAAGGGCAAGATAGGGCAAGGACTACAGGGAGGAGCGTAAAAAAATCAGATAGTTCATCTGTAGAAACACAGGCAATAAAAGAGGACCTGAACAGAGTGAGAGAAGACAGTTACCACTCAACTTTTCATCAAGCTCCTGAAATCACACAGAATATGACCCACCAAAGTTGAAATCACTACTGCACTGCAATTATTACACTCTTATATCCTTTACAATTTCATTCCTTCTTTAGTGATTGCTCTACTAATCTGAATTTAAAACCCAAAGATAACACACACACACACAAAAAAACCCCACAAAAAAACCCAAAACCACCCACCTCATCATCTACCTGGTACCAAGTAATAGGCAATGATTCATCATGAAACAAGAAAGGTGTCAGTTAAGAGACAGCTCTGGGAATAGCCAGTGAGTGCCATGCTTCAATCAAATCCAGAACTCCCTTCACTGTAGTGTACAGAGTTAAGAGCAGGTGAGGCAAGAGACACAGCTGCTTTCCCAGGTTTCTTGCAATAAGAAATATAAAGAGAAAAAGACACATTAGAGAATCTGTCTTCTAACACATTGTTTCATGGTAATCTTACACACCGAAGTGGCAATACAAAGAAATGTGAAAGAGGAAGATTTGAATTTTAGCCAGCAGGTAAAGGTTACCACCCACTGCTGAAAACAGGAAACCATGACCTGTTCCAGATTTCTTTTTGTGTCAGGAGACAAAGATTTTTGCACTTCTAGATGGAAAAATGAGGATTCACTAGAGGGTGAAAGGAAAGACAAAGGAACAATTTATACTAAAACCCAGCTGCAAGTAGGCTTTGCCTCACACCTCATCAGTACTGTAAGCAATTCTTCCACCTCCTTTCCACAAATACTATAAATTGAAGAACCTCACTGGAGAAAACCAAGAGGTATATTACAATAACTCTGACAATTACATAAGAGCACCTGAGAAGCTGCCATTACTCTTCCACGCCATGGTCTCAGCCTATTACTTTCCCTCTCCAAAGGGTTTTTGGACAGGGGGCCACCACATCTCAGAGGTTTTGAATTATTTACAGGAAAAACATATATTACTGATACAAATCTTGTAACACACTGCCCAGGGTATCCAACACTGCCTTTTTGGGGGCCTGACCTCTCCTAGGACAAGAAATTACAAACACAAAATGCTTCTATGAGAGGGAACTGGTCAGAAATTCAGTACTGAAGTGCATCCTGGCCAAAACAGTAGAGCAGTCTATTCTACTGAGCTAACTATGAACACCACCTTATGTTTATTTTAAGGGCATCTAGCAGCTTCTGCATATGATTATTTTTAACTAGTATCAGAAAACATGATACAATTACTCCCTGAACTTTTTCATCACAGCATCTCTCCTGGATAACGCAAAGTAACTTGTTACCTCATAAGACAACTCCATTCTTATTGCACAGAAGGTTTTACAAAATCAATTTCATTTCAGTTTACCTGGCAAGCCTGCTCATTCATGTTCTACACAGAAAACCGGGAAAAATGCAGACCCTTGCTCCAAACTTCTTTTCAGATGGTCTCTTTCAAGGATAAATTCACTATCTTAAGTCATCTGCTCAAGTGACAAACAATCCAAGCTACTCCAACACCTTCCTTCTTCCCAGCCCCCAGTCTGTTTTAGCAAAACCAGAATAATTTTGTGTCCTACTTACTAGCTGGTGCTGATGACCACGGAAGATTTCTGCAAATTACAGAGAACTGTGATAGCTTAAGGGGACATACGAGTGCATTAAATCCTGCAGTATTTCACATGGAATAGGGACATTTTTACCTCAAAGACGAAATAAGCTTGAAATAAAAAGGCCAGCTCCCTGAATTAAAAAAAATCCCTCCAACTGCTGTGAAGCAAAAAGACCAATGCCTTTACCTGATTAGAATTGACAGAGATTGACTGAATCTTTCAGGGGATTAATGCGTTTGTCTTTCAAATCCCAAGACCCAGATTCTAATTCGATCACAAATAAAATGTCTGCTGTGGTGGCACAGCCTGTAGTACAGTGCTCTTCTGGTAAGGTGGGAAAAGTTTTACAACAAATACTTAGGGTTGCACTTGATACAAAAACGAATCCAGCCTAGACTAAGGCATCTACTAATTAATGTGTTCTTGATACAAAATAATTGTTATGTAAGGAAATAGTAGAAAATATGTATACACATAAGGCTTTCCTGTCATTTTGTGTATATACATTCTGAAATTACACCTTGCAAAGACAAAAACCAGAAGAACTTACATTTATATATTTATATGTAAGTATATTTATTATTATTTATATATATATAAATAATTGAAATTGCTCAGAGGTACCTACCTTTGCAGGATGTAATTTTTTTGTGGGGAAATTAAGAAGAAATACACAAATAGACCACTTTGATTTCTTCATTCAAAGCAAGAAGAGCAGGACTACTGAAAAGGACTGAATATCCTGCCTGGCAATGTCCAAAGAGGACATAATTAACCTATACTGAAATATGGATGGAAAGTGAAGATGAATTTCAATAAGTAAGGCTGCAGTGATGGTGTTCTAGCTTAAAAAATCACAAGAAGCTTTTGAGAAACCTGTTGTAATTGTTTTAATATGTGAGCATTTTTCTTAAACATGGTTCAGCATTTCCTTTCTGATAGAGAAGATTTTAGATGGTTAAATTTCCTGCATTTTACTTAGCCTATGATCAATTTTTTTCTTTCCCCGAGAAAGATAAGCAAACAAATGCACAGCACTGTCACTTTGACATTCACCTGGAGAAATCCTGAAACAGTACAATGCTGATTATCCTTGCTTTTAAAATCAGTTTTTGAGAAAATATTACATCACTAAAATACATAACTATTGCAATGCCCTGTACTCGTGTCAGGTTCAAAATAAAAATTTAGAAAATCTTCAGTTTAACAACAAATGCATTCCTTAGCTATAAGGTCGGTGCTCACTAATTTATCTGGAGAGACTTTCAAAGTTATTAATAGCTATTGATACTATTCTCAGCGCAAAGACACTTACAGTGCCAATCCAGCACATCCATCTGGCCGATTACATTTCTAAAGACACTGCAGAAATGACAGTGAGCATTTAAAAGTGGTTCTGGGAGAGCTCTCTGCAGATCACCTCTATTTGAATAAAAGTACTCTCAAAGACAACCTCAACTTTAAGAGAGATTTTCTTTAACAAGTCAAATTTTAACTCCACAATAGAAGGAAGGCAAAGCTGTATTACCTAATTGGAGTACTGTTCCATGAACCACAGTGTTTTAATTATCTAAGAATTTCCCATCTCTTGTTAGTTTCACTCCCACTATAACTGAATTAACTACAAAATGAAAGCCCATATCATATAAAAAAACCAGGTGAGAAATATAACTTCACACACCTTAAAATGTTTACAAAGTTTTCACACTAGATCCCTTAAGTGATTTTAGTGCTTTAGCAATCCCTTTCCTCCCCCTTTTCTTTCTGGCTACAGATAAATATACAATATACTTCTCTCCAAGATTTTTATTAGAAATACTGGTTCAGTCATGTAAATATTTACAAGTGAATTCAAGATTCACTCTGGCTACACAACCACTGCAGACCGGATCCGTTGAAAGTAAACTTGAGTAAGCATACAGCTGATTAAACCCTATGCTTTTAAACTAAACTGAGTAATTCATCAGAATAATTTAAAAGTAGATTTACTGTTAGCAGTTCGTAGAAATTCCAAGAAAAAAGCTCAGTCTCTGACTAACTAACACTTCAGAAAAACAACAGCTAAAGCTATAAAATTAGCCTTTAAAATAGTACATGACTACATGGGCTGCACAGTGTGAGACTGAAGACTGATAATGAAGCAGCACTGCAGAGTGAAAATTGAGAGGCCACATATTTTTGGATGGAAAATCTATAGAATATAAAAATTTCTATTCACTTACTATTATTTTAATAGAGCTGTTCATATGGCCCCAAATGAATTTTTCTCTTAGGTTGTCATTGCTTGAAGTAACTTACCTGCTTTGCTATTGACTATTCGTTGCACAAATTGCACTCTATTCCTCAATTAGTGGAATTACAGAATCATTAAAGTTGGAAAAGACCTTCAGGATCATCTAGTCCATCCTATGACTGAACACCACCATGTCAATTAAACCATAGCACCTGAATGCCATGTCCAGTCATGTGTTTCTTGAACCCCTCCAGGAATGGTGACTCCACCACTTCCTGGGGCAGCCTATTCTAGCATCTAACCACTCCATCCAGTGAAGAAATTTTTCCTGATGTCCAACCTGAACCTCCCCCTGCACAGCTTCAGGCCATTTCCTCTTGTCCTGTTGCTAACAATCTCAGTTTATAATGTTTCTTTAATGAGAAATCCTGAAATAGCAGATTGAAGCTACTGCACGAACTAAAATGATATCTCTACAGCCTCATCCATGTTTCAGGCAAAAGAAAAGTCCATGTCTTCTTAGGAGGAATTGTGCAGACAGATTGCTGCAGGAAAGCCAAATGATTGGGACAAAAAGAATGGCCAGTTAATGCTTCTTTCTTATCTATCATACTTGGCAATGTCTGCAGTCTTCTGGCATTATGGGTATTTCTAAGGAGTTTGACAGGGTCAAAGATACCTGTACCTAACCCAGAAAAAATCTAATATCATCTACAAAGCAAAGGTCATGAAACTTCCTTTAACACATGTACAAGCCAAGAGAGCTTTTTTAGAAGAATTTCCCATTTTAGTATGGGATATGTCTTTTCAGAGGCAGCAAGCCCAGTAGAACATACAGCAGCTTGCTGTGAAACGTTAACTAGCATAAAGTTGCTCTCTATAGCCAAAGAAATTAGGATTAAACTTTAACTAGGTCATATAATTTCCTTTCCTAGACCTATCATTTTTTTCCTTCCTCATTTGGGTAGTTTGAAACAGTTATCAGGTCACTCACTAGTTGCCTTTTTTGATTTTTAAAATTTTCCTTAAAGAAACCCTTCATCTCATTCACCTGCAGGCATATTTTCCTATCATAGAATCATCTTCATGGCTTATCTCTCTATACTCTACAAACATTTAAATTGGCATTGCACTGGTTTCTCAGCAATCAGTCAAGTCCCTGCTGCTTTATGTCACAAAAAATTCTTTATTAGCATAATGTCACAGTATCAGTGGTGGTAATAACTGGCAAGAAAACAAAGATGTGAGTATCAGAGAATCATAGAATGGCTTGGTTTGGAAGGGACCTCAAAGATCATCCACTTCAAACCACCCTGTCATGAGCAGGGACACCTCCCATGAGGGGTTGCTCGGAGTCCCATCCAGCCTGGTCTTGAACAGTTGCAGGGATGGGGCATCCACAGCTTCTCTGGGCATCCTGTTCCAGTGCCTCACCATCCTCACAGTAAAGAATTTCTTCCCATGTATGGTATTGGTAAAGATAAAGATGACGTGCACAGGATATTATATGGAAAAAGGTTCCCAAAACCCAGCAAAAAAAAAAAAAGCATCACAGCTGATCTAGTTTAAGTAATTTTTTTTTAATTAATTAGCAGATCAGTAGGGAGAAAGCAAGTTTTTTTTTAATCTTTGATAATAAATCTAAAAATCTGAGTTAAGTACTTTTTCTATCCTTAAGCTTTATCTAGTCAGGAATAAACTAATTTGTTTGAGTCAAGAACAAGAGACATCAAAATTTTATGGCAAAGCATTGTCATTTTAACAAGCTATAAAACACAAAACTAAGGTGCAAGAATAAGAGTAGTCAGCCTCAAGCACAATGCATAATGAGAGCACATACCACAAAAATCAAAATAATGAAACCCACATATTCTAAGTTTGCTGTACAAAACCCCGTTGTGGTCAGAAATGAGAGATGCCTGCCCCAAAACCAAGAGAACTACGAGGCAAGACTAACAGGTACCATCCATAACCAGTTGTGGCTTTATTTTGAATTTCAGCGCTTTGTAATTGACTGCTTTGTCTTCTTTAAAGCTGCAAACAGCAACATAAAATCAAAATGCCACACAGCTAAGAGCGACATCTCCTGCAGCTAATGAACACCTGTGTAATGTGCATGTGTTTAATAAACTCCCACTAAAGTAACAGGAAGGCCAAATCCCAATTTGCTGTTAAAAGGCCAGATGTATTTTAATTAGCCTTCCCATTATTCTGACCAGCATTCCAGTCTTCTCAGGTCTCCTATCAAACATTAATACCATATTTTCTTTGTGTCTATACACAGCAATTACATTATACACGTGTTTCAAGACAAGGATAGTAATGGAATTCCTATGAAGTTCAGGACACATGACAATTTACCATCAAGTCTCAGGATTTTCAAGTCCAAATATATTACCTTGCTCAAATTATATTTATCTCCTCCATTGATTATGATTACTTGTAGGGACAGTACAAATGCTCTGCTTCAAGTAATAATAAAAATATAATCCTCATTGAAGCTTGCACAAGATATGCAAGATACAAGCCCTTGAGGCATGAAATATTCTTCTCGTTGCCAAATCTTCTTTTCCAAACACCACAAATGCAAGATGCATTCCCAGTGCAGTGATGCCTGCATGCTTTTTCTTAAATATTATAAGTTATGGAGTAAAGAGTCAAAAGCATACAAAACCCCCAACCCTACCACACAATGTCATTCTATAAACTAGGTGTAGACTTTATGACCCAGCATATATCTCTGTATTTCTAAAGCAACAGAAGTACTGCACAAAACACACTCCATAAAGCTTTTCTTCTACTGAAGCTTTTATTCAAACTTTTGTGGTTTTGCCACAACCATTTCTCATGTCACTGCTTCATACAGAAGTGCTGGGGTTTAGCACTGTGAAAACAGTTGTAGGAGTATCAGTAAGCAGTAATGCAAACACAGGATTTATGCACATTCAATGTTGCAATAACAGATTAGTCTATTGGCCCACCCAGAGCTTTATAATGCTGAAGGGGATGATCACAGGGTATGATGATCTTCTCCAAAGACAGATACCGGATTCCTTCAGTTTAAACATAAGTTCATTGAAAAATGTGAAAGATTATTAATATCAGTTCAAGAATAACTCTGCAAGGTCTTATCCACTGTGGAGTCAAGCGTGACATGCTCAGCATACATGGGACAGTAAATTCAGCACTGACACACGTCTAACGTGCTAACACCCCGGAAGGGTAGCGATGTTTAACTACACAGCAAATATAAACAACTTATGTTGATGCTCTTGCAACACAGCTATTTGGGGTTCTAGATGAACATTCAGAGACTTTTAAATGCAGTGCTTGAGCATGTAGGACAACCAGCAGTGGCAAGTGAAATCTACCTAAGAATAATACCAGAAAGCTACTGGGTAAAATTTCCAAGAAGCAGCACAGAAAGCTCTCTGATAAACTACCTGTTTTACCTGTTTGAATTATCACAAGGATGCTCCTCATCACTTCACTTTTACAGAAGGATGAATGAGATGAGAATTTTGTTTTGATTAAAAACTACAAAAGGAGTTACTGAAATGCATTAGCGCTTCAAAGTTCAGAGGCAGAAGTAAATTTACAGTTGTGATATGCATTAGGTCGTCTGTTAGCTTAACACAAATACATCAGTCAAAGCCTCCGAGGAAAAACAAAACTCTCAAACACTTAGAACTTAATTCCTCAACATCCCTTTAACACCAGCAAAAATGACAAATTGGGACGGTGAGGAACCAAGCACAAAAAAAAAAAAAAAAAAGACTAATTTTGAAATGCTGATTTTCAAAATATGAACTGAATGACAAAATGTTTTTAACCCAAAAAGATGAAAAGAATGATCAGTGCCTGAATCTTTCATTCACTAAGTACACAGTAGCAAAATCATCAGTTTGGAAGCTACATAACGGCCATGTCCAAATGACTGCTACAAGTGAGGCTTTTCACTTCCACAGTTGTGTTACCTTCCATGCTAACACATGGGCCCCAAGCTTCTCTAATGGTTTTAGCAATAAAGTTTCTCCTTCATGGTAAAAAATTCAGGGATCACTGAAATGGAGATTGGACAGAGTAGAAAAAAACCTGACCTAATTATCAAAGCATTTTAGGGTGCTCTGCATGTAAGTATTTCTACTGGGCTCATCTGTTCCTGGTAAACCACTAAATATTAAACTGTGTAGAAAATATGATTATTAAGTCTCCTATTTACAGCCCAGCTAGTCATCTAGTCAATTTAACTACTAAATACTTTCTTTTTTTTTTATTTTATAATAACTCAAACCATTTAAAACCAAGGTGTTACGATGATGTTCTAAGAATTGGAGGACACCCAACCCAGTCAGAGAGAAGAGGCTCAACAGAAAAAGTGAAAGACATGGGTTACAAATTCACTTCTTTCAGCAATATTCTAGGAACATTTAGAAAGCAATAAAACGATTTTTCTTATTGGTCATAACTGGGAGAAGGAATCAAGGAGATAATATCTATATGCAAATAAAAAAAAAGAAAATAGAAGAACACCATAGTCAAGCATGCAAACTAAGCACAACATATGCAAGAGCTGGAAGAAGATACATTTTAGATATAGCAGAAATAGATAAGAGGAATAGGAAAATATGATGGAAACAAACCAAACAGTCAAGAGTTCACAATTATGCTGAAACAGAAACTAGGGATGTGCTGGTTTGACCCTGTCTGGAGGCCAGGTTCCCACCAAAGCTGCTCTATCACTCCCCTCTCAGCTGGATAGGTGGGAGAAGACAGAGGAAAAGGCTCATGAGTTAATCAGAACCACAGAATGACTAGGCTGGAAAAGACCTTCAAGATCATCGAGTCCAACCCAGCCCCAACACCTCAACTAAACCACAGCACTGAGTGCCACATCCAGTCTTTTTTTAAACACATCCAGGGATGGTGACTCCACCACCTCCCTGGGCAGACCATT
>JAYDZK010000169.1:80597035-80612664 GCA_034509185.1 Euphonia xanthogaster | reverse complement strand
CCGGCGGCCCCGCCGGAGCAGGTGCGGGCGGCGCGGGGACCCGCTCCTCCTCCATCGGAGGGCGTGCGGGGTGGCGAGGAGGTGCTTGTTATCTCAGCCGGGCTTTTTATGTTCAAATAGGATTTTTTTATTTTTTATTCTACCAGAAAGGGGGGAAATGAGTGTTTCAGCCAACTCCTATTTCCTTTCTTTCTTTTCTCTTTGTATAAGTTTGGATTTTTCTTCTCTCTTCCCCTCTTGCTACCCCTTGACAGACACGCCGAGGGTCCGGCGTGAGCGATGCTGGTGTTACCTCTGTCTGTGCATATCGAGGCTCTTCTGCTGCTTCCAGGAGCCTTCGCTAAGGTCCCTTCTCCTCCCACTACGGATAAGACCAGCAACCGCAACGGAACCTCGCTACCTCCCTGCCCCACCACCTGGTGGCACTTCCCTGACCAGCCTTCTCCAGGTGCCACCAGCTGCCCTCCGCACATCTCCCTTTATCTCCTGGACCAAGGCCTCTATGGTCGCTTAATGGAGCAGAGAGATTCAGCTGCCTGGAGTGTGTTGCTGGGTGCTGCAGGAGAAGCATCCATTCTGCACCCCGTGTTTCAGTCCCAGCAAACCCTCTCTCTGGTGTAAAGGCACCACCTGCTCCTCACACCCTTTGCTTCTTATCTCCTTCTTGGCAGCTTGTCTGTCCCATGATCTTGCATAGTGCAGATGGCTGCATGACACCCTCGGGAGCGAGGGGCAGGAGGGGACCTGCTCCACCCAAGTTGCAAGCTTTCCTCCTAGCAGGCAGTGGATCAGATGGTGTCTGCCTCTCCCTCCTCCAGTACAGCAGCACCTCTGTCACTTGTTGTCACTTGGTCTTGGTGAGCACAGCTTGCACTCCTCCTCCTGGGTGAGTCACCCCCGGCTTAGCTCCCGCACTGCTCTGGCTGCTGCGATCCCAGCCCTGTGGACAGGAAAGGCACACTGGCCATCACTAGTTACTCCACTGGAAGCAGAGTCGCTGCACCAATACCAGGTGGTTGGCAGTAGGGATCACCTACGCTGGGAAGAGGAAGAGGAGCTATGGCAACATCTGGAGGCCTCGATGGACAGGGAAGTCCAACTTACCCCAATGCTGGCTGAAAGTTGAAGCGAAGCAAGGATGTCACATGCGGATGTATGGAGAGCTGCTGCTTGTCTCACATGAGAACAGTCAATCAAAATTCTACATGAATTAAAGTGACTTGAACTATGCCTTATTTTGATGGTGAGGATCATGGCAGAAGGTCTGGTGAGAGCTCTGAAATGGATCTGTCACTGGATAGGGCAAGGTGAACGCCAACCTGCTTCTCAAGTTGCAGGCAGACAGTGTAGTGTTAGCTGTGCTTCCTGTGCCTCCAGTAGGAGAAACGACTGGAGTGTATTCCTGGACATTTAGTATCTTGATGTGTGGTTAGCGTTGTCTAAAGCACAGCTTCAGAACTTTTTCTAACATTGTCATTTAAGTCAAAAGGAAACCAGGAGACTGAGTCATAATCCTCAAATTGGTATATGGCCATTTGTGTTGGCCACATGCTTGAAACAGAACGGCTGCTGAGTGAATCAACATGACAAAGGTTTGCACTTCCCTGCCCTGTTGGGTAAGATGTGGACTTAGGAGAGTGCCACCAGCACTGAGCATTAGCATCTCTGGAGTGAAGGTGTGAAGATCCACAGTCTACCAAAGAACAAAAAAGGAACAAGACATATTAGCAATATGAATACATATCTCTGTTAATAATTATTTATATTATAGCTTACATATACTTCTTTATTAGAATGCCTGTTTATTCTGTGGCAGTCTTTTTTGCACAACTGACACCAATAATTATTGTTTATAAAATGTTTATGTCATCCAATTTACTGTTTCATCTATTTTCAATTAGGTGACTTTTCTTGATGGCAATTAAATCCCTTATATTAGCAATATGATTGTACATAGATAATTTCACAGAGTCATTAAGGCTTGAGAGGAGCCACAACTGAGTTGCAGAGTTTGGACAACAGGGAGAAGATGAACTATCTCACCAAAGTAACTTCCTCTTTGCTTTGAGATTGCCATAAAAAACATGCTGAAATGTATGGCTAACTATTTTTATTACTTTAACTTTCAGCCTGCAATTATTTGGACATGCTTTTAAGATTAGGTCTGTGTCTGGGCTTCCAAACACATCTCAGCTAGTTTTCTACATTTGTGCACCCAGCAGAGTATGCTACCTTAAGAATGCTGAGACCATGTCTTCTATTCAAAGAGAGCAGAAGGAGGAAGGCATCCAAAGGCATAGTATCAAAATATCCTCCAAAGAAATCTCCAGCATGGTAGTCAGAAAGTTATGATTTTTCAATATCATGAGTTGGCCAGTGTTGTCATTTTCTACTTGATAATCTACTCGTTCCTAAAACCTGGACATCTCAGATAGGCAAATTTCTGCTAGGAAAAGGCAGATCTGTGGCAGCTGATCCCAGAGGAACACACACATGAATTCCCAGCTGTGCTCCAGCCATTTGCCCAGTGCTCCAGGGTGCTTGTGCTGGCAGCACTGTGTGCTTTGGGAAGGGTGCAGAAGGTAACAGGAAGTCGTGGGATAGGTGGCTCTAGGAAGCTCTCCTCCCAGTTCCCATTCCAGATACAAACTGTTGGCATTTCTTCCATAAATATTTATGGAAAACCCCCCAGTGATATCTCATTCCAGAGCTGTTTCAAGCCATTTTCTCCTTCTTCATGAAACAAACAAATAGCGATAGAAATGTTACAAGTTCCTGATGATCAGTGCCTTTAGTCGTGCTTGTAAAAATGCATTTATTCATTAATTTCAGTGAAGCATATGCTATAATAATGATTGATGAATCAGCAGATGCTTCTACACCAGTTGAAATATTCCCACTCAGGTTTTGCTTCAGGTAAACAATGAAATTGCTGTGAGGGGAAAATGTAATGCAGGTATATTTGGTAATATTTATGAAGTGTAGTAGGAAGAAAGCAGTCAGAGCTTTGTATGTTGCCGCCAGTGATCCCTCCAGGCGGCTCAATAAAAGACAAAAACAGCAGTAAAAGAACTCTACTGTGCTAAAAAGGGAATCACCACAAACAGGAACTTACCTGGTGGGAAAGCATAAAATTGCTTGAATCAACACATTTGACAGATCTAAATGTTACATGATGTGGCAAGGGACAATCTATTCACTTATCAGTAAAGAAGGGTCATAAAATATTGTATATGTTGAAGCATGACCAAATTTAAATGATGAAAACACATTTAACTTCAGAAATGTGTTTTAATTACTTGAATTATTGAATTCTCATGTCTTTTCACTTGATTCCATCAATGTCTTGTGAGGGAAAATTATTAAATAAAGTAGCACATTAATTTGCAGTGAATGGGATTTTCTTGCACAGCCTATCCAATTGATATGCTCCTTGCATTAAAATTTTCAAGTTGATACACCTTATAAAGACTGCTAGCTGAGCCAAAAAAAGCTCATTTGATCTTTGAATCAACAAGTACAGGCTCACGTGTATTCATGTGCAATAGTACAAAAGCTATCTTCCTCAACAGAGAAGTTGATTTAAGGCAGCTTTATACTATAAAAGCTTAAAAGAAGCTCGTTTCATACAACCATAATATTTTAAAATAATAACATTAAAAGCAACTATGTGTCTTTCAGCACTAATTAATTTGTTTATTACGTAACATACTGTTAATTCCATAATTTGAGGTGGGGTAACTCTGCACACAGGTATTCCACAGCACAGAGAGTCTTCCATGGGACCTGAAACAGATCTGGCTTTTGGTTTTCTAAGCCATCTGCTAGATGCCATCTGTCCTTTCATACATTTAACTGCATCAAAGGAATTTTTTCCAAACCAAATATATTGGAGTGATGCCTCAGAAGGTGTCCAGAGATGCTAATGCTCAGTGCAGGCTTTTACCAAAACTTACCCTTGATGTAAGTTCCCACAAGGTTCCACCTTGCTGTTGTCACCAGCACTGGATTGGATATCTCGTATGTGTCAACTTCATGTTTTGAACATCAGCCATTTTTATTTACTGTGGCTCTAACAGAAATCTGAGAATTAAAGAATATTTAATATCCTGGTTTAAATAGTCAAGGGGCAGACTGCACACTCCCAGTGAAGTCAATGCAAGTTCTGCTTCCAAAGGGCTCTCTATACATATTGACATTTCTTCTTCATCTTTCTGCATAAAAAATTGGAAGAAGAAGATGAGGGAAGTGGTGGACAGCTTTCTCCCTAGCCATATCAGGCTTGACTCTCAAGTAAATATATCTGTGATTTGACTCAGGATCATTATGTTTAGAGTCTTTTCCTACACTATAGAACAAACCCCACTTACTGCAGTCTGGGCAGAGACTGGAAGTGTTGGCTTGCAGTGCTGGGCTGCATTTAGCTTAAACTGCTGCTCTTTGGTACTTGTCCAGAAGAGGAGCCCTTAGTCCAGTGTTTCCCAGCACCATTCTGGGCGGTTAATTTATAATTGATTCCTGTGTGGGAAATGTCACTAACCATGAAGCTAATGTGGATATCCAGTATATAAGATGTGTTGTGTACCCAGCAGGTACACATACATTCAGATCTTTACCTGGGTTTCAGCTTCTTTTCAAAAATGTGTGTTCAACAGACATGAGGATGGCAGAAACCTGTATATATAGTGTCTCGCTCTGCCTTGACAATACTTTTCTTACATGGTTTCTCATACTTTTACACAGCTAAGATTTTTATCTGCAGTGATATCTGTCACAGCATCTATCATTTGTGAGGTGTGGCAAGCACGCTTTTGCAATGAGGGCTTCATATGTGTACATGCTGGAGAAGGACGATGCTAAACTATGGGCTGATGTTTTGAGGGCACTATGTTGAAATGACAGCAACATGTATAGTCAGATCTGCAGCAAGTCACTAACTCCCAAATCCAGCCTTTTCCATAGGTGTGTGTCACTGCTACTGCACCCACTTCACTGGGTGTGTCAGCCTCCTGAAGGCGTGTAGCTGTTTGTAGGGATGATGTTGCACCTTCGCTTCTGCGCTAGTAATGGCCTGAAATGTAGGGCACAGTCCCCTGCAGAAGCTGCTCATAGCAATGCAGGCAGGTGGAAGGGCGTTGGTTATGCAAGCTGGGTGCCATTGTGCTGTCTCCAGCTGCAGCTGTGTGAGTATGGGTGGTAATGGTGGTGCTGCCCATACCCTTTATCTGTGTGGTGTGTGGAGGACAAAATTGTGGTAAAAAAGTTATATAAAGGCTGTGCTAGCCTCTGGGACCCTGAACTGGTGTGACCTGGCTGATGCTCCACCTTTCTCTCTGCCAGGGGGATACACTGTGGATCTGCACACTCTGGATGGACAAGCCTGAGTGCCAGTTCTCATTCCAGGCGTGTTGTCTTATCCTCAGAAAATCATGTGAAAGTATTTGCCACAGGCTTACACATTTTATAAACAATAGGTAAGCCATATAGCCCTGCCGAGGTAATCTGGCATGATTAATTTCATTTTATGTATGGGGAAACCGAGCCTAGAGAAAAGTCATGCCAGTTCCAACCATTTGGAATAGAATAGAGCAGAAATTTTTGGCATGTCCCTTGAACTAGCTATGTCTTGGCCACTCCCTGGTATAAATCCATGGTTCACGGGTCTTTCCAGTGCCATATGCAGGCATGGGCATGAGCCTCAGGACACTACTTGGAAAGAACCTGAATATCCACCAGGTATTTGAAGGCAAGAAAGACACATATAAAACATAACACTTCCTACACTTGTATAGCGAAATTCTAAATTTCTTACTAAATATATGAGAGCTTTTGCTCTGAGTTTTTGTGCAGTGACTACTGTAAATCTTTTAGTTGTCAGGATTTGCAGTAGAAAATTTTGTAGTAGTTGTGTGTATGTGTGTGCATAACACAATAGTGTTTCAAGAGAAAAAGCAAGATCAGATAAAGATAATAGAAGATAATAGAAGATATGCATATTTAGTTGTTGAAATCAGAAACACAGTCATTACCTTGTAAAGGGCCTTGAAATCATCTTCTACCACATCCTGCTCACACTCAGCCCAAGCTGCCACGCATCCATCTCTCCTGGCTGGGGATGGGCAGGGAAATCCCCAGGGAGGGCTGCTCTGCAGGCAGACTGTGTTTCCTGCTGGGATTTGCACTGCCATTACAGGGTGTTGTGGCACTGGGCTTGGTGTGAGCCTCTGAGCCATCCATTCTTAGCGCAAGCAGCAATTAATACTCAGGAAGATTTTACCAGGATTACAAAGCTCTGGTGGGAATGAAGTCACCTGTCCCCAAGGTAAGAGTCACACCTCTATGTGGCAGATAAATGGACTCCCAAAGGGGAAGCTGACACCTTAAACTTTCATGTTTTTTGAAAGACTATTATTGCATATGATTAGGTGCACTAAATAAGCACATTTTATCTACATGTGCATTTTATGAACTCTGCATCTACCCACAAATCTTTATTTTGCCTCAGGCCTTGTATCAAAATATTAGGTCTTATCTATGTAATGGAGCAGTCTGCTTAAAACCAAAACCTGGGAAGCCTGACATTGGAAGAGAATCTGTCTGTTAGAGGCAATATTAAAGTATGTCCAAATGACAAAGGCCAATCACATACTGTAATACCTGCCAAAAAATCACAAGTAATGAGAGGCTCATGGACACAAAAGGATAGCTCTGTATCTGAAGTATTTCAAGAGTTCATGAATCAATACTTGGAAGAGATCTTGTGTAAATAAGCAGGACTCTGCTGAATTTAGTAGAGTCTTTATGAACACTTATTTTATAATGTTTACATCAGAAACACCAAGAAAAGTATACTGCTTGTCTTTTCATTGGGAAAGTGGCCAGTGTGAGGAAGGCCAAGGATGCTGGATTACAAGACTACAATAAAATATTTACAGTAGTATATTCTGAGGATCAATTTATTGATACATGCTGAAAAATTTTTCTTCTTTTTAAATGAGCTTGTTGAATAATAAAATTTAGTTTTATTTCTGCCTAGCTGATTCTAATAACAAAAGAACCAGGATTATTTGGTCTAGACCTAATAAGCCATAAGATCTGAAGAAGGAAAACAAAAGAGGAAAGAAGTGATATCAACCCTGAACTTAAAAGAAGAGGACCTCAGGGAGATTATTGTTGTTCAAGTTCCCGGGAGCTGCTCCTTTGAAAGAAAAAGGATCCCAGGAGAGTGAGTCTCAAACCATGAGAAGCATCAGCTTCTGTCTGCAGGACATGATGCAGGTGTGAGGCAGCCAGACTATCTGGATGAGGAACTCCTGACAGGGCTTAGAGAGGAAAAGGGGATCCTATAGGACACAGAAGAAGGCATGGGCTGCTCAGGATAAATACAGAAGGAATTCCCAAGTCTGAAATGGTTGAATTAAAAACCTGAAAGACTAGCCAGAGTAAAAATTGGTGAAGTACATGAAGGAAGCAGCAAGAGGAAGAATAAGGCCCAGTAAACAGGTAGCCTAGTAATGAAGGAGTCAGAAAGGTGGAGGTTTTTACATCCCAGTTTTTACAGGCAAAATTTGTTCTCAGGCTTTCCATGTGTCTGGTGGAATATAACCAGTGTGAGAGAAAGACTGAGTTAGAGATTACTCAAGCAACTTGAACACAGAGCCAGTAGGAAGCCTGACTGGTATCACTGCAAGGCTGTTCCCTACCTCTTCAAGAGGTTATAGGGATCAGAAGTCCCCAGTGACTGCAGAAGCAAATGTCGTCTTTCAGGAAGACAAGGAGGAAGAGCTGGGGAAATAGAGACCACCTGGCTTTACTTTCATCTTTGTGGAGGTTAAGGAGCAAATCCTTGTGTAAGACATGTACAGGCACATTAGAGAGAAGAAAGTGATTGGGAAAACAGAAGTATGGATTTACCAATTGCAAACTGTGCTTGACCAACCTCATTACATTCTTCATTGTAATGACTGTATTTGAAGATAAGGGCAGAGAAGTGGATGCCCTTCAACTTTTGGCAAGCTTTTGTCTCTCATCTCACAGCATCTTTAGAGCTAAACTAAGCAGACAGGGTAGGTGGGTTTACCCATTAGTTTAATTCACTAGCTGGGTGATTTAAAGTGAGTAAAAAAACAGGCTGGAGCAACAGGCTGAAAGTGATGTGCTGTCTGTTTACAAGTGGTATTCCTTGGGCATTCATATTGGGAGCAGTATTGTTTAACATCTCCATTCATGGCTTTGACAATGGAACAGCATGTATCTGCCACAAGTTCACAGATGACATCCAAATGTAGGGAACAGTCATCATGCTGGATGATATGTCTGCTGTTAGAGTCACCTTGACAAGCTGAAGAAATGGGCTGATAAACATTTTCTGAAGTTCAGCAAATGCAGTCCTGCATCCTGGACAGAATAACACTATGCAACAGGACCAGTATCCATACAGTATATATGATATTTAGTAGCATTCATTATACCAGCATGCTCTAGAAAGGGTATCTGTAAGTACAGAGCTAGCTCCAGGGCTGTATTCAAATTCCACAGAGGTTATTTAACTACAGAAAGGAAACTATAATTTTAATTTTTTTAAAGTTTTACACAGTACAATATTTGTACCTAAAGAAGAATGCAGTGCAGGACAATACCTGACTATAAGAGAACGTATCTCCTGTATTTTTCTGACACAGGGGTAAGGGAGTGTACCAGAAACTTCTGCCAAAGTGCAGGCCCATGCATACGTAACCCAATGCCAGCCCAGAGCTGCCCAGTGGCTATGGTGCCCAGACCTGCTGGTTCTGGTGTCAAGAAGCAGATAACATCCTTCTTGGTTGCTGTCACCAACTCTGCTCTGCTTTCAGCCCAGACTGGCTGCCTATCAAATAGCCTCCACGTAACTTTCTGCAGCAAAGAAAAAGAAGTCATATCTTCTATCTCTGTGGCATACAAGAGTTTCCATTTCTCTCTTTTTTTTCTGAATTAATCACTTATAAATTGTTACTTATCATATTTTTTCTTGCCAGAATTTCCAGTTGCAGCTTTTATACTTAGTCAGCCCTACTGTACAGATCAGACTGTTGTCAGTAATCTCTTCTCTATGTAGGAATTCAATTAATATTTCTTCATTTAGTAGCTTCTTGATTTTTTTATTGGACTGCAAATCAGATTAGTCTTATTTTGATGGTTTGTGTTAGGCACATTCCAGATGTTATATCATTCACTAAAGTTCTTACAAGTTTTTAGTATATTTGTAGAAATGTGACTGCCAGATCTGTCAATGGTTTCTCAGAAATTATTGTGCTCCTTACAGCTGATGGTCCATTTGTGGTTATGCTTACTGTCACCTAGCTACTTGTTAATCCATATAAATTAAATTAACTGGTTTTTGCACCTCTAAATTTTTAAACTCACCTAATTCAGACGCTTACAGAAGCTTTATCTTATAGGCTAGTATCATTACCTTTTTTGATCAGACTTCTGATCTTCAAATAGTGAGCCTATTTAGCAAAATCTGTATTTCATAATACCCGGTTGGTGGCCATTAATTGCTTACATATTTTATTTTTGTTTTAATGAAATCAAATTTCTGCCTTTTTATTGAGTCCTGAATGTGAGTCATGTTAATGAGTTCACATTTGTGATATCAACCAATTTAATATTTGAACGCGTTTTCTCTAATGCACATTAAATTAATTAGTGTTTTAAGATTAGAGAAAAATCAACTTTAATATTTAAGGGAGTCATTTGGCCAAGTATTTTAATGTTTTAATACTCTTGGACTCTGAGTTTTCCATTTCTGTTCTGTTTAGGGTTTTTACTATTACCAGTATAATTAAAGATATGCATCCATTAAATTATAATATTACTTCAAGCATTTCAAATGGGATAGCTTTACTTGGTGACTTGTGAAGTGGCTAGGTGGGATGCAAATTGTATTCTGTTCCATGTGTACTGCATTTAATGTGTCAGAATTGACAGAAAAGTTTTTGTATGACAAGTAAAAATGAAATTTATTCCTAGATGTAGTCAATCTTTTTTCTTTTTTTTTTTCCTGATACGTGCAAAAGGACACAGGCTACAATGTTACATGACCTGAGCTAAACTTTCAGTATATGCTATCTCACAGTACAACATACGGGATTTATGATCAGGTAATGTTTATAATCCCAAACTTACTCAAATTCATTGATGATACAGATTAAGTCATACTGCAAAGGAATATTTGTGAATGTACAGGTGTAATGATAACCACAAATATGTTACCATATAGGAATGGCAATACTGTGATTAATAATAGTAACAGCAGTTACAAAACAGCCAGACTATCCAACATGGTCATCACAGGAATTTTGGAAGGCCATTTTACCAAGAAAATCAAACACTAAACCAAATATAGCACTTACAGCAACTTTTATTGCCACTTGGGCTCAAATTCCATATGAATGTATAGAGAGTTTTCTTGCATGACAATATCAAACATATTAAGATATCTTGCACTATATCCTAAAATGTGAATATTCTGTATGTCTAACACATGTATAAATGGAATTTCACCTATGAGTGGAACACTATTAATTGGAAATAGTAATAGTTTATCTGTAATGCCACAGTCACTGGAACTGGAACTTTTATGCTACAAATCACACCTACAGCAGGAACAGAGCCCTTACCATAAAGGCCAGAGCCCTTACCATAAAGGCCTTCCAAAATCAGCTTAGCTAAAAATATATTGCAGGCAAGTTGGGTATTGGCAGTTTTAAAACACTCTGACATGGTTGCATGAGAAATGCTCTGGCCATAGGAGGGAAGGCTAGGGAAAATGGCATCTGGCCCATGTTATGGCTAGAGACTGCCAAGACAATATTCCTATATAGGTATAGTGACCTATAACAATGACTCACTGATCTTACTGATGTTCAAATGGGTACCTGAGGTGAGTCCCCCTCTTTCACCTCTTCCTACTCCTGCTTTCCTTCTTCCAAATGTGAGCTCAGCTCTGCTGTTGAATTTAAATGGATTCTTGCTGCATATTCAATTTCTGGGGCTAGGGCTTGCCATGCATTCAGTGAGGAAACCTGAGCTCATGCCTGCAGAATTTGGAGTGTCTGGAGTTTCCAGGTGGTTCTCCAGTGCTGTGTCTGTATGCTTAGAAAGACAGTGTAATAAGAATCCACATGTGCAATATTAAAGCTGGGTACACACTTGTATAATTTTTGTTATGTGGCTATCCAACTTGACTTTAAAGGATATGGTGCGTACAATATAGGTGATATTTTAGCCTTATCATTCTAATGAATAAGTAATAAATAGTAGCAGTTGCTTGATCAAAATGGTAAGTTTGTGCTTAGTCTCACTTTCCTTTGTGCACCTGCAAATTTTCTGTGAGCTGCTCCAGGTTCCATAGCCACTGGGGAGAAATAGATACTTGTAGAGGAAGATGTTTTCTATCACCCTAAGATAAAAAAAGTCATTGACTGAGGTTTTCCATCTCAATCAATAATGAAAAAAAAGCCTAGACGAGTGACTAGTAGGTGTTAAGTGACTAAAGAGAATTAATCCCACCCTTATGTATAGTTTACTATTCAGGTAAACTTCACCCATTCTGAGCCATTGTGTATATTCCCTGTGTACATACAAACAGAATGCGCTGTCATAATATGAATGATAAGAATACTTTTCATGTATCTATCTCATTCACCCCAGGATATCCTCTGTTTATCAATGTTAATTAATGTGTCTTCATAACAACCTTATGAGGAAAGAATTGCCCCCGATTTAGTGATGAAGAAATCACTAGAGCCAGAGCATGTTTAAATAAGTTGTCCCCAGTTGCACAGAAAACCAGTGGCATAAATGTAAATACAAGAGGATGCCTCACAATCATAGCCCAAAGATAAGGTAATCATAAGGTGTGGCTCCCAAATCAATACAAACAATGTAATATGGTCCTTGCTTCCGGCCTATTCAAAGTAAATAGGTTGAGGTGTGGTGTGCTCAAGGTAATTCCTGATGAGTTCACATCAGTCATACACTAAACTTGGTACAGATATAGCCAGACTGAGAACACAGCTACAGGGCAAGGGTCAAATACCTGTTCCACATACTTGACATTTTTGTGTGTCTGTATGATTGATTTATTTTGATTCCATGTAATCCAATCTTTCAGCAAAGAAACAATCTGAAAGCCCTGATGAAAGGGACTAGGGGTACTGGTGGATGAGAGCCTGGACAAGAGCTGGAAACGTGCACTTGCCCAAAAACTCAACCATATCCTTGGCTGTATCAAAAAAAGTGTGACAAGATGGTCAAGGGAAATGATTCTGTCCCTCTACTCTGCTCTGATGAGACCCCACTGTATCCAGCTCCGGGGTCCTTAGCACAGGAGCAGGTCCAGAGGAAGGCCACAAGAGTGATCAAAGGGGTGGAGCACCTCTCCTATGAAGACAGGCTGAGAGTGTTTGGGTCCTACTCCCTGGACAAATCTTCAGAACAGCTGTGAAGAAGTCCAGCTGGTTTATGCTGAAAGCAAGACAGAGAATGTTTCATGAGTTTGCTAGTGCAGCTGATTTCATTTCAGGATCATGAATATTTCCTGCTGCCAATTTATTTTTGGGGACATAGGTATATATTGATGCCAGGTTTTGTCCACACCTTCAGTGGGCTTGATCTCCCTGTGTATGAGCTTGCCTTCAATAAAGATTTGCTGTGTATTTTTCCCCCACAGCACTCCTCTCCCCTCCTGGCTTCATGCCCCTACTGCCATTCTTGTCCAGCACTTTTTTGCATGTCTAAACCTGTCATCAGTGTGAGAAATGGCACAAGCCAAAGACTGTAACTGTACTGAGTTACAGTTCAACTCATCAGTGTGTATCACCAGAGCTGCAGGAGAAATCCTGTGCAGTTAACTTCCTGTTTTGCTATATGGAAAAGCAAACACATGTTGCTAAACTAGTTTCAAAATATTATTCGTGTAATTCTCTCCACATTTTTATTTTCCCTGTTTTTTCCCTTTTCACTCCTCCATATATCAACTTCCTAATGAGTTGACATTTGTACAATGTTTCACTTTCCATTTCCATGCGTCCCTCTCCATTTGCTACACAGTTCATCACAGTTATGCCATCCAACACAATGCTAAGTCACTTTTCCTGCTGCTATCTGGGTCATGGTACAGTTTGGGTTAGCTGCTGGTGCGAGCAACCAACAGCCAACTCCTTGAGCCACCATCATCTGCTATGACATAACTTTGAACAGAGGCTCTCTCAACCTTTCCCTGCAGGACACAGGAGAAAGTAACTGAGAGGCTGCATGTTAGTGGCAGAGAGGTAGGAGAAGAGACCACGATGACCACGGACCTCAAGGTCAGCCTCTGGCAGTGGGTGAACTAGATGTTCTGCTGAATGCTACAAGCACTGAACTAAGTAAAAGCTGTGTCTTAAAGAACGGACCTTTCTAAGGTTGGTGGACTTTTCTACTGTCGTCGTGAGTGAGTTGTAACAGAACAGGAAGAGACTCGTCAATTTTGCTACAGTATCCAGGTTTACGCATTGAGTTTATTAGTGGTTTACAGCTATGGGTTGTATTTGTCTTTGTGCAAAGATGGGAAAAGAGCATTTCTCTTTTTTTTTCCTGTACCTGGTAAACTACAGAGGAGGAAGGGAAGTGATCTAATCATGCAACTAGGGCCTCTTTTAATTTTTCTTTGCAATTTGCAGAAATATAAGAGATAAAGGCATACTAAGGAAGAGCACCCATCTCTTCTGATATTTTTGTATCTCTAACACAGCAGTAGACTAAGATTAATTAACTATCACTGAAAAATTGTCCCAAATGGATGGACTGTGGAACTTAGAACACTTACAGTCTTGTAATGGCTTGTGCCATTTCTCAGCAAGCTTTTTCTGACTGAGAGGGATGTGGAATGCCTTGTAAAAAATTTGCTTTTTTGGATCTCCTCTCATAGTTCAGCTTCTTTTCATGCTTGTCTAAATTTTCCCCGTAGCTGGCAAGGGACACCTCAGACCCCTTCACACCCCGGGAATTGCAGTGGTCAGTGAGATGTTAATGAGTGCTTGTTTTCAATGGCAACTTCCATAACTAACACATGTTGCAGTCCATAACACACTATTGAGTCACCAGGTAATGAAGAAATCTCCTTTGCATTAACAGATGGAATTATGCTTGTCTTTCCATAGTTTGCTTGTTTTCAGTCTCCGTTACTAATGTGTTCCAGGACCTACCAAGTATGAAGCAATAGTGTTACCATTTCTGGTAACATGGTCATGATGCCATGCATGTTCCACTATTATTTTCCTAGCAAATCCTGCTTATATTTTTCCAGTCATTAAAAGCTTTTACTAGTTAAGAAAGAAAAATAAATTCTTAAGAGAGCCCTCTGTTTATTTTGTCCCAGACTGCTTCAGAGCAGGCTTTCAAATGCACATTATTTCAAATAGGAATAGATGCATGTCATGTTGATAACAATTCCTAACAAGGCTTTATTTGCTTAGATTAAGAGAAGAACATTTTCCACCTCTTCTACTAAAATATGTTTTCCATTGTTCTACACATACTTTTGCTTTTATACATAAAGGATGGGTACCCTAAAAATTATGTCTTTGGAAATTGAAGGGGAAATATGTTGTTGCATCCAAAACATTTATTGTAGGTAGAGTCTGTAAACCCAAAAGTCTCTAATTCACAACATAAATCAGTCCATAAGAGCAGAGTGGATGTGCATACCACACCAGTGCACAACACACGACATGCCACAGGACTGCCTGGCATTCCTTCATTCCTGAGCCACGTCACTGTGCAATAACAGATGTGGGAGCAGGAGGCATCTCTCATTTTCCCTGATTGCTTCCTCTTAAATATAGAGGGAGGGGATAGAATTTCTTTCTGCGTGTGCCAGATTTACCAGCTGAGTGTGTATGGGGAAAATGTATGCAACCAGAACCTGCCATTATCTGCTCAAGTAATGAAAAGATAACATGCATAGTGTACAAGTGCTCACTCTGTAAACTCAGCATTCTGCAAAGACAGGACTGCATCCAGGTGTTTCCCTACACGCTGATCTTTTCACTGCAGCCCGCATGCTCTTTCATCATCCAGCAATTGGCACCATGGTAGGAGCAGGTCAGTGGGATCCCTTGCAGCTACTGGGAAATCACGTGCCTTATAATGACCTTATCAATAAGAGACTAAAATCTCTCTCATCCCAAAAGGCAAACATCCTAACTCTTTAACAATGTCACAATACATACCTTTCTTATGTCCCTAGAGGTGTTCAAGGACAGGTTGGATGGAGCTCTGAGCCACCTGGTCTAATGGAAGGTGTCCCTGCCCATGGCAGGGGGGTGAAACCAAATGATCCTCAAGGTCCCTTTCCAATCCAAACCACTCCATGATCCTCTGATTCTGTGATTCTGTGATACATACACATACTCATGCTGAGTACCAATTGAGAACAATGGAATAGCACCCTCAGTAATTCTGTTTCTGTGTGTTTATTTAATGGATAAATAACGTGAGTTTGAGTGCCACTGATGATCTTACTGACACTTGGAAGGTCCCATTCCAGACAGCTGTTATTTCAGGGATATTTGCAGAATTTCCCTATAACCTAGAGGTATCAT
>JAYDZK010000169.1:80579602-80596442 GCA_034509185.1 Euphonia xanthogaster | reverse complement strand
GAAGGAAGGAAGGAAGGAAGGAAGGAAGGAAGGAAGGAAGGAAGGAAGGAAGGAAGGAAGGAAGGAAGGAAGGGCCAGTCTTGGCTCTAGCAACAATCCAGCTAGTAGGGTGCTCAAGGCCCTGGGGCTGCCTCCTGGAACAGGAGTGAAACAGGCAGCAGTAGAGCAGCATCAGGATGCAAATAAGACAGATGTGGATGAGGAAATAGATGGGCCTTTCTGCTTGGGAAAAATGTGATGTGAAAACAGAGAGAATAAGAGTATGCTTTTACAACGTAGACTTGGGAAGGAATTCTCTCAAAGAAGATGGGATTTTTGGAGAACACATTAATATAGTACAACCAAAATCATTCCATCAGAGAGGTAGTGCACATGTAAATCTACCTGTAGCTTCTCTTACAAGTACAATACAACCACCTTGCTTGGAAGTATATTAAAAAGAAATTTTAGCTGAGTACTCAGTTTATTAGTTCAGAACTGTTCCCGAATTCTTCAATTCTCTAATTGAGCTTATTTTCTTCTTTCTTTTTGCTTCTTATGATGCAAAATTTTAATAAAATTATAATTCCACAAAAAGCTGTGTAAGTCTTGCAATAATTATGCATTCCCTGTTCAACATAAAGGTCACATCTGAGACAACTGTCTCACAGAAGTCTTATTTTAAAACTATCTTTAATAAATTCACCATTTCAACAGATGGAGAAGAGAGAAGACTACGATGCATAATGGTAGAAACCCCTTTGCAAAAAAGAGTTCCACAAAATATTCATGTCATATGAATTACACCTCCTATACAGCTATGCAACCCAGTCACTCAGCATATGGTAAGTAACTTAGGAAGCAAAAAGTAACTAATAAATATAAAACAAATGTGACAATGCATTTGATAGTTCTGACATGTTTATCTAGAACAAAATCAACACCATGGTCAATGCTGCATTGTTAAGAATGCAGACTAATGTACACACTCAAATGATTAGTCCATGACAGCAAAAAATGGACATAATTCTATAGAAACTTCATTAGTACAAAAATTACATTGAAACACTGTTGAGTAGGAGTTTCAAAATGTTCACTGTTTGGTGGGATCTCTTCTCCTTCTGATGAAATGATCTCATGTTTTACTAGGTTTTTTCTGTCTTCCATGAACTGCGTGTTTTTAATTCCCATCTAATTTTGGTGTTCATGCCTCGACAGCGATCCGAGATACCTCAGCCTGACTGGTATTCCTTAGATGTACAGCATCAACCGTACCCTTCAGCACAGGCAGTACTTTTAAAGTCTGACATTGGTTTTGGCTTCAAACTCACTGTCAGGACCCCTGGAATGAATTATGTAATAGTTTTAAGTCAGACAGGTCCGTGAAATTAACATCGGTGTTGATATATCTGACTCACTGCATTTCATTGTATTACATTTGTATTTTTGTATTGAGACAAGGAAACTTTTGACAAAAAACATTCTTTTAGAGTAAATTTGATTCAAAGATAATTATTCACAAATCCTCTTGAAAGCTTTATTTCAGTGCTTATGCTTAGTGCAGCGTTTTGTCTCCAGTTTTATCTTCCAGACACTGGTTCCTTGGAACTTTTTCCCACTAACTTAGAGACCACTGTAATACCTACTTTTTTCTCCCAGCAAAGATTAACAGCAATCAAGTCATGTCTTGAACACCTTTTTCTTTTCTTCCTTAAATAATAAGGCATTTTGTTCAAGTCTGAGGTAATTTTGTGACATTTTTGTGTATTTTAATGACTTGTTTTTTGAAATGAGTCATTTGCTGTTGACTAATTTGAGACTCCCCAGCACCACATGTAAAAATAAGATCGTGTCTCAGCCCCTACTCACTAACCACATGATTTTTATACATGAGAATTGAATAATTTGTTTTTGCAATGCCATCATAGTTCTAAGTTGTCTGTTCTTAAAATCCTCTCATATAAATCTCAGAGTTTCACAAGATATATCAAGGTTCTGGAGCAAGAAAGAATTTTCTTGGTGGATGAGGATAATGTAAGGGACTATTTAAATTAACTGCACATACACACTGGACCTGATGGGGCACACTCACAAGTACTGGCCAATGTAATTGAAAAGACATTCAATTGTCTTTGGAAGGTCACGGCCTCTGGGGCAGATAACTGAGGACTGTAAGAAAGCAAATTTCTTTGAAAATGGTTCTCTTTTCAAACATCCAAAGCAGTCCTAGAAAATGTCTTTTCTGGCCTTTACAGGGTATTCTGCAATATACTTTCTCAGAAAAGGTGTATTTTCTATAAAAAACCAACCTGAAAATAATTCCATAATACTATTAGAAAGTATTTAATTTAAAGTAATCAGATCCTACTATCTTTAATATGTAGCAGCACTCACAAAACCACAGTTTAACATCCATCTTTGTAAATAAACAAGGTAGTATTTTGCTTTGTGAAGAAATCTTGAAAGATACCTTCAAGCTAGATGCTGCCTGTTTCCTGAATGAAAATAATTATTCTTCTTGATTGCAATTACTGTCCCTGACCTAAAAGCAATCAAACTTAGGAGAGCAGCAAGGGGGTAGGTGGCAATCAGTAATTTAGGGATCGGAAGCCCCCACATATCAACTACTCATCAGTATCTCCCTCTGTGTCTACTCTCACCTTGTGGTAAAAGCGAGCTCACTGAGAGATGACCTGTTTACCTCATTCTTTGGAGGTTAACACAGACAGGAGAGCATGGTAACAAGGGCAATTAGGCTAAATTCAGAGCCTACCTTAGCCCACGGTAACTGGCTGATGTGTTCCTCTCTTCAATGTACCTTCACGGTACAAATATGTGACCACATGTGGTTTCTTATCGGAAGACAGGGAAGATAAAGACCAAGGAAAAACCAGGTCTGATGTTATTGGCTTCTCTGCTAGTCTTCTGGCCAGCTAGTACAAAGCATTGTGGTTTTACAACTGACAATTCAGATTCCAATGAAAAAAACAAAGTGTAATGGTTTCATGTGTGAGAAAATTCTGCTGCGTCTGCCTAATGATGGGTGAGAACTAGGCAGACTTCTTTTAAGGTGCTTTGTGGTTCTTTTTGGTGAAGAAATGAAATAGATCAGGGACTCAGATATCATGATTTCAAAGAGACAGCAAGCACTTTTTTGGATAAAATGGGACTCGGGGACTCAGTATTTTGTAGGGTGCTCACAGAACAATATAAGCTATAAGGAATGGGATTTGTTCAACCAAGAACACTTGATTCTTTCAGTTTGACATGGAGAACAAAATCTTCCTTCTTATCCATTTAGGTTATGTTGAATTTCCACACTACAGTGACTAATTTACTACTGCTCTAATAAGATGTTAAAATCTAACTTCTATCATCTTAATTTTAAATTTATTTTTTGAAGTAATGACTCTGGTGAATAAGACAGCTTTTACTTCTAATCTTTTTTTCTAAGGCATCTTGAAAGTGATAGATTACATTTTTGTATGAAAGACCTGGTACTGAGGCATGGGATATGCCTGTACTGGTTAGTGGCTGGGCAAGCAGGAGTACCTGTAAACACTCGGGATCTAGGCTTTACAGAAATGATAGAGATCATCTGCTGAAACCACTTTCAACACCTGTACAGTAGATTTTCTTTACATCACTCACTGACAGTTTACATTAATTGCTAATTCTAACATATTCCATCATCTACTTTGCACACTTTTTCTTTATGCTAGCTCAGTCCTTGATCTTTGCTGCTACCTTGTTCAGGTAGCAGGTATCTCAGGCCATCTTCAATGGGCTCAGTACTTGCTGAACATCCACTGGGATTTAAGATCTTACTAGCCTAAAGTTTCCAACATAATCCTTCAAACAGAATTAAACCTGAAGGGTTCCTGACAGGCTTCTCTATTTGAAAGACAGCCCTCGCATCGCTGCTTGGTGTTACGAGATCTTCATTTTTGACAATCAAATATTTCATTTGGTCATAATTATATACCCTTCTCACCACTGCAAATGGGGACAGGTTTTTCAAACTGGTTTTCATGCTCATACACTGGAGCACCACATGGCTACAGAAGCTCCTCACTGAGAATGCAGCGAAGTGCCAATGTCCTGCCAAGTAATTATTGTAGCAAATAATCAAGTTTTCCTGGTATATATGGAATACATACTAGGCAGGGTCAAAATGCCAGCAACCTTGCCTACCTGTGACTGTTTTGAAGGATTTAACATCAGCAATGTTAAGAACATTTCCTTGCTTAAGACAATGGTCTTAAGGTCATCTAAAGTATAATAATCTTGAATTTCAACTTTCCCAGGGCATAAGGTAGTAAACTGGACAACTGATGGGGTTTCTCTGCTACACAGCATCAGAAATGTGCACTGCCATGGTGATCCCCCTTCGATTACTCTTGTATTTTTCTCTCTGGGGACAAATCCTCTTGTGATGCACTCTAGGTATGGGATAACTGTTTACTCACGGCCTTATTTTTAAAAAGAAGTTTTGTTTTGTCTTGTCTTACCTCTGGGTATCTATTCCATGCACAGTGTAAACAAGTGTTGCTGCAAGACTACCACATGTAGGTCAGCCCTTCCAATGAGCCTGGAGTTACCTTGGCAGGCAACCAAGAGTAATGGTTAGCATAACCCACTGCCTCCACTGGCCTCTCCACAGGCTCACCCACAAATGGGATGGACAACAGCAGCACTGGTAAGAACCACCGTGTGGGCTGTGCTCTGAATACCTCAAATAACCACAGTGCTGATAATTGTACCATCAGCAGTCGCTGGGGCTATCCATTGAATATCAAATGCACTCCCTACTGGCCCACGCTGTACTGCCATATCTTGACTGCTATTTTACCTCTGCTTACTGGATTATCCTAACTTGTGCATGTCTCTTCATGCTGCTCACACACCCAGCGGAAACAGGGTGGACAGAGCCTTCTAATCTTTTATTGGTATCATGTGTCTGGACATTTGCTAATTGCTAATTTCAGCTCTCATACCTTGGATTCAATCTCTCTTGGTGGTTGTTTCCTTCATGCCATTAATCTATGGGTTACTTTTCAAGTGACCTCCTTCCTTAAGAAGCCTCGGGAGGAGGTGTGGCTGCAGTGAGTTCACAAGCACAGTTTGCTACTGAAACTATGGTTCCTTTCCTAATTTTCTGCTGCTTTCATTCCCATCAATTAGGGAAGTGTGCAGTCAACCTGCAACATCTGATTCTCAGGGAAATCACCTGATTTTTCATTATTACCTTTGTTTCAAACCCGTCAAGACAGAATAGGAGAGATGGCTCTGCACAAAATCATCATCATCTCTTAAATCAGTCATATTCTTATGGAGAAAGCAAGACTTTTTATCAGGCAGTAGTCACTAATGTGCTATATATTATAGGTATTCCTTAGAAAATGCTATTTGGGTACCAGAAGCAACAGTGGCAGCATGGAGAACTGTGCAGGATAGCGCATGGCTTCTCAGCTCAACAGCTCCCAGCAGTGCATGGGAACCCATGTTGCTCTCTGTTGCTGCCCTTGGACTGCTTTCAATAACCAGGTTAGCTCGTTTAAGATGAGCTAAAATTAAGAGCTATAACGAGGATGTCCTGAGGTGGATCTTTTGGCACTCATGCTGGTATTTACAGCTGTGATAAAAATCAGTTACATATTTATTTCTAGTAATAAGATCTTAAAATGTACTCCATGCTTGTCAGGCTTAGATCCAATTTTTTTTCTTTTAAATATCTCCTGAGGCTCCATTCTGGGCAATCTGCCTACTAAAAACTTTCATTCACTTTGCTTTGCTGTGTAATCTTCAATCATATTTTCAGCTAAAAAACGCCAGTTCTTTTTGTGGGAAAACATCACCCCATATCACAATTTTAGCCCTTTCAATAACACAGTATTGGGGACTAGATTGTCAGTATTGATATGTTCTTGGGACAATTGTTTTAGAAAGACCTCTGGAGATTTGTATTGAGCAGTACATCCTGAGAACTGGATGTCAGATCACAGTCACTTTTTTTTTCTGAAAGAGATATTATAAACAATCAGGAACCTACTAATATGCTGCAGTAAAACTGACGATAGCAGCAAGCTGCCTCAATTCAAGCTGCATAAATTGTTCCTTGAATAATAGCAATTATTAGTAGATCTAATAAGTTTCTTCTCTTCAAAGAAGGGAGAGATTGAAGAAAGGGACTGAAATGGGCATCTCCTGGAGCATCACAGAGAAGACCACCATATCCCCCACAAGAGAGGACGATACCCTCCGTTTCCTTCTCTTAGTATTCAATCTCTTCTGGAAATTAACAAGCAAAAGGCAATAAGAAACAGTATCAAGTTGTGCCAGAGGAGGTTTATACTGGATATTAGGGAAGATTCCTACTATTAGGGAAGATTCCTAATATTAGGGAAGATTCCCAAAAGGGTGGTCAGGCATTGGAACAGACTGCTGGGGAAGTGGTTAAGTCACCATCCCTGGAGGTATGTGAAAGGCACATAGATGTGACACTTAGGGACATGATTTAGTGGTTGACTTGGCAATGCTGGATTAGAGGTTGGATTCTGTGATCCTAAAGGTCTTTTCTAACTTAAACAATCTATGATTCAATGTCTTTTTCCTTCAGTGTCAATTTTTTCCTTTATGTTTTAAAGAAACGACATTTAAATCCATTTTGAGTCTATTCTAAAATTTAAGTTTCCTCCTTTTTTGCTGAAGTTTAAAAACTATTTTTAGTTCCAGAAATGGAAACAATCCCTCATATTTCAAATCTTATTATTCTTCACTGTTTACATATTATGAAAACAAAAAAGGTTTTTATTTCTATTTATTGGAATATATCCCAAAAATAGATGAAGACTCATTCAGTTGTCTTAAATTATCTTCAGTTGTCCAGTTTTATTTTTTCATTAAATAGGAAAAATGTTTTCATTTACAACCTATCACACTTAAAAACTTGAAGAGAAAATATTATTTTCTTGAAATACTAAAAATCAAACCATGAAATTCAACTCAAAGGAACTACTAAGCAAACAATTTCTACACTGTGCGTTTTGTGGAGAGTGTTGATGAGATTATTTGGCTGTATTGGTAATTAAAAAATTATCAATGCAACTCTATCTGTGTATAGTCTAAGCAGTATCCACAAGCAGGTATTTTCTGAGACACTTTGCATCTCAGGTCCTGTCTTCCTCCCTGGCAAAATCCGAGTAATCCCTATTTCCTATATGATTGGAAATTACAGGCTCGTCCTTCTCAACAATACCAATAGACAGTAATTACAATGTACAACCAAAGAGTGCTCAAGACAATTAATACCAACATGATGCAACACGAAGCTGACCTGTCTGTATGGTACTAGGATCTGCTGTCATTTTAAATATTGGTCCAATTGAATGTTATGGTATGATACTTTCCTACTTCTTGTCTGGCTTCAGAAATAAATTAATTAGATTTTGTCCCTATGCAATTTTTTTAATAAAATGCGTGCATTTTTAAAAAACTCTTTCCAAATTGTAAATATCTTCGTAATAACACTAACTTTGTGATGAGGTGGTAATCAGGAGCCACCATGATGCTTTTGATGCAGTCTGTCCAGGGCTGCTAAAAAAGATCAGATAATCTGAATCTGATCTCTCTCCTAATTCTGGCATCAAAAGCTTTGACAAGCTTCTTTGTTAGGAGATCATTAATTTGTTGGATAGTTGTGGTTTGTGCATGCTCATGGGTTATCTAACACAGGAAATCTCCTGTTGAAATGTGCAGATGAGTGCTTTGTGTCACTGGAGTCTTCCACTAAAGCTAAGTGTGAGACAAATGTCAAATGATGCATGCTGCTAACATCAGAGTTGTTTTTTCATCATTATCAGCAGAAGCAGTGAGAACATTCAAGGCAGAAAATAATTTATCTGTTTCCAGAGTTGGGAGATGATTTTGAAAGTAATTGGCCTTGAATGTTTTGATCATGCTGCTGAGAAAAGAGGTGAGCCAGTCTGAGATACTCCTTTCATCCCACGGCCTCAGGTTACTTTCCCTGCAGCAGAGTGCATCAAAAGGAATGTGTATTTGAGCTTCACTGCTTCAGTGCAACATCCCACTTTCACTGGGATTAAAGAGGTACTCTGGATTCTTTAGCTGCATTATTAAAGTAGGGACCTCCAACAGAAAAGGGAGAAATCAGGTAAGGGGTGAAAAACAAGATTCATGAGAACTTTTTCAGAGTTCAATTGCATAAAATGCCATTGCTTTGGGGGGCAGTTATGACATACTTAAGTCCTTGTGTAACATCACCTTCCCTTCCCTTGCAGCATTACTGACTGCCCACTTGTTTTGTTTTTTTTTTTGAATGCTCACAGGTTTTTTTTATAATTTTGTTTTCTGATCTGGTTTAACTCTTTATTCTTCTAAGGTTGTTACATGTTACTTCTATTCCAACTCCTCCTATTCACTTATCAATTTCACTAATATTTTATTTACTTCCGTCTTAAGACCATTAGTAAAGGTTTAATTAATAGGTCAGAAGTGCAACCTCTGTGGCTTAATGATACATTGTTTGGATGCATTGATAATTCAGAGGGTGGAGTATTAATGATTAAGTATCTAAACAAATTTTGAACCCTACTTCTTCTAGTTATGAGGGGACACTTTGTCCCAGTACAAATATATTTTTATATATGCAATAATAAGAGTAACTCAATTTACATACTTATAATAGTATCTTCCACATGAGGCACTGAGATGATTGCAATTCCATTACTATCATCATCATTTTTCATAGATAAGGAAGAAGAAAAAAACACACTCTAAGCCTTAGCTGTATGTTAGTAAGACAGTGAAAGACTTGTAAAGAAAACACAGGCCTTTTCCTTACTAGCTTTTTGTCAGCTCAGTTTTTATAAAATTGTTGAAAAGGGATGCTGGGAAAAGAAGCAACTGGCAAGAAAGAGGTAGCATAGAAACAGAGTCATAATTACACCTGAGGGGCAGGGCAAGTGTTACTATATGTTGGATTTATTCTCCGAAGACCCTGTCTAAGCTTCTTGGACCTCAACTGTACCTTCTTGGGTGTAGTTATCCTCAAACACATTCCATCTCTCTAATTCTCTAATTCTACTCTTTTTTCCCTAGCAGATGATTTCCAGAAAATTAATGCTTCTGTTGTTGTTGTTCTTATTGGTTTTTAAATTATTTTTTTTATCTTACTAAATACCACAAGTACACTGGCTAACAGAAGCTGCACATAAAACCAGACTGATAAGAAATGGCTTCTTGGTTAAATATCTACAAGTAATTTCATGTCCTTGTGGTTAAGGGCATAATTTAGGGTACTGAAATCTAGATATTAACATCACTTTTTCAGGACCAAACTCACAATTGTATGCAGTACCTTTTCTTGCTTTCACTGTTTGTGGTAAAGGAGATTTGCAACAGTTGCAATGGTATCAGCAGTTAACAGTCTGTGGAGCACCATGGCCAGCACTTTATAGCTCTCCCAACCTCCTAAAGACCCCACACGGCCACATGGACTCACGAATCAGCAGAAACAAATCTGTATCCTACATTCTCTGCAAGATCCTATGACCTGACAAGAAACAATGTGGTTTGCTCTTAATCTTTTTTTTTTTTTTGGACAGTGGAACAAGAAGTGTCTGACACCATACCTGCATGTCCCATTACAGCTGTAATGGTGATTGCTGTTCAGATGTCTATTACACCTCCTTAGAAAGATACATGTTAAAGTGACTGATACACATTATTGCATTATGGCCACCTCCTCTCTGAAATACTCTAATAATGCAGGGAACAATGGTGATATGTTGTAATAACTTTAAGCCTTGATCTGGTATTGCACACAAATGCATCTTTCACCCATGCACATCCTTAAATTTACTACACTGAGCTGCCCAAGTAAAACTACTTTTACTTGGTTCTTTCTGATAGTCCAAGTATTTTCTCCAAAATCTAACAATACCCAGGTCTCAAGTAAGGAATTTATGAGGAAAGATGTCAAGAATAGGTGTTGAACAAACTCAGGTCTCAGATTTCTTAAACTGGGTGGCATTCACCAATTATATCCCTCCGCCCACACCCCTTGTTTTCATCAAAAAGTAAATGGGAGTCTCTCAGGGCTTTCTCACTCTTTAGGGAGTGGCAAAAACAGATTCAAGTTTCTCTGGCCATGCTTAAGTAGTCACATAGGAACCACATGCAGTCTAAGGAACTCTGCACAAACTACCATATGCTGCTTTCCAGGCAGGTGTCAAAGGACTGTCCCAGTACAATTGTGTCTCTTTTGAACTGGACTTTTTTCATGTCCAACTAGACCAGAATGTAGGCAGGAAAGATTATAACTTGTGACTATCTGACTAATTGGCCTAAACTGATCGTTTTTGCCAAAGCTTTAGTCTCGGAAGTAGTAGACAGCATTATTTACAGTCTTAAAGATCAAACCTCAGATTTAAAATTTCACTAAGGAACTGAATAGCACCCAGTGTAACAAGTTTGATAGGTTTTATTGCACTTAATATATGTTATCTGACGTTTTTAGAAAAATTCAAGAATGCACTAATACAAAGTGTGCTGCAGTAAACGTGGGAACTGTACCATGCTTAGCTTCTATAAAATGGACACTTGAAAGGAAATATCTGACAGATATATGTGTATATATATATATATATATATATATGTTTTCTTTTGGTTTTTTTTACATGGACATTCAACAGAACCCATGGATCCAGCATGACCCAAAGCTGTGAACCTGCACAAGCAATATTTTACGATTTCTCAACTCTGTTCTTTTCTAGTTATTTCCAGCCCACATAAATCTGTAACTCAGTTTGGTCATAAATGAAATAAGCTGCTGAACAGCACCAGCTGGATCTGATGAAATCAGGGTGTACAGCTGAGTATTATCCTCCTACTGGAGGTACCACAACTCTCATATCATCACGGATTTCCTGTGTGGCCTCATACATGCTTTATACTGGCCAGATAACAGAACAAAACACAGAAGAGCTCCAGCTGAAAACCATCCATGGCAGATTACTAATTATCTAACAGGCAGGTGAGCAATCATCTTGTTTGTTGTACTCAGTGTCAACCTGGTTTACAGAATCCCCCGAGAGAAGTCCTGAGGGCAAAGGAGTCCAGGATGGTTGAACATTCTTCAAGGAGGAACTCTTAGAGGCGTAGGAGCGGGCCATTCCCACGTGCCAAAAGGTGAGCCAGCAGAGAAGTCTGGCCTGGTAGAACAGAGAGCTTTGGCTGGAAATGAGGGTAAAAAAATAGGGTGTATCACCTTTGAAAGAAGGAGCAGGCAGCTTGGAGAGACTACAGGAATGTCAGGGGGTTATTCAGAGAGAAAACTAGAAAGCCAAATCCCAGTTAGAACTTAATCTGGCTACTGACATAAAAGACAATAAAAAATGTTTCTATAAATACACCACAAAAAAGGAGGGCCGAGGACAATCTCACAGAATCTCACAGAATGGATAAAGTTGGAAAGAACTACACGGCATCGTCTTGTCCAACCTCTCTGCTCAAGAAGGGTCATCCTAGAGCACTTTGCACAGGATTGCATCCAGATGGGTTCCTAATATCTCCAGTGAAGGAGACTCCACAACGTCTCTGGGCAATCTGTTCCAGAGGCGGTCACTCACACAGTGAAGAAGTTCTTTCTCATGTTTTCCATCCTTTACTGGATGCAGGGGAAACATAGTGACAAAGGACAAGGAATAGCCTGAGGTACTAAATGACTCCTTTCCCCCAGTCTGCAATAGTAAAACTAGCAGTTCTCTCGATAGTAGCCCCCTGACCTGGAACACAGGGACCAGAAGCAGAACAAAACCCCCATAATCCAAGGGGAAACAGAAATATCTGCTACACCAAACAGACACACACAAGTCTATAGGGCCAGATGGGGTCCACACAAGGATATTGAGGAGCTGGCAGAGGTGCTCGCCAAGCTACTTGCAATAATTTAATTTGTCATCCACGTATTACAGGTGTTCTGGAGTTCCAGTGCAGTCTGGATCACTCTGTGGCAGATGGTAGGGCTGTGTTTCCACTCCCAGGACAGTCAATCCCAGGCGCACTGGATGGCCCGTGAGCAGTGTCCTGCACTCTGCTGCCAAAGGACTGAGGAAAACACACAAGCAATGTCAATTGTGATATGCTTGTTGGCTGCCTTTGACTCCAGCTTGTGCTGAAGTTCCAGCATGTCCAGTATGGCAGCACTGAGTGGTGGCATGACTTCATTCAGGCCACAAGAGTCCATTGTGTGTCTCCTTTCTCCGTTCGACTTTCACACTGTCCATATGAGACCATTAAAGGATGAGTCCTGCTGATCACTCCTTGGCTCTCTTGTTGATGAATCAGCTCATGGATGGGAATCAGGGAGTCTCAGTTGGTGTGATAATGCTGCCAATACACTGCAGTGGTAGGAATCAGCACCTGCTGCTCTTCAGCCTTCAACAATGGGGACCTCTGAGAGACCTGGCAAGGTAGACAGCTGCTTAATTTCCTCCTCCAAAGCAGCTATACTGAAAATCCACCAATATTCCTTTAGGTCTTTGAAATACACTCTCCAGAGATGTCTACAGGGCAGATGCATGGAGCCTCTGGGCCAGTCGCAGAGGAGGGTTTTTGCCACTCATTCTCAGTTAGACTTAATTCAACCTTCGACACAAACAGATCCTGTGATCTCCCATTGCTCCAGAAACACAGGTGGATTCTACCTCTTTGTAATCTGATGGCAACAGTGTACACTGTGCACTGGTATTTACTAGAGCCTTACAGTCCTGTGGATCTGATATACCAGGCCATTGGGATCCACATAGTCCAGTAAACCAGGTTGCCCCCTTCTTTCACATATTTGCAGGCAGAGCCCCTCTAGCACTGGTCATAGACGTCTCCATTGAGATGTAAAATCAGAATCAATTTCCATAGGATCCTTCCATTCTGGGGAACTGCCCACTGAAGACTGGAGCAGCAATGCTCCTGGAAGAACCCCCATTTGTGATTGCTTTTCTTTGCAACCCATGTACCCATGTCTCTACAGTCAAGGCAGACTTTCCACCCCATTTCCTCATGTCTTCTTTGTGGTTCCTCAGGTAAAACCACAGGGTATCTTGTGGTGTACACCCTCTATATCCTCCCTCTTGAGCAAAAGAATGCTCACTGCAATAGCTGAGATACTGGTCTCAGGTACAGGTGACGAGTAGGACCTATCCTCTCTTTGTTCCTGAACTCCTGGAACAGCTTTTCCCATATTTGGACAGGTTTTCTACAGCCAAGATATAGGCTCATAAGGAGGAACAGTGATTTTCTTCATATTGCTGGCGTTGGTGAGACACAAAATCCATCATCGGTGCCTCTTTGTCTTTCCAGATAATGACTGCCAATAAGGTGGCATAAGCAGAAAGTGCATTCTGTTCAAATATCTGCCACATGGGTCACATACATTAGATTTCATCTTGATCTCTGGGTGACTGCATATTGTTTGGGGCAGAATAAATCATCTCTAGCATGGCTGATTCCTGAAGGTACTGGATACTTTTCTTCATGGTGGTCCATTTGCCTTTCTTGAAGGGATTCCTTTTCTTCACACCTGACGGGAATCATCTCCACCACAGGCTGAGGACTTGTGCTCCCCTTTCCATTTGTCTTATCAAAACTCCCTTTACCTGGAAAGTGATCCCAGCTGCTTGGCTTCCTTACCCTAATTCCAGGATACTAGATCCATTATCCCAGCACTGGAGCAGCCAAGTGACCAATGTGCTCATTGAATGATGGCTGAAATATTTTCCCACATCCTGCAGATCATCAAGGATAGGGATCAGGGGGTCACCTCTTATTCTGTTTCTTCCTCCTTCTCTTTTGGTAACCCTGCTTTGTCCTTTACTAAGTGAGCTTTCATGTCCATTTCTTCCTGTCTACAGGAGCATCCGACACCAGCATGGGCTGGTTCTCACGTTCAGCTGCAGTGTGCCTGTCAAGGGAATTGGATCAGCCGCGGTGTCTGTCCCCAGGGCTGGGGTAACCACAGTGCCCGTTGTTTTGCTCTCTCATCCAGAGACTATTTCCTCCCTGCAGAGTACTGAATAGTGATGAACTTGGTAGGTAAAAAAGTTATCATTATTAATAGTTTCCAATAGATGGCTCCCAAAGTGGTGACAGTGGTGACAGCAATGCTGACTACAAATACCAGATTTGTTTCATGACCAATTCTGTCATGCCACAAGCCAGTGCTACGAAGTACAGCAACGTGATAACTTTAGCTCAGTTCCCACGAGTGAGATGCTGCAAGTAAGGTATGACATATCACGTCTGAAAGAACAAGCACAACAAGTCTGAGAGCAAATAAATCAACATTGTGACCAGGGACTATTAAACTGATATAACAAATGCTTATAATAAAATTGTTCTAACACATTCTAGTCAGATCTGTCAGTCTCAAGACATCATGCCCCATGTTGGGAGTCAAAAAGAACTGCTATGGCTATGGTTTAACCGCAGGTATGAGGAGGAGAATCAGGAAAAAAAAATGGTCAAACACATGGGTTGAGATAGTTACAGTTTAATAATTTAAGTAAAATAAAATAACAATATAATTTTAATGCAATACAGGAGACAAAAATAAACCAGAGAGAAATAATACCTAAGAGAACAAAGTGATGCACAATACAATTGCTTACCACATGCTGACCAATGCTCATTCTGTCCCTGAGCAGAGATCAAGCCCTTCAAGCCAACTCCTCCCAGTTTATATACATGGCATTATGTTCTCAGATATGGGATATCCTTTGGCCAGTTCAGCTCAGCTGTCCTGCTCATGCTCCCTCCCAGCTTTTTGTGCTGCTCCTCACTGGTGGAGTATGAGAAACTGAAAAGTCCTTTACTTAGGGTAAGCACTACTGAGCAACAAACAAAACATCAGGGTGCTATCTACACGATTCTCCTACTAAATCAAAACCACAGCACTTTACTAGCTCTAAGGAAAAGAATCAACTCTATCCCAGCCAAAACGAGGACAATGTGGCACTTAGGGACATGACTGAGTATTGCACCTGCTTTGCTCTGTGTCAGTCTCCCCCTTACAGAATACACCTCTAATTCCTTCTAATTCCTTTTTCTCCATTGGTCCTAGTTTTGATAAACCTACATTCACATCTGGTATGGCTGGCACCATCACCCAAGGGACCTCATACCTCTCCGGTGCTGGCATTCTCAATGTGCTTATGTAGGTGCTCTTTGTGGTGTATGACCCTGCTACATGAAAGATGACCTTTTCAAAATATTCCACTTCAAATACCTGTGAAGTTTGGCTGTCCCTCACACAACTCCTCCATAACCACATGTGAGATCCAGCCAACTTTCACTGTTTGATCTGTAGCTTTCATCACCTGCTTACATTATGCTCAGCAACTTCTCATTACATTCTCTGTATTTCCACCTCCCCTCAGTCAGCCTAAACTCCATCCAGGCCCTAGTAAAGAGCCTGATCATTTGCCTGCAGCTTTAACACCATCTTTGTATCAAGTTAATCAGCAAAAATTTAAAATCACCACTATAATATGCACGTCACTGCTACAGGAAATCCCTGAGGTATCCTCCCTGACATGAACAGCTTGAACACTTGTTATTGACACTTCCTTTTTGAAGTCTGTTTATTAGCCAGTTTCTACATTATTATTTTGTGTGCATGAAAAACTGTGCATTTTATAGATCTCCAGCAGAAATTGAATCAGACAACACAAAGAAGCCTGAAAGAGCAATGGTTCTCGTTATTTTATTGATTGACTATGACCATCAATATAGAAAAAAGGTTTGCTTTCCAAGTCCAGTCACAAAACATGCATCCATTCTGTAAATTAAGAAACACCATAGGATAAGATCCACTGATACACAAAACCAACAAAAAAATTACACATAAATCTCAAAGAAGTCAGTAGTGACAAATAGTAGTATGTCTTGGAAACATAACAAGTAGGAGGACTGGGAATACCAGACATCTGGTGATTATTTTTGCTGCTCAAAATCTTAGTAGTTGTTACTTACTCACTGCTTTCAGAACAACTTCTCAGTTGTTCGGGTAACTCTGCCTTCTTGAATGTTTGTTTGCTTCTTCTCATGGACATCCATAGGTTGTGGCCATGCATTGGGAGTCAGGAATAGTCCAGATACCCTCAGTAAATGGTGTCCAAGAAATACTCAGCAAAGCTTTCTCCAAATGCACTTTCCACCAAACCAGCAACACTGAATATCTGTCAACAGTTGCAAAGACCTATCATTTTTTTCTTTTAGATAAGCCCTTCATAGGCTTCAGACACTAAACCTCAAGTACCAAATTAAGAGGATGGGCTAGTGGCTGCCAAATTTTCAAGAGGAGAAAGGCCTCTCTCTTATATCTATCACAGAAAACACCATAGTGTGGTGTAAAGATTTTCCCAACATTTGAAAAATCCTTGTGACTCACCTGTACATTTGCTACATTTAGATTTACAATACCATAATCCAAAATAATACCAAATCCTGCCATAGGATGAGGTATTTAAAAGTCAAAGAAGACTCCCCTGATAGTGACTCATTACAAAAGACTGACCTCTCTCTCCTTTTGGTTGTTACCCAGTCCAGTAATTGTTTTTGCAATTCACAATTCACTTCTGTCATTCAAAGTCGAATTCCCTTTAGGTGGTGTGAAATACAAAGCTGTGTTTCGTGTCAGGTACAGACAGGCAATGTGCGTATTTGTGATTGTGATATGTGTGGAAACCAACCGTGGGACAGTTGCAAATTCTAATAATAACTGAGGAAAGTAAAGCATGGAAGAAGGCCTTTGAACCTATCTTTTGTTTGCAATTAACCTTGG
>JAYDZK010000169.1:80549988-80579502 GCA_034509185.1 Euphonia xanthogaster | reverse complement strand
TCCGCAGCCTCCGCTGGCCCCGCTCCAGGAGCTCCATGTCCCTGCTGTCCTGAGGAGCTCAGGACTGGACACAGCACTGCAGGTGAGGCCTTACCAGGGCTGATGGTTCAAGTGACACCTGTAAGAGGTCTCAAACCTGCCCCTCCCAAAGCCAGAAGTCTGCATTTAGTGAAAGCAAGGTGGTCTCTGCCCAAGGAGAAATAAGAAGGCCCAAGTAGCAGTTCTGCCTCTCCCCCTCTCTTGACAAGCAGAAATGTGTGTGACATTGGCCCTTTTCAGTCAAAAGTAACTTCTCCTGGTTGCCATGAGCTGTTGAAGATGATGAGTCTCACAGTGAGACTGATGGTTCCATTGGCATGTCACAGCCATATCAACTATTCCCATGAACAATTGGCTTAAGTGCTCCCTAACTCTCTCTTCTTCCTGCAATCATGAGGAAATAATAACAGTGTGATTCTTTGGGTGTCCTGTGCAGGACCAGGAGTTGGACTTCAATGATCCTGATGGTCCACAGCAAGTCTCAGAGCCCGTGACTTCAAGACTTGTTCTACCAGCTGAAGACGGTTTAATCTGCTTCCTCTTCCCAAGCAGGTGGTCTGTAGCAGATTCCTGACCCAAATATTAGCCTTTATTCTGATAACTCTTGACAAAATCAAGATTCAGATCCAAGGTTATTTGGACACCTGAGCTATCTTAGGCATTTCTCCTCAGGTCCTCCACAGCTTCCATTTCTAGTGATAGAGCATTTAGAGTCACCACAAGTTTATCTGCATGTCCTGGTGTAAAATCTCCTGCAGCAAGAAGTGTTGAAAGTCCAGCTGTTGAAAGTAAAATTGAAACTGAAATTAAAAAAAACCCAAAAAGTGTAGTTTTGACCATTTATACTTCTGTGGTATACTGGTGTAATTGAGAAAACTATTGAGCAAAAATGGAGGCTGGAAGGAAGAAGAAAAAGACAGCAAAAGGAAAGAAATAAACCAAAAAAAGAGGAAAAATAATACAAAAGGAAGAATTTTGTAGCTGGTAGTGAATAAAGTGTTAGGAACACTTTCTTCCTTCTTTTTATCTCCTGGCAAGATTATAACTTCATTTATTCCAGGAAAAGTCCATCTTCTGTGACCACAAGTCTTCTGTTTACTCAAATTAGTGTCACAGCTATGTGAGATCTTTTCACCATGGAAGAAATTAGGCTGGCAGTTGGTGACAGGCACCAGGCACATCCCTGAGAGCTGGAGAAGGCACTTTGAACTGGACTTGACGCCAGGGACATTAGTGGAAGGAGCAGTAAATGAGGATAATGAATGTGTTTGTGAGAGGGAAGGAGAACAGGTAAGTTGGGATATCTATTGAAATTTTATGATAGGGGTGCACATGCCCATGACATCGTGAAGGAACTTAAGCAAATCAACTTGGGAATTCACTGTCAGGATCACTGTAAAATTAGTACATCAGCTCATGGATAAGACTGGAATAACATGCAATATAGGGAATGTGCCGTGTGGGTAGTCATTCGTACATCCTTTCCCCAGTAGAGAGCAGCAACTCGCCGAGGGATTCTTTAGCATGTCTCTCCTTAGAGAAACTGTAAAAATGAGTCCTGTTTTGTTTCATATTTGAGTTCATTCATCACAGGTTCAGTTCAACTTAAAGCACTGTAATTCTTGGTTATGGTATTAAAAGAAATTTTAAAAGAAAAGATAGAGAAGTCTAGCATCTCCTAGCACATCCATCTTGCTGGAGAATGAATGAGCAGACAAACCACAGCATACTCTTAGTTTGGTAGTTTTTGCTTCCTTTCTGCAAGCAGAATTTGCAGCATCCTCGTGTTAGACTATCTCCCTTTGGCTACTAATTAGACTGAAATTCTCTTTGGCTACTGATATCTCAAAATCATCTTTTTCCATCTCACACACACTGGGATGATGCTTTTAGAAGGGCCTGGGTGATCTTTGCAACATTCTCAGATTTCAGGGGTGGTGTCTTATAAACACCAAGTTAGGAAAAAACAAAGTTACATAAATGTCCAGACTCCAATGAATCAAAGCCTGACTTCATTTTCTTATGGATATTTAGCAAACCTTTACCCTCAAGGAAAGGACTAATTCTTTTAGAAGGGCCATGGAAAATACTGGACCTGTGTCATGTATTTTTTCTGTGTTTCCTCCCTCATAAAGTACAAAGACACAAACCAGAAGAGACTAGGTGTGATGATACAGGATTCTTTCCTATTCTTACCCTATTTCAGTCTAAAACCTCAAGAATGCCATATCAAATTTTATCTTCCTTTCTGGGGACCTTCAGAGGTACATTTTAGGTGATCTCATGCTTTTTCTTAAGGGGATGAATTCTGCTAAAAGCTGAGTAAGGTTTCCTTCTCTCAGATTCATTTCCAGTATAAATTAAGTGATGAATAACAAACACAGAAAGCTCAATGTCTCAAGTCTCTTTTTCCATGCTGCACCCTTCTTCCCATTTGCAGAACAGTCCACATGTTCTCCAGTCATGATGATCTGAGAAGCAGAAAACATCTCCTTGTTCTTTTCATGGATCCTCATGCCTCAGCATCCTGGGCCAACTTAGGGAGTGCAACCACTGCCAGCCTGTTTCTCTCAGTTTTATGCTGTCAGGAAGGTGGCAGGTGTACCTTCCTGAGCAAGGTGTCAGTGTATCCACACATACCTGTTGATATGTGAAATACAAAGCTGTGTTTCGTGTCAGGTACATACAAGCAATGTGTGTATTTGTGGTTGTGATATGTGTGGAAACTGACCATGGGACAGTTGTGAATTCTAATAGTAACTGAGGAAAGTAAAGCATGGAAGAAGGCCTTTGAACCGATCCTTTGTTCGCAGTTAACCTTGGTTGATTTAGGAGCATTTGAATTAAAGCGTTAAGGATGTTGCTTTTTGCTTGTAGTCAGGCCTTAAAGAGTGCTGCAATAATAACCTTTTGAAGTATAATTTTAAAATATTGCTTCTATCCTTGAAACTATAGCTTTGGAATATATATAAAGGAAATATGCTTATCTCATGCCTTAACAAAACAGAAAAAAACAGCTTGAGAAAGGAAGATGAACATCATCTCAAGGATTTGAAATTTCGACCAAGGGAAGCTGGACATCACTGTTATGAGATTTATAGTCATTGTAATTAAAAGGTGGACCCACATCTGGGGAGCTGGACTTCACCAGATGGGATTCATCTTTATTCTTGTGGAAACCAGGACCAACATCTCAGAAACCACCACCAGCATCTGTGGATCCTCCTTTTTGGGAAACATCCTGAGAAAAACCAAATCACAATAGTGTATAGAATTGTGATGTAAAAATTGGAAAATAGAAACTGCTGATAAGTAAAAATTGGAATAGAAACTGCTGAGAAAGCTTGTGAGTACCCCTATAAATACCTGTAAGCCCCAACCATCGTGTGAAGTTGGAGGGAAAACTTCCCCCACTGTACCTAGCGCTGTGTTGCTCATACTTTACCATATTAATTAATAAATTGATTGCTGCTTGAATATTGGCATGGTCAAGCTTATTTATAACAGGTGGAGACTTCAGTTCATACATTTCTTAAATTCCCCATGTATCTATGACTCTGTATTAAATAAAATGAGAAGCATAAACATTTGTAAGCAAATAAAGAATGGTTCTACCAACCATCCAATCCCAATGCATATTTTATGTTTTGTTGAAGAATGATAAATGGAGGTTCTTTTTTTTTTTTTTTTTTTTTCTATGAGTATTACCGGCTTTCTTTCTCTGACTCTTTTTCTCGTTTGTTTGGGTTTTTTTCCCCTCAAGATCGATCCCATTTTCTTTCTCCTATTTATTTTGGTTTTGCCAGGAATCTATATGGTATCAAGATTTCTTGCCATAGCTACCGAAATCAAATAACAGCTCCTTGTAGCATTTTTCACTTACTAGAACAACACCACTTTCCTCTCCTTTAATACCCATCAAAACTGCTGCTAATAAAATGATCTACCTCTATGTCCCTCAAGTGGAGCCAAATGCAGAGCAGATTCATGCAACTTGTGCTGTTTCTTTACATTTTCACTAGATTTGGATTCTGGTGGAATGCAAGATCACCAACACAACAAACCCACCAAACCCACCAAAAATATGGAAGGAGGAGTAAGGCAATGCTGAAACAGATCATCTCACTTAGCCTTAGCTGAGAACTAGAATTGCTCTTATTTAGTAGAGAAATACGGGGATCTCCATGGGATCATCCATTACATTCTAAAAAAGGTGTTTGGACAAAATTTCCTTGCTGAAATCTTTTTGTTGAGTGTAGAGGGAGCCGGTATCACTAGATGAGCTGAGATATTTAAGATGTAGATGAATAAAGAAGAATGAGACAAATTTCAATGAAAGGCCAGAGTAGGTATCTTATTATCAGACATCATGTGTGATGTCTATGGCAAGCGAATGGTTAGCAACTTACCAAATTAATAATAAATACACGTATGATTTTTATAATGCGCCATCAATCTTGAAAACAGACTATAATAAGCATAATACTGAATTCATTACAAGCATCAGAACCACACAGCTGCAAGGAACACAAATTCTTGTGTACACCCAGAATGCAAACCGAGAGGCCGAACTGTTCTGCTTAGTGCGTTTGCATTGCTATAGTCCAGGAAAGGGACAGGGCGGATCAGGAGCTGCTTTCAGCAGCCCTGAGCACAGTGCGGACACGGGACCGGCTTAGGAACGATCCCTCCCAGGAAAAGGTACAGCGGAAACGTAACGTTAAAGACACACAGCCCGTCTATTCCGTTACAACTAAATGGAGCTTCAAACTATAACCGGCCACGACCAAACGGGGAAAGCATTTCCAGATAAATTATTTAAGTCGGCCGGCGCTGCCCGAGCCCGGCGCTCCCTATGCCGAACCAGGAACGGGCCGCGGCCGGCCCAGCGCGCCTGCGCGCTCGGCCCCACAAGACACTGGGACCCGCGACCGCCGTGCACGGCGCGGCCATCGGCCAATGAACGGGCCGGCCGCCCGTGTTTCCCTCCTACAGCCAATCAGCGCTCGCTTCCTCCCGCCTCCCGGCCAATGGGAAGGGCGCTCTTAGGGCGTCGGTCACATTCAAACCGGGGGCAGCGCGCGAACGCGCTCGGTCGGAGCCGCGTCCCGGCCCCGCAGCGGCCTCGGTGAGGGCGGCCGGGCGGGGGTCAGGGCGGCCGGGAAGGACAGCGAGGGGGAAGGGACCGGGCCGGGGAGCAGCGGAGTGAGGGAAGGTGAGTGACGGGGCGGCAGAGGTGCTGGTCTGCGGTGAGGCCGCGGGGGTGCTGGGCCGGGCTCCTCGGTAGCCCCGGGGCTGCGGCTTTGCTGGGCTTCCGCCCCTGAGGGCGAGGAAACCTGGTTGCGTCTTCCGCCTCACGGTCTTTGTTTATGCCACATTGCCTCACCTGCTCCGCTGCTGCTCAGTCTCTCTCTTACTTAGCCCAATTTTGCATTTTGGTGTCTTATCCTTCCTGTGTCTTACGTTAGATTTTAATATTTTGCTATTTTATTTCTTTCCTAGTGTTGATAATTTTTTAAAATCGACGACGGTTTTTCTTAGTTTTGGGAGATTTGGTTTTCCTTTAAAATAAATCCTGATTTAGGACTTCTAAATAAAACAGAAGGAAGATTATGCACTTCTGTAGATTGTATTTTTTTTTAAAAGCTTGGGTAGATGCTTCAGAAACGGGGTCATTTTACCTCTCCTCTACAGAAGACATAAACAGAACAAGTAGTGTAATACAGTATTTCAAGACTTTTTATTATCGGTGAATATTTTTGAATCTGCTAGATGTGGGATCTTACCACCAACTTGGAGCGCCACTTTATCCATTTACTGCTCTCCAAGTCTCTGTCCTGTGGCTTCTCGTAGTGAGTCTGTATGAGGGGTTCAAGTAACTTTAACTACCACACTTTATGTAGAGGTAGTTATTCCTGATCTTTGCGCTGCATGTTCTCCCTGTCCCTGGTTCTCCCTAACTTTCTCTCCTGTAGGCATTTTTTTCATCTCAGGTATGCTGCAGTGGAGCTGTTGCAGTTACTGCCTCAGTTCCCATTCAGCGCCTTTGTAACAGCGTGTGGCTGGTCTAGGTCTTCACTGTTGTCAGATTTTAAATATATATATTTATATATTTATAAATGTAATATATATATAACTATATATATACCAGTGAAATTCATGACAAACGATTTCTTTAAGAGTAATTATGCAGCAGATTAAAAGATGAAGAACCTGTGAATACTTGCTTATGTTTGAACATTGGCATGAGTAGAAAGATTGCTGGCAAATAATGACAATATGTAGATGAATATGCCCTTAGTACACTTCTTAGTCTCTGAAGATCACAGCAAGCTGACACATCTGAAAGGGTTTTTCCTCATTCAAAATGTTGTCTTTAAGCTTTTTTATTCTGTTTTTATTGCTAACTAAGAAATAGTTTAATTGATTTTGATAAAGGCTATGTTTCTGTGATATGAAGATTAGGCAAGCTTGCACAATAAGCTTTCAATGTTTCAGCCATCAATTTTTGATGCACAGGAACTTCTTCAGGATGGAGAACTTCATTTCTTGCCTTTGGGTTCTTGGAATCATCTGAGGTAGTCTGGCCCTCATCCGTCTTACCTTTTTGACAAGGCATATCCATTCTTCAGGAGAGTTTTTCTCTATAACACGTTGAACCTAGAGCAGTTAAACAGCACACCAGAAATGTAAGTTTGATGTGTATTGTTGCAACTTAAGATCAAATTTATACAGAAATTTATTTTTCTTTTTGTCTACTGCATTTGGGAAGCTATCACTGCAGGAAGAATAGCAAACCTTTGACATTGGTGAGGATGATATAAAGACTATGTTTAAGAAATCCAAAATCCGCCTGGGAATTTTTAGCAGTTATGGTTGTAATGAGATATTGTGGTGTTTCTTAACATGAGGTAAATTTCTTTTGGTTGTCTTGGTGCTTCAGGTTCTGCAGAAGCTGACTTCATCCGTACTTTGAGGGAGTGGGTACAGTTGAAAATCAGATCTCTATGGATATTCTCACCCATAAAGAGGTGATTTGGAGTATCTGATTTCCTGTAGCCCCTTCTACGGTATTTTTAAAAGCCAAAACTGCAATGTGTTCTAAAATTTTCCTTATGAAGTAAATCTGTAGAATGGCACATGAACAGTATTAGCTGTAGTAGTCATCTATGTAACTTTTAACAGCGTGAGCCCCAAAAGATGGGACAGTTTACAGACCCACTCTCAGAACAGCCTAAATTGGCTCTGAGGGAGAAATAGATATTAAAGCAAGTTCCAAACAAGAATTGAAATTAAAATCTATTCAGTGTCCATTTTTAAATATAAATAAGGGTGAAGGGGGGGTTCCTTTATTTGTTTCTGTTCAGTGAAACAAAAATAGTATTTCAGATACTACTGATTTAGCATACAGTTTTTAGCTTTCACAGGATTTTGGGGTTTTGTCATCATAGGTCTTGCTTGAGGCTATTTGCGTGTCCCTCCAGACCCTTAAGGTGCTAAGGCCTCTTCATAGTGGTAATGTAGATGGTGCTTTTGCTGGACTAAGTCTTGGAATTTACACAGTAAAACTGTGTTTTGAACTTACAAAACAACACTTCTATATAGACAAAAGCAGGCTTGGTATTCTTGGTGGGCCATATCTAGGTCAGGATGAACCTGAAATATACCTATTTTTGCCTTATAAGCAAGCTCTTGTAAGCATGATAATCTTTCTGATTTATGGTCTTTGCTTGGGGAAAGCCGGGAGCTTGGTGCTTTTAAAGACATGCCAGCTTCTGGTGAATAATGCTCTAAAAAATATTTGTGGGACTTCCTGAGAGCAGTGCCTGGTGTATTTTTTAGGTGGTAGGGTTAAAGATAGATGAACTTCATTCCATTATGTTCCCTCTCTAGCACTAATTCACCTAAAAGTATATCTAAAGTTTCTAACCCTCTAGCAATCAACTTCTTGTTGATTTGTTATACGCAAGTACAAGAGGATAAAAAACAACATTTCACTGTAGAACTAAACTTAGTGTTTCTTTGAACCTATTTAATATGTCTGAAGTGCATTGCTTGCTTTGTTTCAGGGCCCAACTTCACAGTAATTAGAATGTCAAACCCCCTGAACATGTACTAAATTCAGCACAGTTTTTACTAGAATTCTTATGATCATTAGATGCATGGAACATTGATGTGGGAAAATCTGTTTAATGTACGCAGAAAAGGAAGAAATCATTAGGGTTTTTTTAGTTTATTGCCTAAATTCTTACCTGTATTATCTCAGCTGATGATAAACTGTCAGAATGTTGATGATTTGGCATAGGTTTCTTAAAAGAAGTCTTTGAATCTTTAAACCTCCTTTCAGAAACTTAAAAATAGGTGTCACTTGTCTTTGTCCTTTGAACAGAGGAGAGCGTGAATTCTTTTCTGCTTAACCCACTGTGAGAACTAATTGCAGTAACCTGTGGGAACGAGCGTGGATTAACACTGTGTGCTAAACTAAAGCCAGCCTCATTATGAGTACAGAATGTGATTTAATGTGATGGACTGGAAGCTATTTCAGGCAATACATCATACTGCCCATTTTATTCACATTTTATTCACAGTTTACTGGAAATGGCTACTTTGAAGCATGGATTAGGATTTGGATGGATCAGTTAAGTACCAATTCTTTTTATTTGTCCAAGTTGTCTTCTGTGAAGTAGTTTACTTGTGTAACTACATTGACAAAGGCTTAAATAGAGTATTTGTTACATAATGTGGTTGAGTCTCAAGCTCCAAATGATACATGAGAGGCTTTCCCATGGTAATTCCAATCAAAGTGAGCTACAACAGGGTTCCTCAGTAACTCAATTTTTTTTAACCTTGTGCCTGCAGATGGAGGAGACAGACCTAAGTGAAAGAGGATTGCCACAGATTACATCAATCATGAATAGAGTTAGAAACTTGAAAAACAAATACAGAAATGAAGAGAATATCACAGATGAATTTAACTATACTAAGATCTCAGCTGATACAACAGGTATTTGGTTTTGTTATTCTACTGTCACTTATGCAAAAGATCTTAACATAGACTGAGTGAAAGAACCATTAACTGAAATGATTTCAAGTTTAGTGTTCCTTTAATATTAATGACCACAAAGTTAATTTCATCTCTTCTTATTTCTTAGCTCTGTTGTTTTAATCTTGTATAAAAAATAGTCAGTAACTGTCTTGCACAAAAGCTTATAAAAAGTGTTTTCTTTTGTACACGTTTGCGGCTGTTTTAATCAATTTCCTTTTTTGTTTTTCTGTCAGATAACTCTGGAACTGTCAATCAAATAATGATGACAACAAACAATCCACAAGATTGGCTATGCTTTTTACTTAAACTAGAGAAAAAGGGTGTTCCTCAGATGGATGTTGGCTTACTCAATAGACTCATTGGCCGTTACAGTCAAGCAGTGACTGCACTGCCTGCAGAAAAGTATAGTCAAGATGAGAGCTATGCTCGTATCCTTGTGAGATTTGCTGAGTTGAAAGCGTAAGTATAAATTTTCAGTATGGGAACTCATCATTTATTTTTAAATTAAGATAAGAGTACCTTGTTTCATTAGTGTTTTCTGCAACAAATTATCATTTTGAGTGTGGAAAGTAAGTAGCTTTGGTTAGTCAGCTTATTTGTTGTCTCCACAGTACTTGCATTTTTTGTATATGCTAATAAATGTGATAGTTTAGAGCTATTTGATTTAGAGATGTTAACCCACTATTTTTTTCTTGGTTCTCTATGTAAGGTGCAAGAGAGAATAGCATGAAATCCTTTTTTGAGCTTTATTTTAGTGTGCTTTCTCTTTTACTAGACAAGATCATCACAGTTTGATTAAATAAGCTGCCTTAGGATAGAAAAAATGTCTCAGAACATCATTCTCTAGTTCCACACTTGGAAAATTAGTTTTGGTTGTGATCATGTATTGCTTTATTCAGTCCGAATTCGAGCAGTGTGGTTGTACAGATGTGTTCAGACATAGTTTGGGACAGAGCTATAATAAGAACACTTTTTGTAAGGGGTTCTTCTGTCACTTGAAATATTACAGCAAATATTTTGAAGAGCTGTAATTGAACAATGCAGCAATCTAACAATTAGAACCGAGCAGGTGATCTTCCAGTGAACATAGCTAATCTTTTTCTTATATGTTCTTCCCCTATTTGACTTTTTGGCATATGGTTTCATCTTGCAGTATGATAAATGCCTACTTCTCTGCACTGTCCTTTGCATGGACCTTGCTGCATCCCTGTTACTAAAGGCACACAGTGGAAGTAATCTGTTGAATCTCCTGTTGAAAAACAGGAGTGAATAATGACCTTGTGAATCTTTAGTATCTTGAAGAGGGAAGGTGTTTTTGTGTAAGTGCAGTAAAGAATCTCTTCCAGAAAGGTGTAAAGATATATTGCAAGATGGAATTCTTATTCAAAGATCAGTTGCTTTTCCTCAGAGCAGAAACTGTGTAATATAGGCTTCTGGATCCTAGTTTGTGGAAATTCTTTTCCAGAATAGTCATCAAGTCACATCTCCTGTCTCATTGTATGAGAGTTTAAGTTCAGAAAGATTATTTCCTACCTCCCTAATCAATTGGATCTATTTTCACTTGATCTTTAGAGCATGGTTTGAAAGGATACTTTTAAGATGTGTGCAAGAGCTATGTTCAGTATTCTGTGTGATGTATTGCAGAAAGCAAAACCAAAGGTGCTGTCAGTAGCTTGTTAATACATGAATAGTCTGAACAGTTCTAGTGGTGATGTCTCGCTGAAATATCTTCAGTTGTTTCACTGCTATAGCCTCTAGGGACCTTTCTGGGAAAGTATTCTGTCTTGTTTCAGTATTAAAATGCACTCTACAGCTGTACTAAAATAACTTCTACTTTAGTAGCCAACATTACAGAATTTACTTATCTCACTAGGTAGCTCAGGTCTGCTCTTTTTGTTTTATGCTGCATATTTTTTCATTTGCAAATATCATCAGTCATATGTTTCCTGACATGCCTAATAAAAATTTCTTTTAAAAGATGAATGACCCACTCCAAACCCCTTTTAAAAAATGTACCCATCAACATCTGATATAGCATCAATCCCACTAGAACTTTGCTATAGTATCTCCCTAAATGATGATTCCTCATTTGGAAGTTACTTTTAGATACTAGCTTGTTCTTGGTAATTTCTATAATAGAATACTTTCTTGTCCAGAGTAGCATATAATGTCAGTTATTTATGTTAAACTACATTTATGAACTACATCTGTAATCTCACATGCAGTTAAATTACTTTTGGCTGGTTGGACCTAAAAATCAACAATGTTGATTGTAGTTTTTGAAAGTTAAGTTAATCAGTCGCTCCTTATTTGGAGCTTTCGTGTTTAGCATGTTTACTTACCGCTCATAACTTACTCTCATTGCTCATAAGTTTTTTGTTCTCAATTTCCCTGGTGTTCTGTGCTCTGCCTTCTCTGTTACTGGCTGTCAGTTTGTCCAGTACTATATATTTTGTGTTTACTTGGTTTTTGCTTCTGTTAAAGAAAATCCTCTCATCTCGTGACTTTGAGTGCTTCTGGTTTATTTTTTAGCTATTGCAAGTAAAGCAATATTGATACTACAAATTAAGTGACACTGATAGATGCTCTGATGATACTACCTTGGGTAGAAGAAGAGATATGCTTTTCAGTAGAATTGTGCAGTTTGCTGTTCTCCCAAATGTTGCACCTAAACAAAGTGGAAGAGCAAATCAGCATCACAAACTTCAGAAGCAGTAGCTTGAGATTTTAGTATCTACTTCTATCAACACTATTTTGTTCTGGTTCTAGAATGCCAAGTGGTTGGAATGGATCTTAGAGATCATCTAGTCCCAACCCCTCCTGGACCAGATTCCTCAAGGCTTTTTCCAGCCTGGCCTTGAATGCTTCCACAGCCTGCCTAGGTAGCCTGTTCCAGTTACCAGTCTCACAATAAAGAGGGTTACTTCTTTATTGTGACCACCTAAATTTAGGCTACCCAATACCTAGCCTAAGTTTCTTCTTTCATTTTGTACCCATTTGCCCTAGTTCTACCACTAGAGTTCCTGACAAAAGTCCCTTTCTGGCTTCCCTGGAGGCCCTCTTCAGATACTGGAAGTTTCTTATGAGGTCTCCATGCAGCCTTCTCTTCTACAGGTGAACAGCCCCAACTTTTCCAGCCCATCTTCATAGAAGGGGTGCTCCAGCTGCCTAATCATATTTGTGACCCTTGTCTGGACTTGTGCCAACAGGTCCCTGTCCTTTTTATGTTGGGAGCTAAATGCAGTGTCTCAGGTGGGATTTCCCAAGAGCAGAGGGACAGAATCACCTGTGACCTGCTGGCCATGCTCCTTTTGGTGCGGCCCAGGATTTGGTTTGGCGTTCTGGGCTCCAAGCGCACACAGCTGGCTCATGTTGACTTTTTCATCAGCCATCACTCCCAAGTCTTTCTCCCTAAGCCTGCTTGCAATCACATCTCTGCCCAACCTTTAGGTTAGAAACTGTATTATTCCATTCTTGGCACTGGACCTTTTTTGTCCTGCTATCTGCTCTAGCTGCAGTCTGGCTGTGCTAATACCTTTTGACCTATTATTATACCAAGTTTGTCTGAAGAACCCTTGAGTGTGCTCTGAAATAGTTGAAGACAGCAAATGCTTCTAAGATTTTCTGTACTGTGCATTTGCAATGCCAGACCTGCCCTTGTGGAATACTTCTGGCTGTAGCACAGTGCCACCAGGTGTGTGACAGTTGGTGCCTATTGCTAGTGTTAGGTCTTGTTCTGTGTATTGCTATCCAAGCTGTTGCTGCTTTCTACAGGAACTTAAATTTTGACAACCTCTTTGAAAGTGACTGTAACACCTTACAGCTTAATTTCTCTGGCTCAGACTTTGCCTGCAGATGGGTTATTCTGTGCCTGTCCTGTTGTTTTGGATGATCAGAGCTGAGTTCGGTAAACCTATGTGACTCTAGTTACATGCCTAAGTAACATGAAATGCTTCTTTCACTCAAAATTCTATAGAATTCTACTGAAAATGTTCCTTACCTTTCCATGTTTTATCTTTCTGTACTTTTATTTTGAACCATGGTCATAAAGTTTTTGCTCTTCCCACTTCTAAGTGGTACCTTTGTGTACCTGTTGAGTCAAGGGGGAACTTAGGAAATAATTCCTTTATCTCTTGATTATAGATGTTGCTGGTAAAAGTGTTAAGCTCCTTTTTTAATGCCAGTTGAAACATAACATTAATGTATTTCATAGTGATGTAGATTTAGGCCTTTTGTCTCTTGACTGGTATTTGCATAAGCTGTAGTTGCTCTTGAATATTTAAAAGTTTGTGTTCTCTGTGTAAGCATGAGCCTGCTCAGCAATCTATGGCTGAATGTAACGCTAGGATTAAAATTTGCCAAAAGTGAATGAACTATCAAGTGTGAAAGAGCTTAAAGATTGAGTCCTTTGAGTTTTGGGAAGGTTCAGTTTGATATCTTTCAGTAATTAGAGTTTAAAATTCTTAGCTTATTTGTAGTTCACTGATTGCTCTAAGAAAGAGGAAAATCTTTAGCCTATAGGTGGGTTGCTTTTTCAAAGTTATTTAAAGGCTTCATCTAGTACATGGAACTTCATCCTTCTCAGGCTCTTCACCTTGTATAACTATGAATGTGATGTCTTTACAGCCTTCAAGATCCAGAGGAGGCACGGGACCAATTTCATCTGGCCAGACTGAACTGCAAGAAATTTGCTTTTGTGCATGTGGCTTTTGCACAGTTTGAGCTATCTCAAGGTATGTAAAAACAAACAAACAAACTTGTTTGGTGTAGCTGTTCTGTGTTCTCAGTTTTGTTGTTTTAAACTTCTGCTCCCTTATGTAATTTGTAAGAAAACTGATAGATTGGATCAGAAAAAAGTTGGGAATTTTAAAATGGAAATTTACTGAGAGTGTGTGTTCACTTTTAAAGCGAAAATATGCACACAGATATTTTTTCTGTTATAGAAATAACTTTCAAACCAGGTGAAAATTGTTAGTAGTTTCTACTTTTCTAATTTAGAGCTTGCAGTGGAAGGCTTTTGAGTAAGGCTCTTCCTGCATTGAAAAGTGAGGCTCAAATACTTTGCTTACTTGTGGAAAAAATTCTATCTTCTTCCAAAAAGCATATGTAGATTGTTTTTTTTTAATACACTGTTTTATTAATACACAGTGTACAATACACTGTCACTGTGCAATTTGGTTGCCCTGGTACTTGCTGGCAAGGCCCTGTTGGTTGCCCACAGGCTTGTATTTTTGGGAGTCTCTTGTTACCAAGGGTGATTTGAACAGTGACATATGTCACCCTGGGTATTTCTTCCTTTGACAGTTTGCTCTGTACAGAAAGACAAGCACGTTCCATGAAAGCTGTTTTCTTATTTAAATGGAAAAGACTTGATTAATATATTAATTTTTTTTGTGATTTGTTTTCCTTTATGTTCTTTTCAGTATTGTGCAAGTTGTTGTATATTGTTGTATATATTTCTTATACTGCCTAGTATGAGAAATTCTCCCCAAACTTAGCTACACTAAATAAATTAATCTGTCCATTCTACACTCTAGATTCTGAATACATTTTACTGGTTATTTTTCTTTACTTCTGTTTATTTTTCACTGATAGTGGTTTTGTCTATGCATTTTTGCTCCAGTACTGCTTTTTAACTGTATTTTAGGATATTGTTTAGATGCTCAAAGTATGGCCTATGAGGCGGAGCCATTTTGTTAAAATCTGTAGGTTGATAGTCATTTGTCATCTCAGATTTTCCAGTTTTTCTTTACTGGTAAGTTGATTGGCATTAGAGCAGGGAAGGCTATGAACAAACTCCCCCCTCCCGGAAGTACATGTTATGTTTTGTGAATGACTCCTGTACAGGATGGAGAAAACCAGACAAAAATCTGCATGTTTGTGTCTTGAAATTACACTGTGTGTTACGCTTAAGTCAATTATCTGACCAGTCTTGTTCTGATATAAACTTGTGATATTGAACTTCTAAACAGTAGTAAAAAGATAATTTATTTTGTGTGCACTGGATGTTTATTTAAACAGATAATTAAATACTAATACTGCAATAACAAAGATATTTTTAAATGAGTGTAATAAAACCTATTGTGTAATTTAACAAAGTGTAGAAATGTTGTCATAGGTTACCAGAGACTAAATTCATCCTGTAGTTGTGGGATGTGTTCATGCAGTAGTATACCTTACTTTGACAGTAAGTAATCAACCTAGAATGAAGTCTTAATCCCAAAGGAAATAAGCCAGTTATGATCGGCTTTGTTTTATCTGCAGTGTGCTCTCTGATTTGTATCTGTTACCCTTGAGCTGATCTAGGTGTCCTTTAGTAATGTGTATGGAGCTACAGTGTCCCTGCTGGGTGCTTCAAAGAGGATTAGTGGAACATGTGAGTTGTAAATTGTTACTTAAGAGTGCTGTTCCTTTTTCACTGTCTCCACTTAGGCAAGAGGGAAAGGAGGGTAGTGCTTTGTTGCTTCTTCATCTGGGTGATTTCAGCAGTGCTTGGCACACCTGTCAGTGTTGTCTTTTTCACTTATCAGAAAAACTTAATTGCACATTCTCTTCCTTAGCGCACAGTTTTGCTCAATATTAAAGCTCAAGTTGGGAAATTAGACTTGGTAAATTGATGTTGATTTCTTAATAATTGAATATTAGTGACCTGGAAATGGAGTGACACAAAGGTGCCATTCTGTTTTTTGTGGCTCTTTTTACTTAAATACTGACTAAAATTTCATTTAAATTCCCCAGATGAGGAGTTGTCTTGTCATTGCTTGGGTACCTTAGGTGGTGTGCTTGAGGATGATTTGCTGTTAATTGGTCAGAACTCATGACCATAGATAAAACTCTACTCTTGACTATTTCATATCTTATGCCAGGGTGCTTGATTCAGGCTTTTGGCATGTGATGGAGTGGACTGGTTGGACTTCAGAAATACTTCTGGCTTGATTTTGTGCCTTAGTTCCTCATCTGTTAAGGGGGATGAAGCAGTTAGTTTTTCACATACATGTTTTGATGTCGTGCTCTTTCTTACTCACTGAGGCACACAATACTAGGAGGAATTACTTTTGAGTAGCAGGTCCTGTTGAAGCAATGTGTGGTTACTAAATATAGCGAAAGGTAGAATCAGAATGCTGGTTTAGGATTCTTAGAGCCTATCCCCTTTGCTAATGATTTAGGAGAGAAAACAGTATTTGACTATATGGTTAAAATCCAAATTCTAATAAATTAGCACAAAATTGATTTAAATGAAATTATTGCTCATCTAATTTTGGTGCTTCCTTGCTTCAGTGTTTGGCATCATCAGTTTAATATTCTTAAAATAGATTACTTAAATCAGAAGTTCCTGGTACGTACACTGCACTTCCACCAGCCTGAACTACAGTGATGTCTAACTTCATTTATGAGTGGAGTTTTGAGTGCAGGGAGCATGGCACTCTTGGATATGCTATTATGCATATACTTGAGTATTTCTTATACTATATGTGTGGCATGAATGTAAGAACAAAATGGTTTGTTTTCCTGCTTTGGAATGGAGGAAGAAGGGCATTTGGGGTTTCAGGGGCATTGACAGCTGTAGCAAAACATTGCATCATTTTGCCCAGATAGTCTTCAAACCAAGTAAAGTATTGTGGCTACAGTACACTTTTTTCCTTATTTGACTTTTTCTAATAGATGCCTGTGTACATGTTTACATATGTAAATTGACTGCTTCAGTATGTTTTGATAACACATTCCCTTTCCCACTCCAGCTTTCTTCAAAGTTCTCTGTTTATGCCATTTAGTAATGTCTAAAACTGTAATGAAAAATGTCTTTGCTTTTCTCTCCTCTTTTCTTAACTGTAGTGCTGTCCAGAGTTGTTTCATTTAACAACCGCTGGTTTTAAATGTGTTTTCCATTAAGTGCATTAAAGATGTTTTATAATATATACATAATAAAATTTTTACCTGGCCAGATCTAAATGGAAGTCCATAAAAGTCATATTTCCTTGCTGATACTACAGAAAAAAAAAGGATTTAAGAATGAGTACAATTTTCTTACAGTTCCTATAACACTAAAAAAATACTGAAAAAGCATATTTTGTAACTTGGTGTTTAATTAAATGTGAAAAATTGACTTGAGTGATTTGCTTGTAACTATTTCCAGGCAGTTTCCTTAAAATGGCAATGTAAGGGGAGGTGTCCCTAATGAGCAATGGTTTCACAGAACTATGCAAAGTGAATATAAGACAACATGAATGTAACTATCTCGTTAAAAAAATCTTGCCCCTGTGTAATTGTTTTTTTACTTCTGTGATTTCTAACTCTGTGCTTCTTACATTTAGAAAATGAGAAGAAGTGTAAGCAGATCCTTCAGAAAGCTGTGGAGTGCTCTGCTGTTCCTCTGGAATTGTTGGAAACTGCTCTGCAAAACTTACATTTGAAAAAAAAGCAGTTACTTTCAGATGAAGAGAAGGAGAACTTTGCAGGTAATTGCAGTTTCTTCTTACTGGCTCCTTATGCATGTTGTGATTCTAGATTAGAAAAAATCACTAGCATTTGGCCCTTCTAGATATAAACTCAGAATCTCTTTTGCCCAATAAACAGATATATTTGTCTGTATTATAAATCTTATTCCTTCAGTGCTTGTTTCCATCTTCAGTGCAGTGACTGTAGTTTGCAGGAGCTGTGGTATGGTCAGTTCTGTAATTCTGCAGAGGGTGTTCCTCTGGCCTGTCACCAGAGATTTGCAGTTTGTAATAGAGACTTGCAGCTCTAAATGTGAAGGAAGAGCTAAGAGTAAGAGCTGTTGGTAGAGAAGAATTAGGACTGAAATATACAGACTAAGCTACACATATATAGGTTGCTTGGAGGTGTATCTTGTGACAGACTGGGAAAGATTTGACAGTCATTTCAGTGAAGTCAAATCTAGGAAAAATAATCCATTTCAACTTTATTTTGGAGAAAACCCATATGTTTGTCAATACAAAACTGAAGTGCTTGGCTGAATCATAAATCCTAAGTGATCCTTATTGATGGGTATATAACTTCAAAAAGGGAACAGTTATTTCTTGAAGTTTTCAAGAGATAAATTTGTTTGGAGTGGAACTGAGCAAAAAATATGGTTTGACTTCAGCATTGTGGTGTGTGTAGCTAACTCTTTCAAGAGTGATGTCTAACACTTCCATATTTTTGCATCATGTAAGGACAGGATTAATGTAAAATAGATCTGATTTAATTTCCTAGGAATATATTTTCAGGAGTGGTGTTTGAGATTTGCTTGGCACCTTTGACTGAAACACTAGTGGGGGTGAACCCTTTTAATAGTATTCAGCTATGCATTCATTTCTAATAAACTCTATTTTCTGTCTTATTCTGTTTGTCATTAATCGGATATAGACATCATAAATGCTGCTGGTGATGTAGTGTGCCACAGGAGAATATCTTGAAGGATACCAATATCCTTCATGGATTGTATAATTTTTTGCTGACATTATTGATTTGCTGCTGCACCTGTTAGAATGAATGGCAAAACCCTACCTGCCAGTTAGGAAGCAGTGAACTGTGGGGCAAGAGTAGGCTCATTTATTTTTTCATATATATGGGTTTGTAATTAGGTATTTGAAAAATGCAAACTCTTAATTCAGTGTTTTAAAGATTAAACTTTAAAACATACATAACATCAGACTAGAAATATCTCAAACTCTGGGACATATATGGGCTAAATCACTGAATTTGGCTTTAAGTGAATTTGCATGGTCCTTTGGAGCAGCAGAGGCTATTTTAGTATATTGGCATTTAGGTATTTTCTGTTTTGTATTACCATTTGAAGAGCTGGTTTTGAAAGTTTTTTTATTTGAAAATATGAATGCTGTATATGGAAATGCATTTGTTCACAGCTTCCAAAAATTTTACAGAATGCTTTTGACAGTTATGTGCTGTTTGTGTTGTGATGCAAATACAAACGATGCATCAACTCTAGAAACCTTTTGGTTTAATTCCTTTTTCCTCTTTCATTCATACACTGCAATCTAAAGTATTTGACATACCAGGTGCAATTAAAAGTGTTTAGTTGGGAAAAGTTGAAAAAAATCTTTGGAGGAGAAAAAGAGTGTGGGTTGCATTTGTGAGATGGTAGCGGTCCTGGCTTGGTAATAAAGCTACACTGTACATTGAGGCACTTGTTTTGTTTAAATGAGTAATTTGGTCTATTGGCATAATATTATGTTTAGTTCATAAAAGATTAAGTATTAGAAGTACCCAACACTGCACTGTTCATCTACCAGAAGTCTGACTTCTGGCTGAAAGTAGGAGAGGGATATGGGAGAGTTCAAAAGAAAAGCAAAATCCATTTTAATGAGCTGATACAAGTTTAAAAATGTTAAGATGATAAGTACTATATACAAGTCCTTAAATTGTCATTTATTGGAAGGCTGTGGATAGCCGTGGATCTTGTTGGTCAAGCAGATAATTTCCTACACTGATGGAACACAAGGCCTATGTGATGTAAAAGATCATATGATATACGATCTTAGTTAGAATCTTTGAGTGGTTTGGGTTGGAAGGGACATTGGAAGGGACATAATCTAGTTCTACCCCCCTGCTATGGGGCAAGAATACCTTCTACTAGACCAGATTGCTCAAAGCTTTCAACCTGGCTTTGAACACTTCCTGTTGCCTCTGATTTTTTTTTTTAATATGCTCTTTGGTGTCTATCTTTAAAAAAAAAATCTTGTAGCATTGAAGAGATCTTAATCAAAATAAACAGATAATAATTTACATTTTTAAAAAAGGGTTTGTCAGGAAAATAGCTGAGTTCAAGTGATTGTTTATCTGAAGCTGCTTTTAAAATGGCTTGTACTCCACAATGTCCCCTAAATGAAGAATTAAACTGTGTTGTAATGTGAATGTGTTCATTAAGGTGTTGATATATTTTCATTAGTGTATTCTGAGTTCTTGTGGTTTCTTTGTCTCTGAAAAATGACTTTCCCTTCACCCATAGGGAAAAATAATGTGGAAGACAGTATCGTTCAGAACTGTTTATTTGTGGGTTTGAATTTCTAGAATGACTTTTCAAGTAACTTGAATTCTGGTTGTGTTTACCAAAAAGTATATCTGAAATATATACTTTCACAAAGTTTATTAAATTGACTTGACATTTCATTTTAAGATTAATGTACGACTTCATAAAATTACTGCTAAATATTCAATAATGAAGCAAGAATCTCTTCTGGATTAAGATGGGGCTGGTGAATGAGCTTTTTGCTGTTGCCTGACTTGATACTCCCTGACCTCGCACAGCTTATATGACCATTCTCAAATTTGCTATCAGTGAGATCAGCTGGTTCAATTTAACCCAATTAATTGCTTAGAATAATTTAGTTGCATTTGTCTGATATGATCTGGATGATTCTAACTATTTTCCCTACAGTATCAAGTACACAAGAGTCTGGACTTCAGAATATAGGTGGAAATCACAGAAGCTTAAAAAAGAATGATTCTAGTGAAAATTCTTCTACTATTACCAGATCTTTATTTAGGTAATGTCTTAATTTCTTAATATAATTTTAACGAAAACCAAACACATACACTACAGTGTTGTGTGTTTTGTTTTGTGTTTTTTTTTGTTTGAGTTTGTTTTTTCTTTTAGGGAAGAGAAGTCACAGGAGCTGGGTGCCCTAGTTAATTACCACAATCCATTGAGACCACTAAACAAATCTAACCAGGTAAAACATGTAACATTTTCTTTAAAATCTTAGTCTTTATTTTGCTGTACACACCTGGTAACTTTGAATTTGTTCTAAGATTTGCCCATTTGGGAGGATTCCTGTTACCCTAGTATCTGATGATGGTGATGACATGGAGGATTCAGATGTCCCACTCACAGCTAGTGTTACAAAGAGGTATGGTTATTGGGTTTACCTACAGCACAACAGATTTTAATGTTCATTTTCAATGGTACTTTTATTGGATAGTGGAAATGTCAGATGTCAGTGTCAAATTTGACCTGAAGGATAGAGACAAATAGTCATTATAGTTGCAACAGGTACTGCAGTAACCTACTTCCAATCTTACTATGCAAATTCTTTGTATGAAAGCATGGGAGAATCTTTACATTCAAAGACGAAGAGAAAGCATGTTCTGGCTAAATCAGTAAGCTCAAAAGAAATGGAAATTAAAGTGGAAATAAATTAAATTCAAAATATCTTTATGCTTATGTAGTTGACTTTTTAAAATAAGAGATAAGACAGTCTTGTAATTCAAGACATTTTTAAATCCTCATTTTGTAGGACTTCCTTGTATTGTTTCTCGCTTTGCTGTCTGAGTGGACCTGCTTTTCTGTATATTTGAAGCTTGTAGCCAAAAGTCTTCACACAACTACTTTTTTCATCTCATTCCCAAAAAAGACCATTGCCCCACTGTGTTGGCCTGTGATGTAATTAAGAATGTTACTTCAACAGGCAAATGTCCAGCTCCAAACAAACAGCCTTTGTTGCACCTTTTCCACCATCAGAACTGAAACCCTGTGGGCGTGATTCATGCAGCCTGGGAGATTTGCAGGTACCTTAAATGGTTTTTTTAATACCTAAAGGAACTCTAGCTATCCTATGATGTTAGTAAGAAAGACAATAACACTTTTTTCAATTCAAGAAAGAAGTAATGTAGATTTCCCTTTAAGTAATCATTTGTGGATAGAAACAATTATTATGGCTTTTAAACTTGAAAATTGTTATGCATAATAGGGCATTAAAAAAGAGCTTTCTCTGAACATCTGATGGGAGCAATGTGAGTGGTGTTTGGAATATGATTTATGAAGAGGGGATAAACAGGTTTCAACTTGACTACAGAACCTTTTTCAGCTATATTCAGGGGAAGTACCCTATTTAAGGAAGTCAATTCAACTAAGTTAGTGCTCTATGGAGCCATAAGTTGCAGCTTTTGATAAAGGGTTTTTTCATCAAAAAACAAATGTCTTATATTACCATGTCTTACATTTTCATGTCCCATGTCCCCATCCCCTAAAAAAAATTCAGAATAGAAAGCATTTAGACCTTTATTATAGCAACTAGATTATGAAAATTCAGAAGTTTGATATATTTAAAAATAGCATCAGTAATACTTGTCTGTGTAACCTGCACAGTTCCCTGAGGCATGTTCGCTTTGCGGTGCAACTGCCACTTAATCACCTTAAGGAATGTCTTTTGCATTCTACTCCTGAGTTTTCCTTTGATTCTTTTTTTCAAGATGCTTTTTATGTTCTTTAGTCCTTACAAGAAAAAACAGCTTTACAGTTGCAGATGTTGGATGAGGGCAGCTCAGAAACGGCTACCAATTCAACTGTAACTCTCAAAACCAAAGTGGATGCAGGTCTTGTGACAAAAAGAGCAGGTAACTATTAATGTCATATCTGAGTAGTTTGAAATAGAATAAGCATTTAAAATGTGCTGTTCTGTATTTTTTTAAAATGCATTGCTAAATAAAATGTTTTTCAAAAAGTGGAAGTTACTGCATTATTAACATGCTTTTGGAGAATGATTCTTAAAGATCTTTTAAAAACAGTTTTGGTGTATTTTAGAAATACTTCACTAGATATTGCATGGATTTTGACTGTTGTGTGAAGTCAGCTAGAAATAGGGATGGTATTAGATTACATTTTGTCTTTCTGGAAAATATTGTAACCAGCTTGGTTTTATAGCAAGGATTTCAGGGCTAGTAAAATCTAGAAGGTTTCTGCTAATTATTTACCAACTTCATGGAATATGGAATACATGTACTAACCTCCGATGGTTAGTTGCTAACTACTTCAGTGTTTCATCAGAAAGCTGGTTCCCTAAGTGGCTTTCTCAAGATGCTGAAAAAATTAGGTGAAAATGTCTAATATTGCAAGAGTTAGATTTAGGATTGTATAAGTACATATGTATTGAAGGAAAGAAACATTTCAGTTGAAAAATTGTGATTTTTTTTTTCAACTTTAGTGAACCCTCAGCTCCTCAGTGAACTTTTCCCACTGACTTGCATTGGGAACAGTTTGGGTTTCAGGTCACACTTGCCTTGTTTGTGCTTCATTCATGTTTCCAGGTGAGATGTTGGTTGAGGTAGTTCAGTCCTTCAGCAGTTGACTTGCACTAAGCTGCTCAGCATGGGATGCTGCTTTCTAGTAATTTGAAAAGAAAACTTTTCAGGCTTGTGAAGGAACACTCTTAAGCTGTGCTGTTTGCAGCTTGCACTGTCACATCCCACCATTTCACTCTTGTACTACCTGTGCAAATGGAGCTAGGAGAGAGTGCCAAGTCCCTTTAGGCCTCTGGCTTCAGTCATTGGATTATAGGTTGCCTATTGTTGCAGACAGACTTCTAATTTGGAGTATGATAGTAAGCTTATCTTCAGTGCTTTATAAACCTCAGTATCCTGGGATGTTGTACAATTTGTGAGCCTCCTCTTACTGCACGTGTTGGTGTAGGAAACAGTTGCATCTCTGTTACTGTTACAGCGTTATCCTAAGACATTGAAGAAAGTTGCCATTTTACTACAGTGAATGGAATGTGAAGCCTGAGGACTTCATTAATGTTGTTTAATGCCTAATTCCAGTAAATTGTCTGTGTTTTAGTCTGATCTAGAAATTGAGGCAAAATTATTCTAAAAACTTTTTGAGTGTTGAATATTGAATAATTTTAATAATCTGGTTTTGGGGTTTTTTTCCCCCAGAAAATAAAGTTCAGCATCTGGAACTGAAGACACCAGAGCCCAGGCGTCTGGAAAGTCAACAGCAACAATCTAGTTTTGGTGAAAGCTATAGAAAGCAGTTGGAGCAGATTAAACTAAACTGTGTTAATGCCAGAAAAAAAGTGCCAACTCAAGAAGTGCCACAGAAAAGCTGCTGTGGAGAGGTAAGGTAACAAAAATACAAACGACACATGTGCTAGCAGCAGCCTTTTCATGCTGGGGAAATTATTTGTGTTCTTAATTGTGGCTCCTTGTGTGATATTATATCTTGCTTTGCCCTTTGTAGGGAAAACAAATGAACATTGAACAGTCTGGTCATCCTGTTTCAAGACGATTATCACCATCAGATGCTGTTTCTAAGAAAAGTGATCCATCACACATTTATGGAACACCAAGCACCACATCTAATGATTATATGGCATGGTAAGCCTACTATAAGATGGTAGTTGATTTTCTGGAAAGGTTTAAGCAGGTTTTTACAGGGTTTATTAAATTTTTCTGTTTGATAGTGAACATTCCAAGTGCTTTTGTGAAGTGCCTGACTTTGAGATTCAGATTGCACTTATGACCTTTTGAATTTTTGGGCAGCTTTTCAGCATTTGAATATTTGCCATCAAATCAGGAAGTCCCTAGTAGAGTGTTTACCCTTTTCACTGATCCCTGCTACAATACACTTTCTTTTGGGTAACTTTTTTTATGTAGCTGACAGGCTTTTTAGATTGATGACTATATATCAGTTTATTTCCCATGATGCAAGAGTCTGAGGTTTTTTTAAAAACACTTTGAGAAATCCAGAAGCTTGCAGAATTAAGCACTTATGTTAGGAAATGATAGCATTTGTTTATCCATGTTACCTTAAATAAGGCATTAACCCCTATGCCTCTGTTGGCAAATCTTTCTAATGATATGATTACTTATTGTTTTCATAAGTCTCTAGGATGAATCATATAGGTCAAGGTTTTATGCTGAATAAGCATTGCTCCTGTTGGTAGGACCTCTGTCTCTATAGCTGAATAGAATTCTGTAGAATTCAGACTATAGGTAGGACATGAACCACATAATTTCATGAAGGAATGTGATAACAGTCCTTGAATAAATTCTCTTTACTTAGTTTGTACATGCTAAATATGCAGAATTGCTGAGTGTTTCTGTATTCAAAGAAAGCCATGCTTTGGACTGGTTTTGTCCTTTTTATTTTTTCTTCTGTGATTTTACTCTACCAGATAAATCCTAGTTATATACATTTTTTCCAGTTCTTATCTTAGCATTAGTTTCTGTAAATACAATGGAGGAAAAATAAACTATGTTGAGAAATATAACTAAAGAGATGGTAGACGTCAGCAGAACAAATTAAAAAAAAACATAGGATTTTTTGCAATCCTAAGTTTTCTTAAATCTGTGATCTTTCTGCTCATAGACAGTTTAGCTAAAGCTCTCAAGGTAATAGTGAGAGCTTTTGAAGTTGTCTTAATATGCTTACTTTAAAAAATAGGCAATCCAAAAAGTTTTTGAATAAATAACAGTAAGCTGGAGAAGAGTAACTGGCTAAAACTCTCTTATAGTCAGCTCTTCTAGCTTTATAATTCTTTCACTTTTCAGTTGCTGAGAAGTGCCAGCTATTGTCTGAAGATATTGAGCTTGTGGTTTTAAAAGTATTTACTAAGTATATTATAGTTTCAGTCTATTTCTAAAGTGACTTCTAAATGAAGATGTTGAAGTGGTCTTAATGTTAGTTATTGAATGAATTGGAGGCTTGAGCTCTTGCTAGTCGATAGGGTTTAACTTTCAAGAAACATTGAAGATTTCAACTTTGTTGTTAAAGTAATCTTAAGAAAATACAACTAATGCAGGTATTCATCATATTTTGTTAGTTTCAGCACACCAGTTGTAAAGGACAAGTTTCTACCAGGATGTCAAATTTCTACTCCCTACAGCCAGTTCCCTTATTATTTACCACATACTCCAGCAACTCCATTTCAAAATCAAGTTGGCTTGCAGGTAACAATTTTCTGTCATTTTTTTTAGCACATATTTTCATTGGGAACTACTTTAGGTAAAATAAATGTGTATATTTTTTACATCTGAAGTTACTGTTCATCTTCCTGGAGGAGTAATGGCAAGTAGCCTAGTATTCCTAAAATAACTTTCTTTGTGTGTATGTCTCAATTTAGATGACCTAAGTCAGATGTTGAAAAATCAGTTCAGTTTTGTCAAAATGCTGGAGCCTTTGTCTGCAGTCTAAGCCTTTTCAGGTCATACTTAATGACAGAAAAGAACTAGAGCCTCTGTTTTTGTTCTGCAGTGCTTTTACAGTTGTATTACCCAGTACAGTACCATTAAAGATAAGCAGTGTGAGTTGAAAACCATGAGTTTGAGGGAAGTAAAAGATTGCATTCCTCCTCTTTTTTTTTTTTTTTAAGATTTCACAAATTTTGATACATTTGTTGTGGCCTGACTTAATATAAAAATGGGTTACCTTAGATGTGTTGCATATTCAGGTAGGAGCCTTCCCAATTGTAGGCAAAACTGGGGGATAGGTTTAAGCTTCCTGCCAGAGGATAAGTATTCATAAATTAGTCAAACTTGAGGCCTTTCTGTGGCTTGGTGTAGCAGATATGAGCAATGCAGACTGTTTCAACTTCACACTACTGCAGTCTTTTAGCTAGTAATTAGCTTCAAAAAGAATGGTAGATAATTTCAGTACAGCTCTTAATTTCAGTACAGCTCTTAAGTTTCATGCTGAGACTGAAAGTCTCTTGGATAATGTAGTTTCTGACGTTATATTTAAAGAGGGAGGTGTCTCTAATGATCTGGGAAGCCTTATTAAGGAAGATCCTTTCCTTGATTTCCAGTATGAGGAGCATTGGCACCTTTTACAAGAGTACAGTGATGTCACATGCCAAATGATGAACAGTGTATGGGCATCTAGCTTTCATTTGAAGTTTCTTTACTGCTTCTAAACAACTTTATCATCTTCAGAAAGAGCAAGACAACTTAAAGCATTTTAACTTAATAAAAAGTAGAGCTCTCATAAGTGCTGTTACTTGTACCAATATTTATTTCTTAATCTTTTCTATGTGTACGCAGGTTCCAGCTTCTGTACCTTCACATGAATGCCTTGTCATCAATGGAAGAGTTTATACAGTGTTAAAGCAAATAGGTAGTGGAGGCTCAAGTAAGGTAAGGTGTTCCTTTTATCCTTTTAGGCACTCATTTACACAGTAGTACAATCTATTGTAAATACACATTGAAGTCACCTAATGAATGCCTAGAGTTAACATGTACACAGTGTTTGACCCAGGGAATCTAGAACTTTGCTGGTTTAGTGCTATGCTTAGACTTTTTCCTCTTGAAGATAATTTCTATGGTAGAGTAAGCATTAAAATTCCTGGTAGAATCAGCTCTTCTGTTGTAAGAGATGTGCTGCATTGTGTACATCCTAATGCGAGGGGCTGTTGTTTAGAGCAGTGTGATTACACTGTTGGGAAATGGGTGACTTGTAAAGTTGATTGAGAGCCTGAAGGAGAGAGACCATCTCTTAACTACTTCTGTTACTTGTGTGAAAAGCAGAGTGTAGCTATGTCTGAAGTGGTGAGTGAGCTGCTTTTAACATAGAAATTTGGGGTCATGGGAGCTTGGGAAACAATATTGGCCAAATCTCTTGGGTTTGTTACAGTTCCTTACTTTCTTAATAGCATAAGCAGTTTAGCTGGATGTTGTGGGGGACTATGTCAAAGACCTTACAGAAGTCCAGATAGATGACATCTGTCTCTTCCCTTGTCCACTGATGTAGTCCCTCCCTCACAAAAAGTCACTGGGTTGGTCAGACAGACTTGCACATGGTGAAGCAGTGCTTGCTCTCTCAAATCACCTCCCTGTTCTCCATTTGTTTTAGCATAGCTTCTAAGAGGATGTGTCCTAAGGACAGCTAATTTAACTAATTACTTTGAGGTCTTTCCCTTTGTCAGTCCATGTTGACTGTCTGATCGTTGCATTTCAGTAGTACCCAGTAGAATATTCTCTGTAGTTCTTCCAGCAGCTGAGGTTAGGCTAACAAATTTGTAGTTTCCTGGGTCTTCCCTCCCATCCTTGTCAGCTGGACTAATATTAGCCAGCTTCCAGTCAGCAGGGAGCTCCAGAAAGAGGAGCTCTCTGTGCCAGTGTATGGTTGTAGAACAAAGTAGGATGGCAGGGACTTCTGTGTGTCACCTTCTTATAGTCTGCTTAAAACAAGGCTAAAATAGAGCAGGGTATGCGTGGGGTTTTGTGTTTAATTACTGCCAAGGATGGAGATTTCATAGTCTATCTGGACAAGCAGTTTTCCTGTTCGACTATATGGCAGTGAAAAAAATCAAAACATCCAATTGTAATTTGCCTTGTTGTTAGCTATGTATGTTGCATCTCATACTTTGATGGTTCAAGAGGAGTCTGTTGTACCTTCCCTTTAAATAGCTGAAGCCAGCAATAATATTTCCTGCACCCTCCTCATCTTTAGACTAAATGAGACTTTGTGCTCTCAACCTCTTCTAATTTGCCATGTGTTCTAGCCTCCAAATGATTTTGGTGTGACAAAGTGAATGAGTGAAGGCAGATCAAACCTGTATCTCTGGGAGTGTTATTTCATAATCTTTATCTTAGGAACACTGCAGACTCATTATGTACTACACCTGGTGAAATATAATGTGGCACCAAGATAGCTTCTGATAGAGGGTTGTTTCTGTTGTAACTGGTGTCTTTGATTTTTTTTTTTCATGCTGACTTATATGAATTTCTTTGTATTGTTTCTTCATTTTGAAAAGGTAGACTTTGGTATTCTGGCTGAGTTGAGATGAAGGACCATAGTACATGGGAATTAGGGATGAAAGAAGTTAACTGATACTGTTTTGTAGGTGTTTCAAGTACTGAATGACAAGAAGCAGCTGTATGCTGTCAAATATGTGAACCTAGAGGAAGCTGATCGACAGACTGTTGAGAGCTATAAGAATGAAATTGCTCATTTGAGTAAACTGCAGCAACATAGTGATAAGATCATCCGCCTTTATGGCTAGTGAGTAAATACTAACTTCATTTAATCACTATTTCTCTATAAAATGATATTTCCTTTTCTTTTAACATACATGTTTTATTTTTAGTGAAATTACTGATCAACATATCTACATGGTAATGGAGTGTGGAAATATTGATCTCAATAGCTGGCTTAAAAAGAAGAAAAAGATGGATCCATTGGAACGAAAGAGCTATTGGAAAAATATGCTGGAAGCTGTTCACACAATCCATGAATATGGTATTCTTAAATAATTCTAGGTATTTGTATAGGATATATGGCAGATAATATGGATCTTGTTTTAATTTTGGAGGTGGTATTGTTTTTAGGGTTGGTGTAATCTTAGTGATCTACAAAGATGGGTATTTACTGTATTTTAAAAAAAAGCAGTGACACAAAAAACCAAGGTAAATCTTGATCCAGAGATAGAATTACATAAACAGCGATATTTGTGAGATTCTTCTTGAGGTTAGCTAAGTTTATCTGCTTTCTTTCAACAGCCAGAAAATATTTTCTGTTTTAGACTATCTCGTATACTCCCACGTGTTAATTCCACTTGTTCTCTGTTAGACTCAAATTTTACCCACTCAGTCTCTCCATACTTAACTTTGACATTAATGACAGCTCTTCCGTCTTTACTTTTACAAAGTGTTTCAGCTTTCTCCTAGAGTTCTTCAGGCCTAGATCGGAAGAG
>JAYDZK010000169.1:80536489-80549888 GCA_034509185.1 Euphonia xanthogaster | reverse complement strand
CCTAGAGTTCTTCAGGCCTTCCTCTCATCTTCACCTATATAATTGTGTATGCATCTATATTCTGTTTCTCTGTATAGTATACAGGAGAGGCAGATTTGGATCTTTTCCTATATAATAATGAAGTGAGGACTAGTACATATAGCAGAAAGCAACATCTATTTTCAGGACTGGAGCATTCAATAATATAGCAAACAGCAAAACCTACTGAAATTCAGCATGCATACATACATGTGATGTTTTGAAAAATGACAGATTTTTGTAAAATATCAAGATAGATTGGTTGATTATGTAGGTAAGTAACCAAAATCCATGTGAAATTGTGCAAGTAGAGTTTGTGAGAAGTCATTTGTGTATATTTCTCAGTGAATGGTACCTTTAATCAGACTAAGCAATATAATAATTTTATTTTAACTACCTGCTTAGCTAATTAAAGAGAGAACTACAGGCGTGGACAGGCCACTGAACTGCTCCAAAGCAGCAATCCAGTGTGGCCATGTGCGCACAGAGCTGCAGTGTCTGTCCCAAACTGAGACAAACTCTGCAACTCAACGTGGTTGGAGCTGTTCTGGGGTATCTGCAAGTTTGAATAAGTAGTAATTCTAACTGTAAATTGATGCAAGTTAAGAACTCTTTAGGAAGAAATGGAAGCACTTTTATGAAATCTGCAGAGACTCAGATAAAGCCAATCTGCATATACTCTCTGTGCAAGTGTTATGGGGATTGAATAATGCTAACCCTTATGGTAGTAATTTGGATTTACTTTAAACTCTTTTCTACAGGCATTATTCACAGTGATCTGAAACCAGCAAACTTCCTGATAGTTGATGGAATGTTAAAACTAATTGACTTTGGCATTGCAAACCAAATGCAGCCAGATGTGACAAGTATCATTAAAGATTCTCAGGTGAAATACTTCTGGAAAATTCATGTCCATTTTTCTGTGAAGTGCAATAGTACCTGCTGATAATTTTGATTGTAATAACCTCAACTGCTATTGAAATCCTATGCTGAATGGTTTTGTATGTGTACTTGAATATTCATGTATATTTTTTACATGTTTTTAATGAAGAGAATAATAATCACATTCAGTCTTAATAGAAACAAACTTTTAAGATGCTTTTCAGTGTTTTGGGACAGAAATCTAAATTTTTATTAAGTTAATTAAATTTAATGCATGCTTTATTTAAAATATATTTTCATTTTTATGGCTAGGCTGGCACAATGAATTATATGCCACCTGAAGCAATAGAAGATAGATCTTCCTATGGAGAAAATGGCAAGCCTCGTTCTAAGGTAGTATGAGCTTTCTCCTCCTATTCCCTTCATGTTAAGGAGGAAGTAAATCAATCATGTATCTGCAGATTTGTGTTTTTCAAGATCTTCCACTGAAAATTGAACATGAGAGAATTTATTGTGCCTTGATGATGGTGTGCAGAGTTGGAAGGTTAAGTTTAATCTCTAACTACCTAAAAGCATTTGGCAGATGGTGTTTAGAAAAATGTAAGTGCTCAATTACTGAGTAAAATTGAAAGTAAAACATAGGCACAGGCTTGGGCATATTTAGGGCCACAGTTTATCCTATTAATTTTTCTCTGCTACAGAGTATTGTGGAAAATTTTATAACATCACCAGGGCAATGGAATGTGAATGATGAGTACTGAAGGGAAAGCATTTTTCACATTGGCAGTCAAACTTTAACTGAAGGTTACATGGTTTGGTGAAAAAGTATTTAAAATCCACATGTACTCGCATGTACATGAAGATTAACTTTTTAACAGTTGAATGGAAGTATTATTATGTAATGAAATACAATCTTGTGTTTCTAAATAGAGAATAAAGTATTTTATAAGTGGATTTTTTTAAGGGTGGTACTTTTTTTTACCTTTTATACTGTTAAATTAAAACTGCATGCCAAGTGCAGATTTGTTCAGCTCATCTAAGTAAAAATCTAACCACTGCGCTGGGAGTCAGGTTCTCTGTATGCATCTTTCTCCACTTCTGTCCTCTCCCCCACACTGTGCTTCTCTTAGAGTACTTCAGCTTCAACAGGACAAGTGCAAAGTTGTCCTGCAAGGAGCAGCCTGAGTGTTGTGGTTGGAATATGGATCCGAATCCTTTAAACCCGGGGGAATTGAATTGTGGCTTTCCACTTAGGAGACATAGCGGTGATCTCTCACCATTTCCTGGATTTAAATAATTTAGTATGCTTTTAGTTGTATTTATTTTGAAATCTGAAATTAGAATCCTGCAGTTTGACTTGTTAAGGACTAACTTTATTTTGAAGTTAGTTCTTCAAGTAAGTTGATTTTCGAAAATAGTTTAGAAGAATAGTTTTCTTATGGAATATCAGTGAAGGAAGCCACATTAATCTCTTAGTGGATAATGGCATGCTGTCTTGGTGATTTTGTGTAATAGTAACAAAGATCTCTTACACAATGGAAACTGTTGAAATACATAATAAATTGACTGAAGGGCCAGTTCCTTAAGTAGAGAGTAATCTTAATTTTTTTTTTTAATATTAGATAAGTCCCAAAAGCGATGTGTGGTCACTGGGCTGCATTTTGTACTGTATGACATATGGAAGGACTCCATTTCAGCATATAACAAGTCACATCAATAAAATGCATGCTATTGTTGATCCAAGTTATGAAATAGGATTCCCAGATATTGCTGAGAAGGATCTTCAAGATGTGCTGAAGGTAACTTTCTCTTGTTTTAAATAATGGTAATTTCTTTCTTTAAGGCATATTTTATGAAACTGAATGAGCTGAGCTTGAGAGACTTTTTCCACGAAGAGATGCTCACTGCTACTTGAATTAACAGGTGTTATTCTAAAAGAAGACTGAAGCTAGAGCTACTTCATGTAGTTTCCATATTAAAGTTCTTTTCAGCTCAATACCAGCTAAGTACTGAAAGCAGTCTGACTTAAGTCCTTTGGTTCAACAACTAAAGTAAATACTATTAATTCCTAGGACAATTCATAATTTTTAGGCAAAACATTGTTCCTATTTTTTCATTTGCAGCGCTGTTTAATAAGGAATCCTAAAGAGAGAATTTCTGTTTCGGAGTTGCTGGTACATCCCTATGTTCAAATTCAAAGTCATTGTCAAACAGGTACATTTTATTTTAAAAAACATTTTTTTTAAATAGTATTTGTTACTATGCATTAAAGAACACTTTACTCTTAGAGGTACTATGAGCTTGTTGGTGTGACTCGGTTTTGTTTGGTGCCTACATCTCCTTCAGAAATGACTTCAATGTTTTCATTCTTAAACCTCTTACAAGCTGTTCTGGCAAATTTTACACTGATAATGTATACAATTTCAGCATAACTATAAATTAACTGCAGGTGTCCCAAATGCAAAAGGAACAACAGAGGAAATGAAACGTATCCTTGGCCAGCTTGTTGGCTTGAATTCTCCCAATTCTATTTCTAGAGCTGCGAGGGTAAGTAAATTGTCTTTTCTATTTTGTGTAGCACTACATGCTCATGCAGAGAAGGCTTAGAATGTTTGGTAGTAAAAAATGAAACAATACATATATGAAATCTTTAGCCATAGCTGGGAAAACATTGCATATCTAAGTGCTTTTATTTGCAAGGATGCAGAATCTTTCCACTTTCTTCTGAATTGGTAGGGTGGAAAATGATGCCAGTCATCTTTTAGTTTTTTCTTTCCTTTCCACCTCCTGGTAGATCTGCTTTGCTTTTAAACTGCCCCTGTGTGGGGGTCTTCTAATTTAAGAACCCTCACTATGGAAAAATTATCTCAATTGATCTGTAAAGTGTGCACACTTTTGAACTGCAACTGTTCCTGCTTCCTGGAAGTTGCTGAGCTGTTATTGCAGTGCTATGTGTAAATTACTTCCTGTGTGTTGAAGCATTGCAGCCTCTCTGTTTATTGCCTGAAAGAGGAGCTTGATAAATCTTCAACTCTGTTCTTTCTGCCTGTGTCTCAGAAGTGATGGTGGTAAAGTATGCGTAAGACCTAGAGAATGCAAAGCTGCTTTCATGGGGAGGAAAGAAAATTAAATGTATCTTAAATCTAAAGGAATTCATGCTTACTCTTCTAGTTGCACTTGATCTGTTTTAAATATGAGGGTGAAGAAGTAGATATTCTTCTAACAAAATGGTGATGTGGCCGTCTGTGGGCATCTGAGTATCTCATGTAAAGCTTGTATGCCCCCAGTAAACAAATAACTCTCCTTCCATGCTGGGGTTTCCATAGTGGAGACATTTAATAGAGTAAACTCGATTTTTAGATCTTTCCAGCTCATTTGTTTTCTCCCGACTTGTGAAGCTCTATAACTTAGCAGTGTGGGCAAAGTCAGCGTATGTATTTTCCCCTGGGCACTGCACTGCATTACAGCTGGTACAACTAAGCTGTCTTAAGTGTTTTTATTTTTGATTGGACAGAGCAATTTTAGTATGGAATATTTCAGTATATTATGATTTATTTCAAGTGGTAATGCTTGTTATATAGTTTGAATCCATGTGCAGTACAACTGTGTTCACTTGAATACCCTGTGTGTTTGTTAACTTTCAGACTTTATATGAACAGTGCAACAGTGGTAAAACTCTTGATGTATCAGCATTTGCAAAGCCTGGCAGTCAAAAAACATGGACAACAAAATGACATACTACTGTTCAGGAGGCAACAGATGTCTGGTCTATTCAAAAAGTATTTTGTGCTGCTAGCTTTTAAAAGGACACTCAGCATGAAGTTTGCATTTTTATATGTACTTTGTGTTCTTTTGATAATGATTGCAGGTCATTAAAAAGAGCTTAATTGAATGCTTTGTACTGTGGGCTCTTTCACTCCTTGCATGCTGCTTGGGTTAAGCAACAACAATGGCTACTTGGTGATTATGGTCTGTGTTTCCTACAAAGCACTACAGTATCTGCAGTACAAAAACTTGTATGAGAATCTTTTAAGATGAGATCTTATGAGAAGCTAATATAAAAAAGTTCCCAAAAAATGCAAATTGTACATGAAAAACATGATCTACCTTTTGAAACATCTCCTAAGGCATGAACAGTGTTATGCTGTTCTGTCTTTTGCTAACAAATACCTTGGAAATGAACACTGTATAAACTACCAGTTACAATATTGGTAGATGCATGTAAATGTCACCCAGTTTTTGAGCTGTTCCTGTGGTTAAGTGTTATGATGGAATCATCAGTACTGTGTTGAACTTTCATGAATAAAATGGCTCTTGTTGTATTAAAAATGCTATTACAAGTTTAGTCTGCTTTTCAAATTTCAAAATAGAAAATCCTTCAGTGTTCACAATGGTAATAAATTACTAATTTGGATTTTTAAAAGCATTAATACTAAGCATTCTCTAAAATGAACTGAATGTAAGAGAAGTGGATTTTACATGGTTGTTATTTGATTGGTCAGGTTTTAACTGAATTACATTTCTGGTGCGAGTGTGTGTTCATACCTGCCCTCGCTTGTTTGGATTAGCTGTGATTCTCCACATTACTCAGGGAGAGTCATCAGAGTGGGAATTATTCCTGATAAGGACGAGGGCTGAAGCAGGAGCAGAGAATGTGTGCTCCACGGCAGTGTTGGAGCACACAAAGAACACCACATTTCCTTCCTAAGAGTAAACCTGGAGTGATAAACTTAAGGTGTTGGTCTCACTGTCATTATGTGAAACAGGGTGTGCAATCTCAATAAGTCATCTGTCAGGATGGGGGTAGTTGTCCCATATTTCTAGTGAAAAAGGCTTGTTCCTCATATTGGTCTTGTTCCTGCTCAATTTCTTGTAAAGACTTAGTGCTGCTGCTGCAGAAGTTCAGAGGTATTTCAAGCATAAGGAGTACCTATGCTAATTGTGCTCCACCTTTTGTTTATAGTTTGCTATATAGATATTAAAATTTTCAAGGTTGAAGCCAATGAAGAAAAAATTTTATTCTATACATTTCGTCTTCTAAACAGTTTGAGAGACTGCTAAGGTATGGGAACTGAAACACTTTGGCTTTCTCTGGAAGCGGGGAAGAAGTATCAGCCTCTTCAGAGAAAAACCTGTGAAGAAAATCTTTACTCTGCAGAAATGTATTTTCATAAAGTGAAAAGTTTCCCAAGTCCTTGTCTAGATTACAGAGCTTGAAAAAAAAGTTATTTGTAATTATTCTGTTACAATTGTTAACTTCTGCTGTTTTGCTGTCGTAGTTTGTGTTGAATATTGAGAAGCAGTGCCACATTACTGCACAGCAGTGCTACAATAGCTACAGTTATTTTTCTTTCATAATGTATGATTTATCAAACCTTTCTCTTATTCCATGGCTGTTGAAGAATCCACAGGAAATATAACTGGCATGAGAGGGAGCTTATGAAAGAGCCCTGGGGCTGATAAGAGGCAGTGGGTTGTTATCAGTCATCCCTTTTAAATAATTTTTTTCCATTGCAGATGGGCAGTTGATTTATACTCCTTCCCTACCTCAGTGACATGCTGTAGGATGTCTCTCTACCTTGGTAGCTGCCACGTACAACTCTTCAATCTGTTCCAGGCTTTTTTCTACCTTACAGACAACCATCTCCTTTCTCAGGTTCTGCTGGAGTCTTAAAAGCATGAGTGAATTACAGAAATGTGTGATTAGCTTTAAATGACAAAAAATAAGAATCTTATATGTTGGGTAACATAAGTGCTAGAAGCTTTTTCAAGGTTACAAAATGTCCATCCTGCATTTGTCACCCTCAAGGCTGCATTTCAGGACATTGTATATAATAGAGATGATGGCTGGTAAAACAGAGTATGTCTCTGTCAAGAGGTAAATGTTCAGTATAATATATCAGCTAATAGTGAGATTCCACAGCTATGTGAAGGGTACAAAGGTAAATGAGAACACTTCACTAAGTTCCCTGTTGCAATTCTTGTTGGTAAAATGGGTTTGGGAACTTTCAGCCTGTAAATTTAAAACTGTGGTCCAAAAGATCTTCTCAGCAGTTGTCACTATAAAAGAAACCTAACTGCAGAAGGGTGACTTCCCTTTTCACTTATGAATGGGTATAGCATGACTCAGTCTCCAAATTCCTCATGAGGGTAAGTGGAGGGGCAGGAACTGACTTCTGTGGTGGTGGGAGCTGGGGAAATGGCAGGAAGCTGTGTCAGGGGACGTTTAGGTTGAATATCAGAAAAAGGTTCTTCACTCAGAGGGTGCTTGGGCACTGGAACAGGCTCCCCAGGGAAGTGGTCATAGCACCAAGCCTGATAGAGTCCAAGAAGTGTTTGGACAGTGCTCTCAGGTGCCTGGTGTGACTCTTGGGGTGTTCTGTGTAGGGCCAGGAGTTGGACTTTATGTTCCTTGTAGGTCCCTTCTACCTCAGGACATATTTTGATTCCATGATTCTATGACTCTGCCTGAACTCTGCTCTGTAAGGTGAGTTGGAATTCAAACTAAATAGAGTTTAAGTTTTGAGGGCTCTGCTCATGCAGTCATTCTTGTTTTGACAACACCTAGAATGGAGTCCTTGACAAGCACAAGAAAAGGTGGCTGTTAGCTTGCATACCAAGGAGCAAGAAAAATCTATTCACAAATCCATCATGCTGGAGGAGTCAAACTCCTGCTTCTCATCTAGTCTTGTAGAAGGCACTCGTAAGGTGCTACTGCTGTACATTGTAGCTGTGCAGGAGGGAAATGGTAAAATCCCCAACAGCAGAGTGCAGAGCAGAGGGTGTGAGTTAGTCTGAAGGTAAGTTGTCAAATTGTCACTATTTTGGTCCCTCCAGTGGATTTCTGTTCTTCCTTTAGGTACCTGATAATGGTCACATGCTAAACAGTTTTAACAAATTCTGGGAGTGGTGGTAAATATCAAGTTAAAAATTCAATGGTTGAAGAAACTTGAGTTCTAGCCCCAGTGTGAAGTCTAGCTTGCTCCCTGAACTCCTCAGCAAGGATCTCTGGCTAATCCTTGCAGGTGCCAGTTATGACAACTCCTTGCTTCTCTCTTCCAGTTGTTTACACTCTTATTGCCTTGCTGCTCACACAAAATGGAGTTCTCAGCAGCAACAAATAAAACAAATACCACTTTTTATTGTATTTCTCTCTTTAACACTTTTATTGCTGAGGCATGTCCTGTTTCAACTAAGGGTAAACTGCTAATATGGGAGTATTCCTTTCCTGCTTGATGTATTATATCTCTTCCCAACTTGGTTATCTGTCCCACTTGCCTGGGGCACAAGGCTTGTCAGTCTGTCAGGGAGCTGGTACAGTGTGCCTTTGTTTGCTTACTGCTTCACATAAAGTAATTTGGAGATTATTCTTGCGAGATAAAGGCTATAAAGAATGGAGCAGGCACTGCAGCATGATTCACTTGTAGGATATAGAGGTGTACACCTGTGTGGACACAGAAGAAGTCTTTATACAGCCTGTCCATACACTTTCATGGGAGTTGCTGAAATGAAACCTGAGATAAAAATCTGACTCCTCACCTCAATTCCTTCTCTTGGCAGGTAGAATATTCACAGCTAAACAATGATGCAATTTGAAGATTCTGGCTCTAATCAGATGAATTGCTAAAATCCTGGCAGATTTTGCAATGAAAGATATGAGTAATATGACGTGGAATAGTGGAACCACTGTTCTGAACCCTGAATAAACACAAGGAATAGGTCAGTTTTAAACAATATCTGTCCATTGGTCTTAACCCTTATATCTTGTAAGGCTCTCTGGCTTGTCTCTGTACCCACTTAATGTGTATGTTACGTGGTAAGTGCAGGCATGCTTTGAGTTCCTCTTTATAACATGCTCTGTGTCTCTGGCTTTTCCCCTATTTTATGTCACTGTTAATTGAATTTTTAATTAGCTATATTTAAGGAAATATCAATTGGATTTGCACTTGCTGCCTTTGTAGTCTTGAATAGACTAAATCTTAGAGGTCCCAAATAATTGTTAGCCTAGCACTGCCAAGTCACAGATAAAATATTTGTCTTAGGTCCTTACATTCTTGTTTGCTTAGAGTTTGGCAGAAAGCTGTCCAGTACCACAGATCTGTACAGTGCTGCTTGTGTTCAGTGACTCATTGGGGCATAAAGCTCTTCGCTGCTATTGCAGAGTGGCATTGTACTTTGAAATAATCTTATCAGCTATAAAATGTGTGTTTGGATGTTCATGCAATGGGACACACAGTTCTGTGCAGCAGAAGGCAGTGAAGTCCCCTCCACAGTGGTGGGGAAATGCTGGGTTCTGCAGCAGCTGCTGTGTGGATGGACTCCTGAGCCATCCAGCAGGAAGCACTCACCAACATTTCAAGAAGGTACCTCAGTAATGAGAAGTTCTGAGTCTTCAGGAGGTCTTGGGTACCTGAGTGAAAGCTGAGTGTCTGCCTAAATATCAGTCTGATCTTTGGACTTAACAGATGTCCAGCACTGCAAAGGTGTAAAGACACTTCCTAACTGCAGTGATGGATGCTGAGCAATACAAATATGAACAAAGCATTGGGTTTTGGGACAGCAGATGAAGGTTCAAAGAAACCCTGGCAAGCTGCTTGCCATGGGTTAGAGAATGCTCCTGTTGCTGCTCTAGCTTCTCATCTGGAAAGAAAAGCCAAATCACATGCATCAATGTTCATAGCTGAGAAAGTTGGAAATTTTCATGTCAAGCCATGCTCTGTAAGATATTAGTCCAAGGAACTACTTGAAATGGATGTGCCAGTAGCAGCTTTTTAGGGCAGTTGATAAAGCTCTCCAGACCCAGATGGCTTTGACTTCTGGAGTCTACAGGAGTTTGTAAGAGCTGTGTGAGGTGTTGTCCTGTGTGGTTTTTAAATTAGCCTTAGGAACACAGAAAGGGAAGGTGGTATATATGATACTCGTCTTCATGCATGTTGAAGCTTGTAAATGAGACAACCAAATATGTATTCCATAGTAAATAAAGCCTATGTTGACAGAACACAAAGGAATTCACATGGGAAAAAAGTATCCTAATATACATGCAACACAAGGGGCTGTGGAGTGGTATTTGGGGATAGTTCTGCATTATGTGTAGTTTTCTAAAAATGTCTGCCCAAACCTTGTACCAAAGGAACCAATTAGAATATTAATTATTGGGAAAGGATGAGAATGCAAGAAAATATTGGTATGCTGCTATGTAAATATATTTGGTTTGAATGCTCTCTGCAGTCCTTGAAAAGGTTTAATAGAGCTAGAGAATATGGAGAGACCCAATGCAGGTCTTCAAGGAGATGGAAATTGCTTCCATACAAGACTAAAAGCTGTATGACTTCCTTAGGAAACTCTCACTTTGCCTGGCTGCTGGATAGGAGAAATCAGCATTGCGCAGGGCTAGGAGCTGATGAAATGATCAGACTGTTAGAAATGGATGAAAGGAAGATCCTAGGTTTAGTATGCATGTAAGTACATCTAAAGTCAAAGATAGTAGTGTATTCAGAAAGAGATTGGATATATTCAAGGAGGTCAGGGTGATCCTTGGCACTATATGTAAGTGGTGAGATGTAATCTCTGGCTTGGGAATTTTCCCTATATAGAATCAGGGATTATAAGTGCCTGGGCTGTTTTGCCAGAAATGAAATTGCTTACCTTGCTCAAAGGGTTCATGATAAAAAAGTTTAGCAGACCACACTACCTTGTGCTCTGAGCCCTGTGACAATAGATTCCTTAAATGGTTGGGTTTCTTTGGGTCCTGGGTACTTGATTTCCATCTCCACGCCTGTCAGTGTGGCACCTTTTGCAAGCACTGTTCGAATGTATTTGCTCCATCAGTGTCAAGGGAAGGCGATCATGTTTTAGCAGGCATTGTGTACCAGCAGCAGCTTGGCCAGAGCTGTGCTGCCTTATCTCGCTTCCCACCTGAGCCACTGCCTCAAGGAGTCAGGCAGGTTTTGTAGCTGTGCTGTAACTTCCCTGCTGAGATCATAGCTGTACCCAGAAGGGCACCTGGAGGCTGGGATCATGGCAGGCTCTTGCCTGGGTGTCAGCTTTGGAGTAAGGCTACAAGAAAGCAAGTAGCTAGAATAGGTAACTACAGTGGTGGTAGAAGCAGGGTTCAGATCTGCTTGTCAGAGGTTTGGTCCCACACATCCAGTTTGAGGTTCTGTATTCATACTGTGGCTTTCTTGACTCTGCTTGTAACCATGTCCTGACCTAGTTGGCACTAGGTCCCACTTCACATGCTGCCTGCTGATAACACCAGCAGCAATTCCTGCCAGCAGCTTAGGTCGGTGCAGGTCGTGATGTTTCAATAACCACTTTGGCACACTGGTGGGTTTTTGTACATGGGTGGGTCCTGCAAAACTTGTTTAGCTAGCCCTTCTTTTTCAGAGTTCCCTGTGTGCTCAGTCTTCCCACCGCACCTTGCCTCACTCTTTGCTACATGCATGTCCTTACACCCTGTTTCAAGGCAATAGCTGGAACCTTTCCAGTGGTGGTTTCATGGGGAAACACTAGTTCAAGGAGTTCACAGTGGTCCTTTCAAATTCTTCTCGGTTTCACCTTAGGCAGTGGCCTGGTATCTTTGGTAGACTCCTGCCATAATTCTGAACATAAAGACCTCCATGGCCTGGAGTTTAGGTTCTCTCAGGATCTGGAATAAGTGCTGAATAATAAGGACCCTGAGGCATTTGCTGATCACTTTGTCGTCCGTCACTATATTGAAGTATTAAATCTTGTCCATTCAAACTCTGGCCAAGGATATTTTTGAGTTCAGGGAGATTCTTCTTCATGGAAGACAAGTGAAAAATAAACTTTCCTACATGTTGGACATCCTGTTTTTATGTCTGAAAACCTATATGTTTTCAAAAGGAATATGCAGAAAGACTGGCGGTGTAATGAGTCAACCCATAAACATTGCTAATGCATGAGTTGTGCAGCCAAAGCTACATCCAAGCACATTTTCCATAAAAGCTTATTCATTGTGTCTGATTACAGTAAACAGGAGTCACTGCAAGTGGAGGCTTACTCATTCTATTTACTGAAATATTGTATCTTTCTCTCAATTTTGCAATTATAATAATAACTTGAAGCCTGTATTGACAGATGGTATCACAGGGGTTAATTGATTTTCATCTTGAGCATCTCTTAGAACATCATAGCCTAATAATGAATTTCCCTAAGACAGGCCAAGCATAAAGGAAAGATGAAGATATAAATCTAGGACTAGATGAAGCATCTAATTTATCTAAAGGAAAACCCTATTGTAGTTGTTGGTGTGAATGGAACCAGTTAAAAAAACCAAAATACACAACAAAGCAAAAAAGTCCAACCAGAGACAGGGAGGTGCTACATCCCCACTCTTCTGCCTTGTGAGTTTTTATGGGATGGTGTCTGCTCTCCTTTCTCCCAGACTTCCTTCTTCTTGGCTGAGTGAGTCAGAATTTTCTATAGAGCGTTTTCCTGATCCACCTACTGAACTGTCTTTGCCCTTCTGTGCATCCTGGTTGGCCACATTCAAACATGATGCATTGAAAATGAAAACATTTCAGAAGTCTCACCAGGTGCCCTTTTAGAGGGAAATATTTATCTTTTCAGAGAATACTTTCTAAGCACAATCCCTAGGCAGCATTTTTTTTCTTGGCTTAAGCAGTTATGCTTCATAACTAGTAAAAAAAATGACTGATGCAGAACACTTCTTCTGCCCCCCTTTTTTTTACTTCCAACAGTTAGCTTACAACACACAGTGAAAGGCTTTGGCACTAGGTACTTAACCTGCTCCATGTATGATTGAGGTTACTGTGACTTTTTTCCTTACCACCTAGACCTGAATGACTGATCCTGAATTGAGGATGATAAAGGTAGAGGCAAGAATAAATTTTATTAGACTATTGATGGTGTCACTATTTATCTGTGAACCTTAAACTTTGAAGGTGCTCCAAGAGCCTCTTTTCTGCCTTCTGGAACTGGTCTTGCTTTGCACTGAGCAACTCAGGCTTCTGATTTCTTTCTGACCAGCAGGATAACATCCAAAGTCACGCGGTGAACATGAATCTAGGTACTGTATGTTGTTATCTGTCTTAATGGTTCACTTTCCCCCCACTTCAACCAGTAGAAAGTTGTGGCAGAAGATGCATGGGAAGATATATGCAATGCATCCTGATCTTCTGACTGTCATAAGGAAAGAAACTATTCAGTAAGGTCTCATTTGTCATTAATACCCAAGCTGTATTTTTTGTCAATTTCTACATTATTGCTACATGTTTTTAAATTGAGACATACTTTTGAGGTCAGGCTAGTTAGTCTTGCATGGATCAGCACATTTATTGCCTTTTGTAGTCTTGCTGATCTTCAACCATGTTACAGTCACTTCAAAATGAATCTACCTAAGCTGCAGTTTCATATGTTAATCCTTTCAAAGTTGCTGAATGTTGTGTTGCACTAAATAGTTATTTAGTTGTTAGCACTGGGTGTTGGAAAAAATGTTATTGGGTCACATATTCCC
>JAYDZK010000169.1:80494133-80536389 GCA_034509185.1 Euphonia xanthogaster | reverse complement strand
ACTTCGTCCATGCGAGTCCGTTTGGCCTGGAGTCCAGAGCAAGCCGGGTCGGACCAACATAAGGCTCAGAAACCAAAGGGATTACTGCAGCTGAAAAGCAGCTCGTTGGAGTTAGAATTGAGGTTCATGCTGCCTCAGAGCTTGTCTCTGGCCAGTATGGGATGCTAAGGAAAGAGTGTGCTGGGGCAGGTGTGCAGCTTCTGAGATGGTGATCAGCACCTTTCCTTGGATGCAAATACAGCTGCTCTTCCAGTTCCGGACAATGGAGTTGTGCAACAGCATGCTCAATTTCAATGGCTACCATGCCTTTGCTCCAAGGAGACATCATGGTCCTCACTGAAAACGGAGGCAGAGAACAGATTTCTTTTGGGGTTATATGTAAATTTAGTTATGTGTCTATTGTCCTCATTTTCCCTGTTTCTTTTTATGTACGATGAGATCCTGTTCATTTTGATTACCTTTTAGATTAAAAAAAAATAAATTGAGAAGTTCCAAAACTCCCTCCCCCTCTTTTTTTTTTGAAATAAAGTTCTGAAATATTGTATCTGGAATTACTGCTTTTTGAGTTTTTTAGAAATTAGAAGCTGTATTCTTTGATCTGCATTTATTTGTCCTGCCACTTTGACTCTGTGATGACTTGTTTCTAAAAGAGTGTCTTGCAATCCTTCTATCTGCTTTGCTTAACAAAATGAAACTGCCTGGCTTTTGGACGTACAGATTTAGGAGCTATTTGGTAAGGAGAAATGTCTCTCTCTAGTTTGTGTCTTGAACTTTTTATTTTTGAGGTTGCCAGCCTCCCAAAGGGTATGGCATATGGTGATATTAATCTCTTTTTTAGCCTCTATGTCTCTGGAGAGCAGCTCTTTCCTGTAGGCAATGTGGCTGCCCCGAGTGGCAGAGGTGATGTCACCTGCTGGCCAGAATGGTCAGAAAGGAATCAGAAGCCTGAGGAGCTTGGTCTGAGGCAAGCCATAAATGAGTGCTCTCCTCATGCTTCTGGTTTGGTGTGGCCACAATCCTGTCCTGGGATGTGCATTTCAGGTTGGGCCAGGACTGGTGCTTGGTGAGCACTAAGGGCCAGAAGAGATCTCCTCAGCAGAAGGATATTCTGCTGCATCTTCTACATCCTGAACTCAACTATTTGCCTTGATCAAACATCGCCTTGTAATTGCTTCATGTTTCATTTCTGCAAGTAACTTAATATTGTATTTCTGTTGCAAGTAACTGTTGCTTACTTGTTGCCCTTGTATTAATGAGTGTGAGCTTTTAATGTGAGCTGTGACTGTATCCAAACCGGGTGTGTACCCATGGCAGCCAGAGTGCAGGTTTCCTTCCTTCAGCTGTCCCAGTGTCACAGTCAGAACAAAGTGCCAGGAGTGGGCAGGGTTTCTTTTTGTGGTGTCCTGGGGATTGTTATCAGTGATGATGCTACAGAGCAATATGTCATTGTCCAGTCAATGCTAAATTGATAGTGGCATTGGTGTAAGAGCTGCTATGGCAATGTCAGCAGTCCCTCCTGTTCTCTGCATGGGCCTGTATTTTTGGCATAGAACTGGCAGGTGTTGACAGTGTCCTCAGACCACCTTCAAGCAATATGAAATGCCATTTAGCTTTCTTAAATCTCTCTCTATAAAAAATAATTTTATTACTCAGAGTCTAGGTGCCTTTAAACATGTTTCTACCTGTACTGACAGCTTCCTGTTCTGTCACTAAGAGATTATGAACAATCTTTTGTATTCATAGCTCTGCCTTCTTTTGGTAAGTTTTTGTGTTTAGTTATAGCTCTTGTAATCGTTGGCTGAGCTGTACAATACTGACATGCCACTGGCTCTGCACTATACTTTAACTCACTTCTGAGGGATCCTCAGGGAAAAATTTCTGCAGTCACCAAATATCTTCCAGGTTAGCATTTGATTTGTGTTACCTACGTTGCCTTAAAGCACACAGACCTTTTTGACTATGTCTGAATGGCATGTTTTTTGAGGACAGGAATGGCAAATGTTTTTTGTCCAGTCAAACACTGGTCTTCAAGTAGTGAGTCTAAAATTTTCTGTGACTATAGGCTGTGGTCAAACCTGTTTCTGCTCAAACATGCTGCTTGCTGGGGTCAGACCCACATGTGCCTGGCCCACATGCTAGAAGCCCTGTGTTCTGCTGGTGTTTTAGGAGTGCATTGCCCATGCACTCCTTCAGTGACTCACAGGTATTGTAATCAGGTTCTTCAATTAACTCCTTTCAGAGTTAAATCTTTACCAGGTTTTTAACAGTGGCTTAGATACTTTTGCATAGGACTACTCTAAAGCAGCTGATTCAGTCAACTAAATTAGGTAAGCCATTTCTGAACTTAGTTCACTGCTTTAGGAGGTTTTGGATTAATTCCTTCTCAGCTGGAAAGCTGCTTCTGTTTGGCTGGCTGGCCATGATTCCCCTATGCACCCAGGAATGTTTTCTAATCAATATGGTTTGAGGTAGCTTTAGTCTTGTATTGCCAGTTCTTTCCGCAGCTGCTCACAAGATTAAGTCACCCTTGACTAATCTGATGGCCTTCTAAGGTGAAATGACTGGATTTGGGAATGAGGGGTGAGCAAGAGATGTTCCTTTGACTTTAGCAAGATTTTGGCATTGCCTCCCATAAAACTCTTGTAACCATGGCAGGATATTAGGGGTTGGGTGGAAGGGTGGATGGAGAGCTAGAAGATGGGTGAAACGCTGACTGGATGACTAGGATCAGAGGGCAGTGGTTAATGAGTTGCACTTTCAGACCCCTGCAGCTCTCTACTTGTTGCTGGGGTGTGTCCTATTCTACATCATCGATGGCCTGGAGGAGGCAATGCAATGCACCCTCATCAAGCTTGCAGGTCAGGGATGCTTTCCCCAGGTAGGCTGGAGGAATGGATAAACAGGAACCCTATAAAATTCAGCAGGCGCAAATGCCAAGCCCTGCCCTGGGCACCACGATAATCTGGGACTGCTGGGGAATAGCTCTGTGGAAAGGGCCATGGTAGACACTGAGCTGGGCATGTGTGTGCCCCAGATCAGCACCTGCAGTGCTCTTCCAACAGAACCTCTGCCTGTGGAGTGTTTAGCTGAGGTAAATTAGCCAAACACTGCTGTTAAGTTCTGTGTCATTGCCCCATGATTCAAGTTCTCTCTAGCAGTAGCATGATTTACCCTGTGACCTCTGAGCAGTAAGTACAGCCATGCTCACTGTGCAGTCTTAAAAGTTAGAGATTTTTAAAAATTATGTGACCTGGGTGCCAGGATGTTTTTATTACCTTTCCAGCCTCTCAAGGTCTTCCCTGTCTTCTTTAAGGCTGGCTGTTGGAGCCTGTGCTGCCCCTACATCTTTGTGATGTGACAAAGTGTCACTATAGGACACGAAGGAGCACAAGCACACACTGCTGTTCACAAGGTGAAGAAAAAAGGGGAAGTTTATTTTCTGACTCTAACATTTATAGTTTTCTAAAAGTGACAGTGGATTGGAGGGTCAGTGCCACATCTCCAATGACACTGGACAAACCAACAGTCTATCAAATTTCTCCTCTTCCATAAAAGAATGCAAAACATTATTATTTACAGAGTTATTTACAGAAAGTATGTGAGAAAGTTCTTTACAAGAATGTCAATATCAGAAGGCTTAGAAAGTCTTAAAAATCAAGGTGACAACAAAACACAGTATATGGGAAGGACTATCAGGAGGAGGAGGAAGCCCTTCATGGGTAACTTGCCACCAGTGAAGCAGCAGGTGGGAAATGGGGTATTTCACATCTGCTGGCACTGAGAAGTGGTTGGATTGCACATTGGTAGGGACTGATGTCAGGCAATTTGGTAGCTACTGCCAATTTCCAGAGAAAGGCCAGCAATACTGCATCTGGTGAGGGGAATCAAGCTCCAGGGCATTTGGTTTGTGGTTGGACCCAAAAACATCTCTATTTTCAGCTTATTACTTGGAAATATGAGGGTAGTGCTGCGAAGTTTTCTTTTTTTTTCATAAATCAAATAATGTCTTGGAAAATAAATTTTTCTTAAGTGAGAAACTTTTGGTCTGGCAGTCTTAATGTTGAAGCACGTTTATTCCTCTGGCATTGCAAAGAGCTCTTGTGGTGGGCAGGAGCTTTGTTTGCAGGCTGGGTTTGCGAGGGAGGGAGCAGGGACTGCAGTGTAGCACATTTATCCGTGTTCTGCATCCACTTGAGGGCACCACAGTATTGCCAGTAGCAGGGATTTTGTTAACTGCGTGGGGGACTGTACCCTGCACTTTAAAGGAATCCTTCAGGGGGGAAAAAAAACCAAACCAACAAACCAACTGCATAGTTTATTTAAAACCACCACCACATTGTCAGAATGTGTATTTCTGCTTTGTTTGACCTTCCCCCGGATTGTGGGCGCTTTGCCCCGGCACATGAGACCCTCTTGTGGTGCACAGTTACACCAGCCCTTTCCCTGCCAGGAGGGACATGTGCTTGTGGGTGAACTGACTCAAATGGAGAAAAACAAGGAGTAATTTAGTTCTATCTCTGGTGAGATACCAGCTTTTCTGGGAGAGCTAGGGCAGTGACAACTTGTTTATTCGAGAAAGGCCTGTGAGCCGAAGGCAGATACTGTGCTCAGCATGGGGAGTGGGCTGGGCATGCAGCCCTCTGCACTTTCCCTCCAGCAGGCAAAGCCCCTGCTACCACTGAGATGCTGAACCTTTCTTCCTTCCTTTTCCCACTCCATGTCTGCATCCCGTGCTTTCTCTCCCTTCAAGCATAGCTTTACTCTCAGGTTCTGTCCTTTGCATCACAGCCAGCCTAATGCAGTCATGTTTGTTACTGCCCTCTGCAGCATCCCCGGCAGGCACGGCACAGTCCAGGCTTGGGTGCAGCTGCATTCCCTCAGCCAAGTGAGTTCTTTTGACAGTAAGGTCACCTTTGTGTGGCTGAGGAGGTCCCCCCCAGTGTGGCACAGCTCCTAGAGAAGCAGAGGCTGAACAAGCCCCAGAACAAGAATGGCCATGGTTCATCCGGCATCCCCTCAGAGGTGCGGCCCCTTGGCTTGGCTGCTTGAAGGAGAGCACTGGCTGAGGGATGGTTACTTCCTGGTTTTAGAGGGAGGTTTCTGAATTTCCATAGAATTATTAAAGTTGGAAAAGACATGTAAGATGATCAGACTTCTAACTGGTAACTGAGCAATGCGAGGTCCACCACTAAGCCATGTCCCCAAATGTCCCTCTGCAGGCCTGTTGAAAGCTTCCAGGGATGGTGATTCCATCACTTTCCTAGACAACTGATGCTAATGTCTGACCACACTTTCAGTGAAGCAGTTTTCCCCTAAACTAGCTCTGCAGCACAACTGAAATGCATTTCCTTTCGTCCTGTCACTTGTTACACAGGACAAGAGACTGATCCCCACCTGGCTAGAAACTCCTTTCAGGAACCTGTAGAGCTGTAGGCTGATAAAAGGTGTCTTCCAAGCCTCCTTGTCTCCAGGCTAAATGCCCCCAGCTGCCTCAGCTGCTCATTATCAGACTTGTGCCTTCACCCTTCACCAGTTTGTTGCTGGTCTCTGGATGTGTGCCAGCCCCCCAGTGTCTTTCTTGTAGTGAGGGGCCCAGAACTGGACACAGCCCTTGAGGTGTGTCCTCGCCAGGGACGAGCATAGAGGAAAAGTCACTGCCCTGGTCCTGCTGGCCACACTATTTCTGATACATTCCAGAATGCCATTGGCCTTCTTGGCCACCTGGGCACACTCTGGCTTATGTTCAGCTGCTATCAACCAGCACCACCAGGTCCTTTTCCTCTGGGCAGCTTTCCGGGCACTCTTCCTCCAGCCTGTAGTGCTGCAGGGGGTTGTTGTTACCCAAGTGCAGGACCTGGCACTCGGCCCTGTTGAATCTTACAGCTGGCCTTGACCCATTGATCCAGCCTGTCCAGATCCCTCTGTAGAGCCCTTTTGGCAGAGAGGGTTGACTGAGGATCTGACTAAACCAGAAAGTGGTCTGTTCCTGCTAGGGCCAATTGCTAACAGGGCAGGAGTCCTTCAAAGCACTGTAAAGAGCTGCCTGGTGAAACCTTCTGAGGGGTACTTCGAATTTAAGCTTATTACCTGAGAGGAATAAAAAGGAGGAGGTGTGTGCTGCTCTGGCAAGTGTTGCAGGCCTTGGAGTTGTGCCCCAAAAGTGTTTCTGTTTCAGAGGCATTTCAGAGGCTGGGCCACTGCAGGCTTGTCAGCACACGAATGGGTTCCCAAATGCATAAAGCTTCAGTAGGAGAGATCTGTCCTACGATGCAAGAAAGAATAAGAATTGATTTAATTTGGGGCTCATCCCAGAATTCCAAAGGGCCCTGGCTGGCAGGGTGCCAGGCAAATAAACAGGAAAAATGGGTTTGAGTCTCAAATCTACCACCAGGTCGTGTGAAAAACTGTCTTTTCTGAGCTTCAGCAACCGCACACTGCACTTCATTATGTTCACATTCAATGGCCTAAAATGTAGGGGTGACATTGCTGTCTAGATTTGTTATTTATGGCCTCATTGAACCTTATCTTTCTCACTGAGTCATCTCCTTCAGAACTCCTCTGCAACAGATGAAATTTCACCCAATAAAAAGACTTTGAATAGGCTGGTATTAGTCTAAAGGGTGGAAAAAATGAATGCTTCTTGCTCCTGGGTCAGCTGCTTGCTTGCCAACTATTATCTCTCTTTTAGCTTTGTTGAATGAGGTTGGTGATCAGGCTGTGAGATTTGGGACCGCCAGTCAATCTGCTGAGCTTGTGCCAGCCGGGAGTGAGGTGCAGCCTGCACTCCCCACAGAGGCTGCAAATCAAACAACTGCTGATTTTAATGAACTGTTTGAAGAAAAACATTGATATGCCTGGGTTTCTACAGGAGAACCCAGAAGTCTCCCTGTTGCAGAGCTGTTGCCCTGGGTGAGCTGTGTGAAGGTCTCCCACTGGAGGGCACTGAGAATTAGGTTTGGCCATACTTTTGTGGTGTATTTCTACTACCTTTGGAGGCCCTGGGCTCTTCTCCAGTTGTTTATGAGCTCTACTCTCCCTTTGAGGTGCTGGGTAGTTCAGTTCTAAGTCTTCAGTTCCATTCTCTTCCTGCCCAATTGCTCTATCCATGCTGCAAGGAGTATCTGTATGCAAACCCCTCTGGCTCCTGGTTTTCTTTCATATAAATCCATTAGCTTGGCAGCTTCTAGTACCTTTACACCTGCCATGGTTCAACCCCAGCCAGAGGCCAAGCCCCACGCAGCCACTTGCTCACTCCCCCACCTGCAGGATAAGGGAGAGAATTGGAAGGGTAAAAGGTAGAAAACTCGTGGGTTGAGATAAAGACAGTTTGATAGGGAAAGTAAAAGCTACTCACACAATCAAAGCAAAGCAAGGAATGAATTCAATGCTTCCATGGGCAGGCAGGTGTTCAGCAGTCTCCAGGAGAGCAGGGCCCCATCACACCTGGTGGTGACATGGGAAGGCAAACACCATCACTACAAAGGTCCCCCCCCTTCCTCCTCCCCATCTTATACACTGGGTGTGAACTCATATGGTCCTTAGCATCCCATTGATCCATTGGGGCCACCTGTTCCAGCTTCTTCAAACCTGCTGGGCACCCCCAGTCTCCTCCCCAGCATGGCAGTACAAAGAGTAAAAAGGGCTTGGCTCTGTGTCAGCCCTGCTCAGCAATAACAGAAACATCTCTATATCATCAACCCTGTGTTCAGCACAAGTCCAAAACACAGCCCCCTACAAGCCACTTGGGAAAAGCTACTCCACCCAGCCAAAACCAGCACAACACCTCATCTTCTCCAGTGCATGTTTTTCATTCAAGTTCTTGCTTTGCCACAGGTGGTCCCCCTGGTCTCGGCTGCAGTGAGAAACAGATTTCATCTCTGTGTCCAAGGAGAGGCCATTGCAAACCTGTTCTGTGTTTCTAGTTCTAATTCTATACTAATGATTCAAACTGCCTGGAATATCTGCATGCAGTGGAACACAGGGATGAAGGTGCAAAGGACTCTGCTAATAAATTTAAGTGAGGTTGCACAGTTTACCTTTTCTTTTTCCTACCCTATATCTCCTGTGAAGATAAATGGGGAAATGAGTGTTAGAGTTATGTAAAACTGGAGAGAAGTGCATGTTTGTGTTTAAATATGTGTATGTGTAAATGACTTTTTTTTTAAAAAAACGACTTTTATGTCTGCTAAGTGAACACTAAAGCACTGGTTTCACAGTGTAAATTAAAGGCAAAGCCAAAGCAGTCCAACTTGAGACTCAGTGTTGGATAATACTCACTGCACTGTGGCATCACAGGGTAAATATGGTCATGTTAGACCAGAGATTAAAGTTTTCCATTAATTTTACTTTTTCCATAAACAAGACAGGACTGTGTTATTTGTTGCTTTTAAAGCACTGTATTAACAAGCACATGCTGCTGCTGGATCCCAACTAAAGGTTAACTCAGTCAGCTGTTATATCGGTGGCTTATCAGTTGTTTTCTATCTGTGAAGTCAACCTGAATATGTTTCTCTGCCCTTGGATTTTGCAATTACATCTGGGTAGTTTGGTTTACCTTTAAGATGGTTAGAGTGAAAATAAATAACATACTCATGAAGGTGATTGTCAGATCAAAAGTCACTGGGATCTTGCAGAGAATTACCAGGTGTGTGGTCATCATCCTGTTTGTAGCTAATCTAGTTGTGCATTTAAGGACTCAAAAGTCTACCTGGATTTGTCCAGCAATGGAATGAGGAAATAGGAAATAGGGAGTTGGAAATAGGGTGGCAGAGCAAAGCTTCACGATACTCTACAAACAGGGAAGTATTTTCCTATCAGCACTGCTCTTGTTATGTCTACTATCATAAATAGCACCTGCTACATGATACAGACACACGAGGGCATATCCCAGCAACTGTCTTAGAAATAATGATATTTGTACATCAGGGTTAATCTGCCTTCCTTCTTTACTTTCACATTTAGGAATCTTCTGGGCTTTGAGAGCAATAGGCAAGGATGCCCCTATAATTTGCTGGAGCTTGTTTACTTCTTGTCTTGATTTGTTTTGTGATAAATCCAAAGAAGGTTAAGGTCCAGTTGTTTTACCTTCTCAAGCATCCAGTGACAAACAAGCAAAAAAAAAAACCAACAGAAGGCAGGAAAAAAAAGGGTTAGAAGAAAACATTTGTTTATGAAGTAAATTAATCCCCATTTTGATGTATCTTCATATGTCATTGTTTCTTTTAGCAGTTTTGGACCACAGTATCAGCTGTGTGCAGCTAAGGCACATCCCAATCCAATCACTTGTGTGGTTTTGTGTGGACATCAGTGTTAGCAATGCTTATTTGAAGCAAAGAAATTATTTTGGTGTTGGAAAAGAAAATAAGAGGGGGAAAAAATCTTCCCACCTTCCTCTATTTTGTCTTTTTTGAGATTAACACTTCCATAGTAAGCTCTTGGCTCAGGCAGTGAAGTGCTAATTTCTTAATAAACAATAACAGTGAAAACAAATAACGAGTAGTAATAATTTTTTCCCAATAATTTTATTTGCTTGCCAGTTTTCTTTCTTAGTTGTTCACTTCTTTTAAATGCCTTCATGTGTTGAGATTTCTGTGTCATGATTTAATATGTAACAAAATGCACCAAGACCTCACACTTATTCTTGCCCTTATCCTTATCAAAATGTTCATTTTTCAGAAGGTTTGATATTCCAGAGACCTCTTCCTCTCCTGCTATAATTATTTAATGGGACTTTCTATCATCTACTGATTTTTTTTTTCTGTTCTCTTGCTGCCTGAAATGACATTTTGGATCAAGATGTGTGTTTTCTGAGGCTGTATTAACAATCTGCTAATCCTCTGGTCACACTGAAACACAAAGTCAAATAGAAGGTGAGGAAGGGCAGCTGATAAAACAACTCTGCTTGCTTTTTTTTCAAACCATATTTCTTGCTGTGGACACATGAATTGGGGCTGGGAGTCGTGGCTCCAAAATTAAATCTTTTTAGCTGTTCAACATGCTGTTTTTAAATACATTCTATATTATTTGTTTTAACTTAGAAGTTTTTCAAGTGATGTCTTGTTTTGACATTACAAATAAAACCAGAATTATTTTTCCCTCTATGTGTTTTGACTTCATTTTTGCCCCAGATTTTTGGGATTTGAAGGTGACACTTGCAGTCATTTTATTGCAGTCACAATAAACCAGACATCCCATGTGGATAGTTACTCAAGAGAAAACATGTGAAATTAAAATTTTCACAGGTTTGTTTTCTACAGGATGTTCCATTCCAACATTTGTTCTGAGAAACAAATCTATTTTTGGTCACAGTTTATAGTTTATTGCTGGATGTTAACATGACAGCAGAGCAAAGGTGAGTGCTGCCCTTTCCAAACTCTGCATGCAGAAGTGTGGGGGACTGGGCAGGAGCACAGAGCTCTGAAGGGGTGGCCTCCTGCCACAGGATAGGACCTGTTGGGACAGCTTAGTACAGCTTGTCCCAAAAGCCTCTCCAAACGCTGGTCTGGGAACTGGGCTGAGGTACCCTCCAAAGTCCTGTCACCACAGCATGTGTGGTTGCTGCCAGCTCCAGTCTCAAATGAGATCAATAATGAGCTGTGTCATTTGTTCACACTTAGGAAATTGTATAACACATGATGGGCAGGGTACTTGGTGTGGGTTCAGAGTAGGAGTTCTAGCATGAAACATTTATATAATGGGATTTGGGCATTTCCCAGATCAGTTCTACTTCACACTGAGCTGAGAACTCGGTAAATCCTGGCTCACTATGGGAATAGCTGTAAACTGCGCATGGAGAAATCCTTCTGCCCTGTCCAAAAGAGAATTTCATCTCTACAACAGATGGCATCAAGTACTGACTTAGTGGAAGGAAATTCTAGGGCCTTTCCTGCTTGACCTAAAGGACCAGAAGCATATGAGGCAGCAGGAGAGAGGAAAAAGGGGAGAGGTTTGGCTCAGAAGGATCTGCACTGTTGGATCTGAGCTATAAAGGGAAACAGGTCCTGGGGGTAAGAATGCTTCAGTCCATCTGAGTTTGGATGTGACCTCTCACAAGATTATCACAGAGATCTCACCATCCTGTCACAGGAACTGGGGAGGGTGAAAGGACTGTTGAGCACACTGCAGACACGTGCTTCTCTTGGTCTTTTGTTTCTTTTAATGTGTTCACACAAGCCTTGCAGTTAAGCTGATCTGATTTGTGGTTTTCAAACTCTGCCTTTCTGAGCACAATTTCAATGCACATCGGCAAGACTCTCAGGTCCCACCTTCAAGGTGGGAGATTTAGGTATCAGACACCCTCCTGAGGACAAAACTCCTCCTACATATATTTCCCCAGGTAGCTAAGGGAGAAAAAGGTATGTCTGCTTAGTTTCAAAGGCTGGTTTGAGAGGTGACAATGGATGCACCTCTGAAGGAAAAACACTTCCAGTAGCCACTGTGAGCTAGGAGCAGTCACTGGCATGTAGCATGATAAAATCACTCTGGAAGCATGTGGGTCCCAAAGGAGAATGCTGCACACTTGATTTCTTGCCCAGTTTTAGAATGTGTTTGGAATCAATACATTGCCTACATTTCAGTTTCCATTGCTCTAATGATCTGATGATTTCCTGAAACTTTTTAATGGAGTTTCCACTGACCTTAGAATAATAGTGTTTTTTTAAAAAGTGGTAAAGTGCAGACTTTTATGAGACAAATTGAGCCAGACCTCTCTTTTGAAAATATGATTTTTGCAAATGTGCATGGTTCTAAAAATCTCAGAGCTGTTTTTCAGAGTGACAGAAATAACATAAATGCCAGAGTAAGCAGCAGTTGGTCTTGAAACACTGAAGTTTCAGTACTAAGTCATTAATTGCATACAGAAGAAGGTCCAGAAGAAGGTCTGAGTGCCTTTCAAACTGCCACTGAACAGCATGGAAGTGCCCGTGTCTTGTGGCCACCTTTGACTCAGCAACTCACATCTTCATACAGCTATTTGCATTTATCCTGTCATAAACTGTTTTTATTAAATGTGCTCAGATTGATCTTTCCCTCCTTTCTCTCCCTTCTATTTTTAACCTGTACTATTTAACATTTTCAGGTTTCAGAATCTTCTACTCTCTCAGCATCCTAGTTCTTTCTACAGAGATACCGTGGCTATCCTTCTCTGGGTTTGAGCATTTGAAATCCATTTCCTTAGCCTTAATGTCACATGCCTGTTTGTTCAAAACCATACACGCTCTCTGGAAAAGTTTTCAGTCTTACTTCTTCACCCCTGCTGGACTCCATTGTTCTCAGAAAGCTCTTTCCCCAAGGTATTTTGACAACTGAGCCTCTAACATAGAGATAGAAAAAAAATATTTACAATTTACAGTACAACTCAACATCTTTTCTTTCTCCCCAGTTTTGTCAGACCAATCTGTTTCTAAAGAAATAATTGTCTAAAGGCAAGCAGACTTGTGCCCTTCAGTGCTGCCAGTCAGGTAAAGGTTTAACAGATTAAGTATCCATTGTATGTAATACCAGAGAATTTTCTGGTTTTAAGTACTCTGAGCTCTTAGAAAATCCAGATTTTGAGCTGGAACTGCTTTATTCCTTTTCCCCAATCTGAATAGATAGATATTCAAATCAAGAATTATTACTAGAGAAGTTGTCCTATGGCAAACAGCATGGGAAGTTTGGGCACATTAATTTTGTCACAGGGCAAATTCAGTGCATCAGTCCTACGTTTCTCACAGAAGACATCTTCTGATCTATTTGTCCCCTGCATATTTCAAAATAAAATGAAAGAGTTTGGCATTCAGTTTCTTGGGCCTTGATAATCTGATCATATGTGAAATGCACAAAGCCAAGTCTGAAGATATACGTCACATATCTAATCTGCCATCTAACCTCCACTTGCCAATCTGTGGTATTTACAGAGTGCTAATCACTAAATTAGGCATTTATCTTAAATGACACAAGAAAGTCTAAACTTTGATATGACAGTGGGCTCCATACTACATTAAAAACCACTCTTCTCATCTAAACCACTCTTCTCAGCAGGGGAAGGGGCTGAAGAGGAGCTCCTTTTCAGTGCCCCTCTGGAGATGGCATTGCTAGCCAGGAACAGTTTCTAACTGTGCTTTGCAGCATTTTTCACTTGCTGAGCAATAATAAGTGGTACATCCATCTGTATTTAAAATGACAGATGGTGCCTGTCCCAGTGCTGATAGGGGTGACTGTACAAACACCATCTCCTCAGTGGGGGAGCTGGAGAAAAATGGCACAAACTTGTACAAGGTCACTTCTGGTTTATTTTAGCATCTCTACATCCCAAGGTGTGCCCTTGTAAAAAAATTGACAATTTACCCTTGTAAAAATTTTTGCATAAAGAAAGCAAACAATTAGTGTTGGGCAGCTTAAAAGCTATTTGTGTTTCCAGATTCATGTCTATTTCCAAACATGACTTAAACCAATCCCTTACCTGTCACCTGTGCCAGAAGCAGCACACCTGATATGGTGGGCAAAGTGGTGAAGAAGGCTCTGACCCCATGTTACTGTGAGGCAGGTTAGAGCTATGAAAAAATTGTGGAGTTTACTTATCCAGCTGGGTTTGTTTGGTTTTGCTTATTTGTTTGTTGTTTTGTTAAATACAATTTGCTTGTTTGTTTGTTGTTTTGTTTCTTTGCTTTCTTAAACAACGTGAGGAGCCCTCTTGGGTTTATTTATGCATATGTATGCAAAGAAATCTATTGCTTCTTTAGATTTATAAGAAGCTGAAGAGTTAAGAAATATGTTCCTGTGTCATCCCATCTTCTGCCTGAGGAGAACTGCTGAGCTGTTATTTACTTTCTGTGCTAATATTTTAGTCTCCTATTTGTTATAGCTCCAGATGGCACATGTTTGCATTCACATTTGCCACAGCTGAGATATAGTCAGGCAGCATAATATCTCTAACAAAATGTCCTTGGTTTAAAATTAAGATAAACTCTGCCCCTACTTCAGCTAGTGAGCAGCACCTGCCAAAAGGTCACTTTAAATGCTACTCCAAGGTTTCTTGAAACAAAGAACAGGAGTACATGGGGTAAATATGATGCCTCGGATATGTTTTCAGGGAGGGGGCTTCTCAGAAGTACTATTTTGCATCAAGATTGGAGGCAGAAGTTCAGAGACACTCGCCCTCTATCTAACTCAGTCACCAGAGGCAAATTTAAAACAGGCCTAGTTTCAGTGTTAGAAAACATTTCATGGCAGGGCAGCTGCCTCTCTATTAGTTTGCTAATTTATTCAAATGGCTATCATCAAAAAGATGCTGATTTTATCAGACATAACCAACCAAAGCATTTTAAGCACATGCTTACCCTCAATCACTTGAGCTTCAAGGCAGGCTAAGAATGTTTAACTGGATTTGTTATTCATGTAGACTTGCTTCACATATTAGGGTCAAATCCTACTTTACCATGGCATTCTCATAAGCTAAAGACACTGCTTCAGAACTTGTTTAAAAGCTGAGCAGGATTTGACATGGACCTGGTATTTCCCAGTATCTGCTCAGCCAAAGCTGGCAGTCTGAATGGTAGCTTTTAGTTTCTCTAGCTGAGAAATGAATGCCTCTATAGCTCAAGAAAGATGAAGGAAATGGAACTCTTCTAGAAAGATAATGGTTTTATTACTGTTTCCTTTTCTTAAGGCTGTTAGAGAGGTCAGCTGTCCTCAAAAGTGCCAGTGACACGGAATGTACCCAACCTCTCCCAGAAAACACATTGTATAAAAATCCTAGAGATTCCTGTTCTGAAGTCATACGGATGTTTATAGGCCAATTAAATGTTTGCAAGTGAGACCAGAGTTATAAGAGGTTACTGAATCAAGGAATATGTGCATATATCAACCTGGTGTGACACCAGAAAGGCTGCTGTCAGTTTCCTAGGAAGGCATTTCCTTCTTAAAGCCCATATGAAATAATAGCAGAAGATTCTTCTCCTCCAGAAATGCATCTGCCTCCAATCTCACCTTTCAGGAAAGTAGGAGAGCTCACATCAATGCTTGGTAATAGCACAGTTACTATATACATGGTGTGCACATGCACAGTCCAACATTTATGTGCTTCTACATATGGACACTCTACTATAAGGACAGTGTCAGATTTTTTGTCCTATTGTTAAATTATTATAGTCTTTTAAACAACTCACAGCATTGAGTGAACTATTCTGAAGAGCAGTGCCTTCAAAGTTTGAGAATATCAACGTCTGCTGATGGTACAAAATTATTTGGAGGAAGACAGGACTGTCAGAAGAATTGCAGAAAGGCTTTGTGAAAATCATCAATTACGTGTCAAATGATGATTAAGTATATGTGTATATGCACATATGGCAAAAGATGCACACAAACCACTCCTGACTCTACGCCTGATGAAGTTAAGAGCCTCTGAACTGATGACCATCATTCAGGAATAAAACCTGGGGGCTGTGACCATTCCACAGCAACAAGAGCTAATTGTTCAGAAGTGACTTCTGAGAAAGGCAAAACAGAGAACTTCATCCTGTCTCTGTATAAATCCATGATTTCCTAAGTCCTGGATACTGTGTCCAATCCTGATACTTCATGCACATCCCTCTAAGGAATATATTAGAAAAGCTGTAGGGCTAGGAAAGATTCAAATAAGGTTAACAAAATGAACAAAAGCCTCACATCACTCTAAAGAAAGAAGATACATCTCTTTAGTTTGGACAAAGGGAGTCTAAATGAGATTTATAAAGTAGGCCAAGCAATAGATAGGATTAATAGGGACTGATTGATTGATTGATTGATTGATTGATTGATTGATTTCCTTTTTTCCTCCACAGCAAAAGAACAGGAAGGCACCAGATCCCCTAAATGTAATGTTTGATCAAGCTTTGTCTTGCTTACAAGCATGCACAGAGAACTCCTTGGCAAAGGCTGATGTGGATGTCCTTGTGGCTTTAGGAGCAGACTGCATAAGAACATAGGTTAGAAATTATTGAAAGTTGTTAAATGCATAAAATCCTGGTTCAGGATTTCCCTAAGATGCAAATTATTGAAGGCAAGAAAACTAATAATGAGAAGAGTGATATATATCATACACTCTTCCTGAAAGATTCATGTTTGGTTACTGCCAAGGTAAGGATAAGTTTGCCATGTAAGCTCCTTTACTATCTGACAAGCCTCTTCAAACTTCCAAGTATTCCATTAAGTGATTTAATGCTATGGACTATGAGCCAAAAATAGTACATGTCTTATATGTTTGGATCCAGTGAGATATTTATTATTTTAATTCCCAGCAATGGTGAGAATATAAAAGACCTGTCTGCAGCAATCATAGTCATAGAATCACTTGGGTTGGAAGGGACCTTAAACATATCTAGCTCCAACTCCTCTGCCATGTGCAGGGGACACTGACCAGGTTGCTCAAAGCCTTTCTAACCTGTCCTTGAACACTCCCAGTGATGGAGCATCCACAGCTTCTCTGAGCAGCCTGTGCCAGTGCCTCTCAAGTGCCCCAGTGTAAAGAATTCCTTTTGTATATCTAATCGGAACCAACTCTCTCTCAGTTCTTTTATTTTGTGTGCGAACTTAGGACACATTGTATTGTTGTCCAAATGGCAACACTTGTGCTGGAGAAGCAATTCTGATGGTTTCAGAGAGAATGTTGTGGCAGTGAGTATTTGTGGGCATGGGTGTCTCCTGGGTTGAAAAAGTATATAAATGCAAACCAGAAAAAATAACACTGATGTGATTGTGTCTTATTGTTCTCAAGCCAGCATGCTAGAGACAGCTAAAATAGATAGAAATCCATGGAGATTTATCATATCACAAAATTGGGTTTTGCATTGTGTGCTTCCTTAACATTTGAAAGCACAAAGTATTGCTACGGCAGCATCGAGACAGATGCTTCTTATCTAGGTGCATGTGGCCACAACCATTCTATACGTAAGATTTAGATAGAAAAATTAACTGTTGCCTGATTTATTGAGTATAGAGCTAGATTTGGCTGCTGGTCTTCTACCTTTGAGAAAATTGGGTCACACAGGGAGTCAATTTTGAATCAGGATGACCAGGATCGGTTTCACCTGCAATTCAGTGTTGACGCATAATTCTAAGTAATCATTTTCTCAGCTGATAATGCATAATGTGTCCTAGGCAGTCATACTGGTGCAGTGACCTTTACCCTTATTTTTGGTAAATAGTCATAAAGTTATTATATAATTATATATCTATATTTATATATATATATATACCAGGAATTTCTGATAGAAAGAAATATAATTTGCTTCTGCCTCTTAGATCTATACACAACCAAAGGAAATAAATGATGACAAATGGAAATGGTACCCAATACCATATGTTGCTGACATCAGGACTGCATATGACTGATGGAGACCTCAGAAGGAAAAAAGTAGGAAAAGAACCAATTTAACCTGAATGAGAGTTTTCATGAGCACAGTTAATAGGAGCTGTGAAATAATGACATGAACCAAGAGAGTGAAATGGTTAACCTCGAGATGTTGCTCTTGGAGCACAGGGGCTGGGATGATCAGAATTCTGCTGCCTAGATTACTGAAACACCACCACACTCACCAGCAGTTAGGAGACAGAACTTCTTTTCACAAGCAAACACTTTGCAAGAATGATTTTTGCAAGCCCAGTCTGTCTTTTTAGTACAGCCATTAGCCAATCAATGTAAGCCATGCTGGACCTCAGATGGCAATGGCCCTGTAACTGGAATTCATTCCATTCAGCCTCAGCCCAGCTTGAATTTTACATCTTGAATAAGAAGGAGGGGCCTTTCTGGGGACTTCCTGGGGATTTTTCTATTGCTGTGCCACTTAACTTACAAAGCTCTTTGATACCCCAGCAATGGACAGCAACAGGGACCTGTTAGTGCTGTGTGTGCCTGGAACCTCCACTGCAGTTAGTAGCCACTGCACCTCAGCAGCACTAGGCTCCTAAATTTCTCAGCTTTGGAGCAGTCATCTCTTCCTCCACTTTTCGTCTCCTCAGAATGGGAAAATTTTGCAACATAAATATCAAGAAGAGGTAAAGAATGTACTTCTTAAAATAGCCCACCATGGGAAAAACCCAAACCTGGTGTAGCAAAACACAAATTTGCAGTTACACATCTGATGGTGGGGGGGAGGCCTTTACACACCAAAGGCTTGGAGATCTGACAGATAGAGACCTTCAAGCTGTTGTTTTTAATACCCAGTTCTTGCTGAGACATGCTAAGACCCCAAATGTAGGCATGCAGAAACATCATGCTTGGCAAAAAAAACTTAGTACCTTTTCCACTGCATAAGAGCAAGCAAGAGAGTAGAGTGTGAAGTAACAAAAACTTGAAGTATCAATGTCTTCTTATTAAGGCTGAGTTCCTTTCATTCCTGCTACCTAGTGTTCCCTGATGTTGACTGAAGAGTCCTGACAATTCAATCATGCAGCTCTTGAGCTGCTACAAGAGTTCCCATGTACACAAGTATGAATTGCCATTTTTTTTTCATCAGTTTCTATTAGGAAAATTTAGTTACACAGTCTGTCTGGGAGAAATATTCTGAAGGAGGAAGCTGTACTGGATGTTTTTTGTCTCCTTGTTCTACATCAATGCCCAGGTGCCCAGGCTGCTCAGGGAAGTGGTAAAGTCACCATTCCTGGAGGCATTTAAAAGCATGTAAATGTAGCACAAATGAGCACATGGATTAGTGGTGGACTTGGCAGTGTTGGGTTAATGTCCGGATTTGATGATCTGAAAGGTCTTTCCCAATCTAATCAATTCTATGACTTAAGCCTTCACATTCTGTGTTTGAAATTATCATTTGTGAAATGCAAGAGAGAACACTGTCATGAACTCCAACAGCTGATGTTCTCTGAAGTTTCAAATCTCACAGAAACATGAGGTAATTCTGAAACACAGGATTTCCATCTCCAGGACTGTCCCTGGGACTGGCCCATGCCACCCGCTCCCCTTGGGCTACAGCAGCCCAGGGACTCCAGCAGCCTGCAGCCACGCCCCATTCAAAACACACTGGTGCAAGTAAAGTTCAAGGTAACCTTATGGATCAGGGTCATATTACTTTCCAACACCTGCCCAGGTCTATATAAGTACACAATGCCTCCCTGTGTGGCAGAAGGCCCTGCCCTGCTGCTGACGCACAGCCCCAGACATGCTGTTTCCTGCCACAGGGAACTCTGCCTCCATGGCCACCAAGATCTCAGCTGAGAAATTTGGGAAATGTCAGTGTGAGACACACCAGTCTAAGAGCATCCTGTACCAGATGCTTAACAAAGAGCATGGAAGTGAGACCAAGTGGCACCAGCAACACTGCAGTCCCCACTGCTCTGCAAGAAGCGAAGGCTGCCCCTGTTTGGACAGGAGAAGAGTTGTCCTGAGAACACCAGAAGCCACATGCAGAAGAGCTTCTGAAGTGCTGTTGAAGACTTCAACTTTTATTAGAAACTTACCGTCTTTTTATCACATGCCTTGGGAGGATCAGTTTGTCCTCATACAACAGAACTGGGCCCCTCTTTTTGTCCTGGGCATGGCACAAGAAGGAGTGGATTTTGACCTGAGAGAGATTCCAGCCACCAGTTTATTGAAAAAAATCCTCCTCAATCAGTCTTTAACAGCTATGAATGAACTGGGCAGCACATCAGCAGGAGCATCTTTCACAGAAGTCCAGAAGATGAAGAATTTATTGTGGAGATTCTGGGACCTGGACATAAGTGCGAAAGAATATGCCTATCTTAAAGGAATTGTTCTTTTTAATTCTGGTAAGTCCTCCCAGAAATTACACAAATGATTATGTGCCTAGAAAGATATTTGACATTTTTTATTTATGTATAGAAAATGTTTTGTTTTACTCATTTCTATGAATATGGTTAGATGTTCTCAAAAACCTGTATTCCATGATTTAACAGTTTTTCTGCCTGATGTGGTTTACTTTAGTTCCTTGGATATGTGCAGTACATCATCCACTGTAAGCCAAAACAACCTCTATCTGACAAATTTTAAGTCATAAATAATTGTGTAACTTCAAACTGACTTCCAGTTCAAAGGTGATACAGCAGCCTCACCCTCATGTCACAGCAAGGGAGAGAGGGTACATGGGCACATGATGGGAGCTTTAGAAGTATTTTAACAAAGGCTTCTTCAGTAACAAGAACACTGGAGAAAATAACCATCTGATTTTCATCAGTGAGGCAAAAGGATGCTGTGTTGAGATTACACAGCTTTTATGTATGTTTGTATCATTTATTGTCTCTACTTTCAAAGCCTGGGACAGCAAACTAAGACTTCTGATTGCATCCTCTCACTTCTGATGCCAAGTTCAGGCTCCTTAGGAAGGAAGGTTGCCTCAGTCAGCACCAGGAGTGCATGAGTAACTAAAAGCTGAGCTCTAAGTCCACTAAATAAATGGAAAGACTTATTGACTCCAGCCTGCTCTGGCTCAGATGCCCAGCTCCTTCCACAGCAATCACTGCTGCTGGCTGCACTGTCAGCAGTGTGCTGTACTTGGGACTGCACCAAAAGGGTACTTGAATGCTTCAGTTATTCCATTATATTTCTTGTGGTGGATGGTTTATAGGCTGCTTGCTCAAAGGCTGTGTGACTTTATATTTGTTTCCAATGGGATTCAAATTTTGATTCTTGAGGTGTAATGTCATCCAGATGCTTGGTACTGCCTTGAGTGTCTATGCCAGCGCATCAAACCAGACGAGTTTGTTTCAGTGCAAGCTTTTTTCACAATAAAATCAGGCTAAAAGAAACCACTGTTTATATCCAGGGGGGTGATAACAGGAGAAAGGCCTCATCTGCAGCAACTTACACAGTTTAACTGGCTAGCATTTTTATGTCTCTGTGGGTAAAATGCAATATTCACTTAAGGAGAAGCAGCAGTAGCAGGGTTATATTCTGTATTTGTGGCTCCTAAAGGCCTGCTGCTTCCCCAGGGTGCTGTATGAGAGAACCAGCAGCCCTCAATGCTGTCTGCAGACACATTCCACAGTTTCAGGAATGGCACTCAGCTCTGAGCTGGGATGACCCTATTCCCTGGAATATTTCTCCATGAGCTGCAGAAGGCAGCCTGGAGAACAACAGTTAAGCTTAGATTCAGTTAAGCCTCCGTAAGAAACAGAGTCACCATCTAAGTCTGGGCTGAAACAGGTACTCAGGGCTTATACACAGCCCAAACCACCCCTTGCTGCAAACAAATCTGTACAGCTGTTGTTTCACAGCTACTACTTTTAATAGTTTTTCAACACTTTCCACCAAACTCAGAAAATGTTTTCTACATACTTGCAATACATTTTCAAACTTTTCAAGTTTTGGCTTGATGTTTGGCAAAATGCTAATATTTTTGCAGGCCTCAGTTCCACAAGGATTTCAGGAAGTCGCAAGCAGTGACAATGGTAAACTAACTCTCTTTTGGATTACAGAATACCTCATTACCACCCTTAATGTTTTACTTCTGTTGGGATCCTAAAGATCATCTAATCCAACGCCCCTGCGATTGTGAGAGAAACCTTCCACTAGACCAGGTTCCTCCAAGGTCCATCCAGCCTGGCCTTCTGGCCACCTTCTGGGGATATAGCATTCATAACATCTCTCGGAAAGCTGTTCCAAAACCTCACCACTCTGACAGTAAAGGATTTCTGCCTACACATCTCACCTAAGCCTACCTACCTTCTTTCAGTTCAAGGCCATTTTCCCTTCTCCTATCATTACAGGCCCCTGTGAAAAGTCCCTGTCCAGCTTTCTTGTAAAGCCCCTTTAGGTACTGGAAGGCTGCTCTAAGGTCTTTCCAAAGCCTTTTCTTCTCCAGGCTGAACAACCCAAACTCGGTCAGCCTGTGTTCATCGGAGAGGTGCTCCAGCCCTTTGATCATCTTCAGGGCCCACCTCTGGAGTCATTCCAGAATGTCCATGTCCTTCTTACACTGAGGGCCTCAGAGCTGGAAATAGCAAGAGGATCTGTGCAGCACCTCTGTGTGGGAGGCTCTGGCTGGGTTACTGATTGACCACATCTGGGCCAGCAAGAACCTGCAGAGAAGAAATTGTGCACCAGCCCCTGAGGGGAAACTGGCACCTTGCATCAACAGAATCCAGACTCTCCAGAACACACTGGCATCCCCACTCTTCCCAGGGGAGCTTTGGCTGGGTGGCTTTGGAGCTGTCTCAGTATTTGTGGGTGAAAGGTCCAGCTGCAAGGCCTTCTGTACTTGGACCCAGGCAATAAGTCAAAGGAAGGAGCAGGTAGGACTGTTCTGCCACACAGGAACAGCACAGAGTGAGCTGAAAACATTTTTGTGTTTTTGACAGTTGTCTGAAGAGCAATTGGGACTGCACAGTGAAAAGATGGGAACAGTGGAAAACAGTGCTGTTATTATATCAGTGCCATACATATACATATTTATGTACACATATATATTCAAAAATTCCATCAAGGTTGTGGCAGGGCTTCTGCTGAAAAAAAAGGCTACTCTTAAGAGGTTTACAGTTCAGCTGGAAACATGTGTTTGACTGAATATTATTACAACATATCTCAGAACAAGGAGTGTCTCATAATATGTAAATTAAAACCAGTATTTTGTTACATAGAAAAGAAGACCAAATGGGGAAATTAAGTATATTTGAAGAGATATAAACTATTGCAACTTCATCCTGAATCCACAAAATCCTGACAATTTCCTTTCCATGAAAATTCTAACATTTGGCATCATCCTCACAGCTTGCAGCTGCTGGTAATCCTGGGGGAGATGATGACTTTTGCAAACACTTAATTTCTGGCTAGCCTGGTTGCAGGTTTGGCTGAGGCTTCTTCTTCTCTGGCAGTGATGTCTAGGAAGAAGAGAGTTGCTGAAGGCTGACAACAGTCAGCCAGTTATAGACTGAAGGAAACTCAGCAAGGTTGGTTTTGCTCTGGTACAGAGCACTAGGCAAGAATGCTGAACTTCCCACACTGAAATGAATGATCCTATGTGAAACACACCTGGTGTGAGCTATTCAGGTTCTATTCCAGGGAGGTGTGGGCTCAGTCACTGTAAAAGTTGCCAAATAGTGTGTTCTCCTCTCTGCCCAGACTGCAACAATTCTAGGAGAGAAAAGATATCCTTAGAGACTGAGGACAGGAGGCAACAGGTTGCTGAGAGCTACATGACAAGTCAATCTCTCCAGAGGGAAAGGATGAACACAGGGTGTCCTTAGCACTGAGTTCTGGCACCCACAAACACCCTCAGTGAGCCAGCAGGTCACACGCTATGGGAGGCATGTGATTGAGGCTCAAGACCATGACTCCATAGGGCAAAGGCCTCTCCTTCAGACACTCCTCTTGCTGAGGCACTCCTTTTGCTCTCTTTAGACCGTAAATGGAAATACCTAGATAGTATGGTGAACCACAGTGCCCCAGCTTAGTCTAGTAAGCAGAAGCAACAATAGGATGGAGGTGGGGCTGGGTGTACTGGAAACCTACATCTTCAGGCTGTGAGCCTGCTTGCTGCTCCAAACCATCATCTCCATCTCCTGGTGCTACCTACGTAGGGTGGATTAGAGCTGGAATATTTTCACCTGCCCAGACTACCATCATTTGGTGGGTAGACACCACTACAAAACTTCTTCTCCATCTGTACTGAGTCAAAATTACCTGCTGTTACCATTTCAAAGCTGGATTTTAATGTAATGGGCTAGATTCCAATGTGATTACAATGCTGCCCAATGATCATTCAAATTATTGAGCTACACATAGCTTCTTTTTCCAAAAGGTATGTTTAGGAAGTGTTTATTTTTTTCTGTGGAGAAAGTACTGCTATAAGCCAGAAATCCAGACACCCATCATTACAAAAGGCACAGAATATAAATATGTGATTTGTTATTTTACTTTTTGTTTTGACAGAATGTTGTGCCCTGAAATGTCTCCCTTATGTACAATTACTGCAGCAGGAAGCTCAGAAAGCCCTGATGGAGTTTATCTCAACAATGTTCTATGGAAGCCTCAGCAGGTTTGCTTCGATTCTTCAGCTAATCGCGTCTCTTCGAGACATTGATGCAGATGCTATTGAAGATCTCTTCCTCAGGCCCATCCTAGGAGAGGCCACCCTAAATGTACTACTTCTAGAAACCCTATATATTAAGCCAGACTGGCTTTGAAAACAAATGACATCTGAGCAATAAAATATTTCATTTTGAAGAGATGAGAGAATATTATGAGCTAAATAAATGTATTTCAAGCAAATAATTGATGCATATTTGTAAGCCATATATATTTCAACAACAGAGTAATTTTGTAACATTTTAGTATTAAAAGCAGAGAAAATGAAGCATTTCATGATACTGTGTGATTTAAAAAACTCTTGGTCTAAGTATTTAAAGATTGTCTAGGAGCACCAGCATACTTTCCAGTTGTGCTAGGTTCAACTGTACTGTTTCTAGTGAGCATTTTTCCAGCTGTTTTACTTTATGCTTTTGGCTTTAAGGAACAGGGCAATGGTAAATTTTATTCAGTTGAAGATAGATACATAAAATGCTGGTCAATGGTAAAATCAGTATAAATCTTTTCTTTTCCTTGTCAGTCCCTGACCTCAGTCCTTTTTCTGTTCCACTGAGAACTCTAGTCCTTGGCTGCAATTGCTGGATGGAGCTCCCCCTTACTAACTGCTTTCTTATAGGTTCTTTTCTAAGTCTTGCAACAAACTGTGGGCATTAAATCCCTCTCCCATTATTTACAAAGTCCTTCCCTAACTAAGGAACTAAACAACATGAATCAAAAATTTGTTGACTGGACAAAAGCCGTTGTTCAGGATTGTTTCCAGAATGGGAATAACAAAGGCTGTGTCATGCCATAAGCAGCAGAACTAATGTAGCCCAGTTTCCTACACATTTAAGACCTTTCCCTTAAACCTTGCCTGCACCCTTCTATAATTACCCTCACTTCCTTCCAAATAGATGTCAGAAATTCCTTGGACAGCAGAAATGCTAAAATATGGTTTCCTACAGATGTGTACAATCTGTTCCTCCATCTCTCACTGCAATAGTTCCATGTTTCCACCTCCAAATGCACTATGGCATGCCCCAAAAATGTCTCAGTCTCCTACCCATCGGGTTGGAGAAGAGGCAGCACGTGTTGGGGTGGGTGCCAAATGATGTGTGTGCTGACTGCCCATCTGTCAGGATGAAAAAAACATGGAGCTTATACTTCAGCTGCAACAGGGGAAGCGATTTGTGTCCATTTCCTGTCCTACTCCTTTCGCAATGGTTTCCATGAAACTTAAGGGAATTAATTTCTGAGTTTTTTCAGTAGCGGATCCAGCCTAGTTTTGCTTGGCAAGAGGGCTCATACTCACCAAATAGGGGCTGACAGACATGTAGACCGATAGCACAACAAAGAGTATGACAGCTAAAGTCAAAGAAAAGAGAACTTGTAAATAAATAAATAAATAAATAAATAAATAATATAAGTATGTAAAAATGCACATCAACAGAGATGGATGTTGAAAGGACTTCTAGAAGTCAAACAACTAAGGAAAAAAAGTAGTTTAAATAATAATAAGAGTTTAGTACCTATCAGTTTTGACAAAAGAACACACATTTTTCTCCCACTTGGTTAATCAAGGAGTAAATTGCAAAAATCAAGGGGAAAAAGCAAACCCCAAACAAGACAAACCAATTAAGCCCCTGGGTAGTAGTGATCACAGAAGCAACAATCTCTACAGTAAACACAACTCACCTTCCTATGTCCCTAAGCTAACTAAACCTTTCAGAACTGTGGATTTTTGGACTGATATTTTCCATGGAAAGCCCTGAGAGCAGAAGTTTTCAGTAGCTTTTCTTTCATTAAAATGGTTCAATAGTACTGCCACAGATCTGCTGCAGTGCGGGGTAACAAGACATTCTATGGTGAGTTGTTTGTGATGCTGAATGAAATCATTAATTCCAGACATTTGCTTTTTGTCTGTTCTTCTCAAGATTTAAGCAAGCAGAATACATCCAAAAGTGGCATTTGTGCATTTGGGATCCACAACATCATTTGGTAGCAGACATATGAGCTCAAACACCTCCCAAGTCCTATAAGCTTCTACCTCTACTACAGATGCTCCACTTGCACCCACACAGTGCAGCACAGGCCGGACTGGAAGGAGCAGAGCTCAGCTGGCCTTGCACATGCAGCAGCTTCTGCAATGGAAAAGGGAAGAAGGGCTATGCTCTCATCTCAGTGCTTCTACTGCTGTGTAGAGAGGGGAAGGAATAACCTCAGCTCAGTGGGAAGAGTGAGGAATATTAGAAAGAGGTAAAAAGTATGCATAATGAAAAAGTCATGGGGGCATAGAGAAAGGACCAAAAAGGCCAAACAAAAAAGAAAAAAGGGGGGGTGGAAGAGAGGGACAGAAGCAGATTATTAATAGAGCCCATTTCTATGTAGAATCCAGTTTACCTTCATAAGTCAAAGGGCTGCTTAATGACTCACCAACAACCTGAACCCAGGACATGGTTCATGGTTATGTAGGCTGAATTTCAGGCTAATGAGAGTACACCAGACAGTCTCTGCTCGCAACTTTATTTTCAAAATCTGTTCAAGGTCTTTGACTTTATCTACATATACAACAGCTTCAAATAATCTCTCCTTGAATTGGAGGGCATGATGCCAACAAGTCCCATGGCTCAGCTCGCCTGGAAGACAATGTTGACCTTGCTGATGATTCTTTTAGCCTGGTGTGAGTCTACGTAACCATGTCTGAAAAGAGTGCCTAGTACTCCACAGGGAAGATTGTGGTCAAGGTCTTGGATTTTCAAGATGACTTTACCTTCTACCATGAGGGCAAATACCAGACTTCAAATGGAACTCCCACAAGATCTGATACTCATGGATGTCACCTCACTGTGCTTGAATACAAGATTCTTCAGAAGATCAACGCATCTTATCTTGGTATCCTGTTCAAAGGGGCTGATATACCACTTGTCTTGCTGAGGACAGAGTAAGAACCCCTATTTACTGTGTTTAAGTGCCACATGAAGTTGGAGGCTGCAGGTACAAGAAACTGGCAGGAGGCAGGAGCAGGAGAGGTGAGGGATTGTGAGCAGAGGTTAGGAGCAAAAACAGGAACTCTCCCTGGAAAGTGGAAAGGCACAGCACCAGATAGCTTCTAGAAGTCAATGGAAATAATGCATGGGAATGAAGAAGCAGAGACAGAAATGAACAGAAGGCAAGAGGATGACAACAGAAAATCCCTACTCCAGGAAAAAAAAAAAAAGAAAAAGAGAGAGAAGAAGGGAGAGACAGGGAGAGAGAAACAATGAAGAAAGGTTTCTCACCACTTTATTTATCTTCTGGGATTGAAAACAGGAGCACTGTTTCTCCAGCTGTGAAATCCACCTGTGTGACATGTGTATCCATCCCCCTCTAGCGCCCAGGAGAGGACAGTATTGCCATCACCTAGAGCGTGAGCTTAGCTGCTGGAAGCGTGCCAGATACAGCACCTACCCCTGCTGATAACCCAGGCAGAGCTTTCACTCAGAGACACCTATCCTCTCCCATTGCTGACTTTTCAAAATAGTGTATGGCAATATTTTTAAATTGTTAGAAGAAATCTACATTTGCAAAATCAAAAATGAAAAAGTAAATTCAAATTGCTTGTGAAATCTTACTCCATCCTCCTTGTGAGTATGATCATAAACTCTTTCCATGACCTGATTGCAAACTCCTGTGGTTTTCCCTCAGGACTCCCTGCCTTACTTGGGGCAAAGAATAGCCCATGTGTGCTGTGGGAATTTGTTATGACTGTGCAATGGAGGAGGCTGCTGTCGGCTAAGGCTCAGCTGCTTTTGTTGCAGCACCATCATTGCAGAACCTGAACTAAAATGGATCTGCAGTGCCACAAAAAATGCTCTTGCAGTGAAATTGGTTGAATGACACATTATGGAGTGTGGGCGAGCCACATAAATTGAAGTGGCATAATTCCAGAGTGGTATTGTCCCAGAAAAAGGCTGCTACTAACAGTGTTAACTGGAGTAAAAGATTATAGTTTTTCACAGTGGCAAACACAAGACCTGGTAAAGAGTAGATTGCAGAAGTCAGAAGGCTCTGACAAATAGCAATCCAGGTCACACCAGGCTCTGTCTCATGCTTCCAGAAAGATGTATAGTGCTGTAAGCAGTGAAAAATCAGTCTGTGCACACCTGAAGTGCAGGAAGCTTCAATCAACTCTAATCTAGGTGTTTTCATTCCTCCTTTGTAAAAAGAAGTGGTAATAATAATGCCTTCCTTTTTTGACACATCTTTGAAGATTTTAATCAGTGTTTGTAAAGAACTAACAAAAACTGTACTTGAGAACATGAGGGAATCCCACTGAAAATTAATAAATTCAGTGTTCTACGCTAAACTGAGCAGCACTTAGCTTCTCAGTAATGGAGAAGCCTACCCACTACAGGGAAAGGATAAATAGAGAAGATATTGAAGATCAAGCTTTAGTAATCACCAAGTAAGGCAGTGATCTAGTAGCAAAAGTAACATGACATTTCCAGTGGTGGGATCCATCTTGCAAGAGAATCGCTGGCTCTCTCTCTGGAGCACGGAGAGGGACATGCTCTGAGGGAGATATGCCTTCCTTCTCTCAGACACCTGCCCTAGTTTTGGATGAATCACACCATGAAGTGCTTTACTTTTGCCTATTGGTACAGCTAAGAAGCCCACCTGACCATTTGAGATTCATTGCCTAACTTTCACACAGTAAAAATGAGATTAATCCTACCTCTACGGCATATACAGAAGCGGTTTGGATCTGGTTTGCACCTGCAGTATTAACTTTAATGTCTTCTAATTAATGTCAGAAGCATGCTTGGATTGGCAGTCCTGACCATTACACAGTAGGTTTTGGACTTATGCTTTCAGCTAAACATGTATTTCTAATAATAAAAGCCTGATATAGGCTTGGAAACAAAGATAATTCTATGATTTTATTCACTTGCCCATAAATGACTAAGGAGGCACACATAGGACATCACATTTATAAATCTATGTCCTATCTATACTATCTATATTAATATTTCTTTTTGTTTGGCAGGGGTTTTTCTTTTTCCTGTGGAATGCCTTTCTTACCTCTTTTGTAGAAACAAAGGCATTTAATTCAAAACCTAAAATTTCAGTTTTGCTAGAAAGCACTTGCAAGTCATAATCTCAGACATAATTTTATTTGCAGACAGGGCACGGGTATGTGAAATGTGCAGTTCTTCATATTAATGGAGGCACACAAGGAAATATATGCTCCTTTTCTATCACAGGTCTGCTGATAAAAGCAGCCGGGCTCAGGGGAAAAAATTGGACAAGTTTCTACAATAAATGCATAGTCTAAAAAGCATCAATTTCTGTAATGACAAAAAAGGGTCTCATTGAAGCCAGTGTTACTATTTGTGCAGAAATCCTCAATCTTTCCCAGTAGGTTAGGAGAGAGGAGGGTGAGTCAGTAGTTTGGTTTTGCTTGGGCTTGTTATCAACTGTTGTCCTTATGAGATTGTGATTTTGAAAGTACAAGTTGTCATTCTTCCTGTGCTCTCTCTCTCTTTCTCTGCCTGGGGGGGTAGCAGAAATGTTGCAAGATGAAGCACTCCACATCTCACCTAAGATAAGAGCATCTTTATCAAAGGAAGACATGGCCACAGCTATCTGCAAGTAATCTCATGAGCCAAGAAGGCAAAGCTTCAAGTAGCGTGGGAATGGTCCCATTCCAGTCACAGCGGAAACAGTGCAACCCACGCACACTCATAACCATAGATTTTTACTAGGAGGGGAAAATGGAAATCTAGTGGGAAAAATAAAGGTCTTGTTTGTGCAGGTGACCACACAGTGAAGGGTCCAAAACGCTTTCCTTACCAGGATCTTATTAGCAATGGAAAGTAATCTGCCATACACCTGTAACAGACATATGTTTGCTTCCAAATATTCAAGTTGGCACCTTGGAACATAACTTGATGCAGCAGATGGCTGTGGCCACAGCAGCATGAGCAGGGGGTTGCACGTCTGTTGAGGAGCAATGCAGCTCCTGGGAGCAAGACACAAAATATGATGACAGACAAGGAAGGGATATTCTAACCAGGAGGAACAGAGCACCATCTCCACTGTGCAGCATTGTCTAGGAACTCAACACAACTGGGAGGGCCACCAAAGATGTAAGAGCACGTTGTCATTCCTGGTGACATGGTACACACTGGTGGTGTATCAGACTACTCTGCCACAAAACACTAAATTGTCATATAGAAGCAACCACAGAGATGTTACAGGTGGCTCCTGACCATGCTGCTGTGGCACCCTGGACTGGCAGATGTTGCTACTATACTTCTTCTGGGATCTTGAGTCCCCTCAGTCCTGCTACGTCATGCTGCACAGTCCCTGCATCCCTAACCTATGTAGTTTTCACACTCCTCTGAGGCACTGAACATGTGAGCTCTGCACAGCCTTCTGAGGGTGTATGGATAGGTGTGGACTCCCTCGCCCACACTCCAAGTTAGGCGAAAGCAAGCCAGTTGAGATTTGAAAGTCATGTATTTGCACAGATTTAACAGCTTGGATACAGCCCTGGGCCACTCCAGCTACACAGATTCCAGAAGTGGGTGGCATCCAGTTGGCTTGGAAAGTGAGTGAGGCAAATGTGTGTCTGTCTGCACCTGTCCTGGTCAATACATATGAGTCAACAGCATCATTATTAGGAAAATAAGATTAGGACAGGGACTAGGAAGGTCCACCTACAACATCCAATCTGGTCTCACTCATCATGGATATCAACTGTGTGTATGATTGCATCCCCAAACTTATCAAGCTCCACCTGAAGATAATCCAGGACGCATTTGCATACCCTGTTCCTAATAGGACAGTACATAATGAGACAGAGCCTCCTGATCCGATGGTTAGGAACTTTCTAATTCCAGAACTTTCTAATTCCAATTCTAGATTACTAACATTTTATTATATGCATCTTCTTTCTACTACCAGTATCAATTCAAATTGCTTTTCTCACTCAAGGTGTTGGATATCCAAGAATTTTGTAGACAATAGTGGTGTCCCCTATCCATCTCTCCTCTGGCAGCTCCACCTGCCATCCCTACTCTGATAGTTTGCAACTTCTGGTCCGCATTGCACTCTCTTGTTTTTGGCTGATGGGCTAACATTATGCTCACTTGACCTCCCTGATGGAACTCTTTGATACAGAGGTGAATCTCAGATTTGCTTCCACCTGTTCTCTCCTTCTCCTGGAGGTCATTTTGTTTCCTGTTCTATGTCAGTATCACATAAGGCTTCATTGCTACATCTGAGACTCCACCTCTTAGCTATCTCAACTATATCTCCCTCTCCTCTGTTGCAACTGTCTTCCCTAATTTTCTATTTTGCCATTCCATCATCTGCCTGATTTTTCATATCCCTTTCCATTATTGCAATTTAATTTCTCAATTTTTTCTTCTCTATCAGTTAGTCTTTTTTTGTTTTAATTTTGCAACTGCATCCTTCTTCCTCTCTTACCCTTCAGGTAAGTTTCCTAGATCCCAGCCTTAAAGAAAGGATGAAAATTCTCAGATCTCCTCCTACAAATTGCTACACAAGCCACCCTTGCTGTTGTTTGTTTTGGGTAGGTAGAGAATTCCTTGCAAGAGTAATTTTTCCTTTGGTCTTGCCTGTAACAGTCTTTCACAAGATGCTGAATGTGTGCAGTCGTAGGCAGTAGCTTTGACAATACACATGAAACCACCAGCAGGTCTTGTACCACCTCCTGGCACATTTGAAGGAAAACAACCCTAGGCATTCTTCTACTGCAATGTAAATCATTCCAGTATCTTCAGACCCGAGCAAAACCACTCCTGTTTTCTATCCCATCCTACTTCTTGCTATCACCTTTTCAGCATGCTAAGGAAAGTGTCCTAGGAAAGCATACTTCTTTCTTTCCACTAATCTCATTTCTGGGTGATATGGGAAGCCTATCAGGAAGACAGAGAAAGATGTTAGATAGCTGAAGTGTTCACACAGTTGTATGCCTAGGAAATACGCTTTGTTCTGCTGACCTCCAGAATATTTTGACTTCTCTAGCTAACTTGCTTCTACTGTGCTGCCTGAGATCCTTCTTTCAAAGGAAACTGTTTTCATTCATTAATCTGAGTTAGTTTGGACCAATGGCTTTGCATTTTGAAATATATTTTAGTTTACTGAGGTATCTTCAAAAGAAAGCACTGGAAAGTAAAAATCTACAGTTTATTTTATGGGCAGTTTAAGAAAAACAAAACCAAACTGTTTGGTGCTTTCTATAAAAAGGAGATGATACAGAACAGAAATAGTTTTGGGTTTTTTTGAGGGGGGGTAAGGGGGTTGAGGCAGATGAAGATGCAAAGTCCTGCAATGGGGCTGAACTTTGTCTTGTTGGACACAGATTAAAAGAAATCAGAAAGGTGGTTGTGCCCACTCTTGCAAACAACTGTAAATTCTAAGTAGAATCCAGGGAGACTCCTTGTTTAGGTCCTTACATTCTCAAAATATGACAATATCTCAGAATATATTTATTCTCTTCTTGAGCAGACTTTCACATCTGTTTGTACAACAATGAAAGGACCAAAGGTACAAAAAGAAATATTCAGGATTTTGGCTCAGCTGAGTAAGCAACTCTTGACATTTCTGATAAAACTGTAAAGAACAACATAAGGAAAACAGGCTGATAAAGTATAAATAATGTTTCCTAGCTTCAGGCATATGGTAACCCACATTTGCATTATGCAGACTGGGAAGACCTTTCCTTTGTGGAGATCCAAATACTTGGTACTACTTATCTGTGGTTTTAAAAACATAAAGCACAATAAGTGATCAGCTTGATGGTTATGATTGTTCCTCCCTTTCCCACAAAGGTAAGTAAACCACCCCTGCCCCAGACCAAATCCCTGCATTAACCCATGTCCTGTTAGGCTCTGTGCCAGTGAAAGCCCAGCAGCAGCATCAGGATGTGCAAACACAAATCAGTTCATGCCCAATCCACCCCAGAGCTCACAGTGTGCTGCAGACTCCAGGGGCAAAGTGCAATGTGCGCACAGCTTGCATGGCATATTGCTCTCCCTGCACCCACCTGTTCCCAACACTCTGTCCTTTGGAGAGCTTGAGCAGCCCTACTGAACACATTTCCCTCTGAGAAACACACTTGTTTAGTGACTTAGTGACTAGAGAGACATCATTCTCTCAAAGACAAAAATTTTTGATTATTGAACAACTCACAATGCACCAGAAAAAATATGGCTTTTTTGATTTCACACAGGGTCCAAGCTCAATCTCTTAACACACTGCAGCTCCTCTCCCATGTTCTCCACAGCTATGCTGCATCTTTCCTGGGAGGTCTGTGATCTACACAGTTAGAAGGTAGAAACAGGGTAGGGTGATCTATTGATTGACTGCTAGACTGATCCATTGGGAGTACCCAATGTACCCAATCTGGGGAGTACCCAGATGCTAAAGCTGATAGCATGTTGAATTAGATTCAATCCTGCTTGGCAGCCTTCTGAAATCTGTAGCTCTTATTTGTGAGGGAAAGAAATTGCTGTTGAAGGTAACCCACCTTTATGCTGACAGCCATGGTGGCCATGGGACTGTGATGTGCACAGGCATTGAGTATTTATATTTGGAAGGAATCTGATTTTCTGCAATCCAAGTTAATATAATTTGTTGCTTAAGTCATCTTGTGGCACCATTATTATTATTGGCATTTTTAACTATTGAAGATTCCTGTTTGAGATAGAGAGTTTCCCACAAGATTGCCTATGTCTGAACTGTGTGGATAAAACACAACTACTAAAATTCAAAGACTAAGACTAAAAATATAGAATTCTAACTCAGGAAGACATGTGGACTTCACAAATAGTGAGGTTATAGCTTGTGTAGTTACTATCAGTGTTCTCAGGCAATTCTGGGGCTGAACAGGAGGAAAAAAGAACTCCTTGCTTCCAGAGGCAATTGCTTGACACAAAAGAGACACACTGTTAAGAGTTCTCTGAGCTGCTACCACACATTTTTCTGTGAATAATGGATTTTTGCCTCTTGACTGTCACTGCCACATTAGAACTGCATTAAGCTGAATTTCTCTGCATATCAAACTAATCACTAACAAATAAACAAAATATCTCTCTTGTGCTTCTCTTCCTTTCAGGCATTAGCTTATCAAATGGGAATGGCAAACTGCAGCTGTATAGTATTTTTCTGGAATTGTTATTGGAATTTATTTGGCACTAGATTATTACATAAACATATGGAAAAAATATGCTTTGGGTCTTTCCAGTTAAGCATGTGTGACAATATCTGCGGTACAGTTCCTACCAAGAGCACTTGATGAGTTTGAGGGAACAAGAATACATCTTTTAGAGGATACTCTTGCAAAGGATTTAATTCCACATCTCTGGAAAATGCTGAGCATAGATTTCCTTATCTCCCACAGAGTCACTAGTAGTGCAATTAACTTCCCATACATCAATCACTGAGTGAGTTATCAAGCAGACAAGTCTTGCCCTGTGATTCCTGCCACCTACCCTCTCACCAGTGACATCCACTGCAACTCTAAAATCAGCAGCCAGCTAGATTTAGAGACATAAAAGTTGCTAGCAGTATAAATTCTGTATCTTTTTACTTGCAGCCATCTGTCTGTCAGCCTGGGTGTCTAAGCCTTGTCAGTTCAATCTTCTTGTACCTATGCTATGTAAAAGGTCCTATTTATAGCCAGACCCAGACAAAAGCATGGCCCTTACAACCAAGGCTCTCAAAAAATAATAAACTTTCTTACCTTCCACCAATTCTTACTGATTTAGACTGGCTGAGGGGTTTCTTCCAGCAGAAGATTTAGCCTGACCAGAAGCAGAGATTAGAAGTAGATACACAACAGCTGATGTTTAATTTTTAAGGAACTCCCAGTGGAATGAGTTTGCCTTGTTGATTTTTTTCTGTTTGTTTTTTTTTTTTCCTTATTTCACAAAAGGATTGCACAAAAATGAAATCTGAAGCAGTTTTGATGAAAGCAGTGAGCCCTGTTGGTAAGTCATTTAATAATTAGTTAAACAAAGCTCTTGACAGTTCACAGTAGGAAATCTGATTTAAAAAGGGTGGAGAGAACAATCTGATAGATCTGCATTTCAACATATGTATTTCATCAAGCAAATCTTTACTGTTTCCTGCCACCTAATGGTATACATTAAAAATTACAAACCAGTAAGACAATTCTCAATTTATGCTATTTCTAACAGATGTTGATATATTTAAATATAGAGAAAAATTAAAGTTAGGGATAAAAATGTGAATTATTATTTCTGGCTTTCAGTGAGATCCAGGCTGCCTAAATTAGTCTAAAACCTGTGTTTTCGTGAAGCTTTATTTCTACATTAAATGCCTGTGCTGCTTAAAGGTGCTGCTGAAAACCTGTTTAAAGATATCCTGTTAATCTAAATTAAACTTAGGCAGAAGCTTGTCATATATGTATTTGAAACAATCTTTTATATAAAAGTCTAATCTTTTATATGAAAGAAAACTTTAATGCACAACATTGCCACAACTGAGTTGTCTTTTTTGAATGGGGCATAGGAATGCTGAACCCATCCTAGATTTCCCAGACCCATACAAATTGCATGAGTATTAAGCATTCCTTCTCTTGGTGGTGACCCACAGAATTTTCAGGTACTCTGTGGTGATGAAAATCTTCAGTCATAAGAGAATATAGAAAGATACACTCTATATTAAAATTTAAAAAATGAACCTAGATATTTTTTGCTGGGATGAAGACAATTAATTGGGTAAAGGAAAAGAGAAGTAATAATAAATGCCACAGCCAGCTACTTTATTTAAAGACAGCTGCAAGTAGGTGACTGCAGTAGTGCAGAAAGTAGTGCCACACTAAAAGCAGCATTAGAATCTGAATGTGAACCAATACCTGAAACCTAGTCTAGAAAAAAACACCTAGAACATTCTGTAACTGGCACAGATGCTCAAACTAAAAGGAAGAGATATGTAGAAGGAAAAAAATCCCTTGCAGTTTGGAATAAATTTAGGCAAACTGACAGCTGAGTATGGGATTTGGCTCTTTTAAAATTAGCAGCACAGGTATCCCTAAAGTATGATCTAATTTTGGGTAGCTTTGATTATTCACACTCTGAATACAGTTCTCTTCAATCTTATGCTTGACAGCAATGAAACAACGGTCTGGATACTGTGCTGACTTATGCAATACTGCTTCTCTAGCTGGTGACATGAGTTCAAAAAACGGCCAGGTGATGCACAGAAATTGATGTCTCCACATGTAAAATCTGGCATATTTTACAATTATATGGCTGCAGTAAGACTTGTTCATTGGCTGGTAGAGTACACATTTGGTATGTTTAATTTCAGAAATTACTTTTAACATTCTGGGGAGACATTTATTACTTTTGTAACTGAGCACAGCTCACACTCTGATCAGCAGCTGAAGGCCAGCCTGTGGCAAGGTGAACATTGCCTCAAACACTTATTTAAACTTCTTGAATGTGTTGCTTGGTACATGGTTATCTCTAGAGCAGCACCAGCCAGCAGCAGACAGAAAACTGTGGAAACCTGTTGGGAGTTTGTGGGATTTAAATGTGACTTCTGCAAATCACATGACAATTACTTAAAGCCATCTCTGCATATTTCTTTTTTGAACACTGCTCATAATGTCATGTATATATGTATATATATACATATAAACATATATACATACACACAAATACATTCAAAATACCTGAAGAATCCATCACTCCACACGTTTCTGAATCTGATTAAGATTTCTGGCATACTTTCTTGACCAGCCAAATAGCAATTCTCACTTTATTACTGAACAACAACAGGTATTTTAGAACTGCAAGGTATTAAGATTATTTCAGTATGACTTCACTGAGCAGTTTTGCTATCAAGATAATAATTTTTGTTTGAGCTACAGTACATCTTCTACAAAGAAATCTAGTTATGATTTGAAGAGTGGAAGTGATGAGAATCCAGCATGTTCTCAGGTAAATTGTTCCTACATTTAACTATCCCCAGGATAAAAATGTGATCCCCATTCCTTGTGCAAATTGGATTTAATTATGACTTTTTTTGGAATTAGAATTGTGAACTGTCAAGTATAAGAAATCATTTCCCTGTACAGGTATTTCTAGATTAAGTTAGTAGAAAATAGAGTTAAATATGCTCTGCGGTTCCAAGGCAATTAAAACTGATTGAATTAAACAGAGTGGGATTCTCATCCTGTAATTATGAAACACTGAAATGTCATATAAAGAAAGCTGAATAACGTCTCTATGGATAGACACTGCAGTTTTCAGCCTTGATTCACTTAATGTTATGAATTACTCATGTAACTTAAAATAGGGCTGTCTTCAACTTAAAGAGTACAGTATTTAAAAATCTAAAAAGCAATTGGTGATGAAACCCACAGTTACTATTCCAGACTGAGTGGGAAGCAGTGTCTTACCACAGAGGTGGGTCATATGGCAGAAGTAACTAGATGATTTCTGACCTTAGATGAAAATGAGTGCAAAACTATGCCATTAAAGCTTTTTTTCCTTTTTTTTTTTCTTTCTGCTCTCTGTCAAGCTACAACTTGTCTGGTTCCAGATAGATTGCCCTGACCTGCTTTTTACCAAAGTGTAAAATAATAATTTCTCTGCTAAACTGCAAAAGGGTTTCTGGCATTTATGTTACCTAAGATAAAACCATTTATTTTTAAGTCCTGTTGATCAAAACCATTACTGCCCTGGTCTTGTTCAGTTTGTCTTACTCATTCTTAGGGGTAAGACAATCCTTTCTGTTCCCACATTTAATCTCTACAGGACTGACAATAAAATCAATCAGGCCAAATGGTACAACTTCTCTTTTTCATGTATCCAAGAAAGAAATGACTGTCCCTAATCAACAAAAACCCGCCTTTGTCTGAGGGAGGAGGCATGGGCGAAAACAGCTCCAAAGTATCAGCACAGAAAAAGGACAAAGCAGACAAAAATTAGGGTAGAAGGAAGACAGAAGACAGCAAACAAAGCATGAAAACAGCTGTAATGCCAAGACCTAGGATTAGCATGACAAGAACGCTTACTAGCAGCTCCTATAAGAGGGGGTGAAACAGCTAATCAGCTGTTGGGGTGGAAACATGCAACAAAATTCCTTCCATGAACCACAGAGCAGGGAGGAAAATTTAACAGCAACACTAACATGTCAGACAGAAGTGACAAGAAAACAACTATGCTCGAAGGAATGCAACAGAAATCGCCTGGATGCTTCATCATCTACAGAAATGTAATTTAAAGTAACACCTACAAGAAAAAGTGACAAGTTTAAGGTTCAGTTGAAAGCTATGTAAAAATTTTGAGAGATTTTGAAATAGAATAGTAGAGCCATATGTTTATGTCCAAATCCAGTATTGCAGTTTGCTCACAGTTAGATCCATGTCAATCAGAGGCAACAACATGGACTTCAAAGGAGTTACATCTGATTGATGCTGGCGTAAATATGGGCATAATCTGGTCTGGGTCAGTAGGGTCTGCAATCATCATCATATCCTCATTGATTGCTTAAATAACAAATAATACTAATCCCTGCCAGAGTTTTTTAATGGTTGTCAAGAATACTAAGGATGTGCAAAATGACTAATACACACAGATGGGGAATGCAGTTGATTTCAGCTCTTAATGTCTGCTGTACAGATTTAACAGAAGAGGCCCTAAGTGACTGAACAACTTCCAAAAGAGAAAAATGTCTTCAAAATGTAATTGAAGTTGCTGGAATATCATAACATATACCAGCAACAACGTGGATATAATTATTACCCCATCAGAGCTGGAAAAACAAAAATACTGGGATTAAACTCCACTAAAATATTGTTCAGCCAATGTACATTTGGATAAAACTCTTAACTCTTTGATTGCCCTTTTTTTTTAATTACCAGTGCAAATATCCAAGGCCATGAGGACAAACCATCTTTTGTACTCAAAGGACAATGACAATTTAGGCCTTAGTATATCTTCAGATACTTTTTTCTCTTTCACCTGGGTTTGACTAGCAGGTGAACGTCTTACTGAAGATATTCCTTATTTCCACCCTTCCATCATAAATGCTATAATTTCCTCTGTAAGATACTGGGCCACTTGGCCATTCTTTTCCTTTTCAAGTTCCATGTATAACCAGGTATAGGAGACGAGAGTCACAGCTTGGCATATACTAACTGTAGATAAGCAGAATATATCTTACAGTTCATAGTATGAGTTTGGCAATTCACAGAAACTGACACATTAGTAATAGATGACAGCCTCATATGTAAAGTAATTCCTCCCTATACTATTGCTCTCCATTTTTCAGTTTTGCAGATTTTTGCCTCAATGATGCGAAATATAGCTAAATTCCTCCTACTCAGATACATTGCTTTCTGAAATACAAACATCTGAATAGTAAACTTGGATATTTTTAATATCTTCCACTATTAGCAATACATAATACATGATTATATATCACTTGATGGTTATGATGTTTTCCAGGTACTAAACTTTTTCAGAAACATCTATGTGTCGCCTTCAGTTGAAGTTGGAAGCAACCTCAACATTTGACATTTAAACTTCTTGTTCATTGCAAAGATGACTTTTCTGTTGATTTTTAAAATTATTACCCCCTTTAGAAACTTAGTGCCTTGTTTCCCTGGAATATACTGGGATATGTTCAAACTTTTTTGATCCCATGATCAATCACTCAAAATTTGAGTGCTTTTTCAGGATAAAGAGCATGTTAAAGAGCAAGTGGATGATTCTCCCCAGTTAGCAGGAGGATTAAGCCTTTTATTTTGCACAAATCTTAATGATTAAGAAATTCTAAATTAACATGAATTTTTTTTTTTTCACAAAACACATAACGAAACAATAGTCTTCAATGAAATGGAACTGTGGTCATTACAGGGATATCCAGTAATGTCTTGGAACTCAGATAGAAAAAAAAAATCTAATCATAACAGTTATGTATATATTATGTTAGACATGAAATCTAACATTCCAGTATTTAAACCAGGCCCTGTTCACAGAGGGTTACATGTGAGCCCTCTCATTTGAAAGAGGTGATGCCATTTACATATAATTCTAATTTCTAGCCTTTTTCTTTGAGGCACAATATTGAGTTAGAGTTCTTGGAGCAAAGTAAAAATGCTAGCCAGTATGGTTGGTCTTAGAGATAACATCAAAACAGACAGGGAAGAACAACACAAAGCTTGTCACATGCATTGGAGGCTGCATGAAAGGGCTTGATGAAGAGGCATGCACAGGGACAAGATGTGAGGCACTGACAAAAGGGATCGTCAAAAAAGATTGATCTGGAGACAACTGAAAGGCAGCATGGATGGGTGTACAGAGGAAGAAATGGAGGCTGAAAAAGTAGACCAAGTAGATTCACCTGGATGATGGAAGGAATGCGAGGTTGTCACACTTTGATGAGGAGAACATTAGAATGTTTTTATAAAACCTGATGAAGAAAATATGTGCATAAGAAAGATCATATTTTTAATAAAATAATGTAACAAAGGTCTGAGGAAGAGTGTTTGGAAGAAAAGACCTTGAAAAAAATTAATTTGAAATAAGACAGACTGAGAGCCAGGTTGGATGGGCAGTTGAGAGAGAGTGGAACAGGTAATATCTGCAGGTCTACGAATTCTTTTTACCCTGCTGGGGCAGCTGCTGGGGTAGAATTTGAGGATTTCAGATATTTGTGAAGGGAGCCTAGAAGAACGATGGAGAGTTTTACAAGGACATGTAGTGACAGGAAAAGGGGGAATGGATTCAAACTGGAAGAGTATAGGTTTAGAATGGATATTATGTAAATAATTCTCTACTGCAAGAATGGTGAAGCATTGGAACAGGTGGCCCAGAGAAGCTGTGGATGCCTGTTGTGTTGTGTTGGTAGGTTCTGTTTCCCCCTATTGTTACAATGGTTTGTCCTGGTTCACTCCACCCTCCTCCCCGAATGTCTGTCATCTTCTCTCCTCCCCTACCCTGAGTGCTACTTTTGTATCTTTCCCCAAATCCCTCCCTGGTGCTCTGTCCATCACTCGGCGTTCCTTCCTTTTTCTCCAGAAACTTCTACTCAGGACGTCGGGTGATTGGTTCAGGGACCAGGGCCCCTCCCCTTATCCAGTATTATTGGTTCAGACCTTATGTCAATCGGTATTACCCCACTCCCTCCTGTCCTGTCATTGGTTTATTTGTTAACCACTCCCCTGTTCCCCCCTACCCTTTATAATATGTTGCACGCCGCGGATTGGGGTCCTCAGCTGCTGGTCCCTTCGTGCATCGTTAAAACCGGAATATACCCCAGCTGTGGTCCGCTCGCTTTCCTCCTACCGGTTGTGGCCGCGTCTCGCCCGCATCAGCAAGGAGGCTGCCGCCTGACTTAGATCCGGGCAGTCTCCTTAGGCGGTGGCAGGGAGTTGAAGACTTCCAGCCAGCGCCCCCCTGCTGACGGTGGTGCTGGACTTTTAGCCGGGCTCGCTGGGGAGACAGGGGTCTTCCCCAGCTTCTGCCAGCAACGCCGCCTCAGATGCCCCATCCCTGGAAGGGTTCAAGGCCAGGTTGGACAGACTCTGAGTAACCTTGCCTAGTGAATGGTGTCCCTGGCACTGGCAAGTCTGTTGGAACCAGATCATCTCTAAGGTCCCTTCTGACCCAAACCGCTCTGCGATCAATTCTGGGGTGGTGGCACTCTTGCAGTGGAAGACAAGAGTTTAAGGGGAGAGGTGAAGTCTTTGGTTTCAGCTGCGACTGTAACAGCACCGAGGCGAGGCCTCCCGTGGCCGTGCCTATGACTGCGGCCGTGGCTGTGCCTGTGCCAATGGCTGCGGCTGTGGCTGTGCCTATGGGTGCAGCCGTGCCTGTGCTATGGCTGCGGCCGTGCCTGTGCCTGTGCCTATGGCTGCGGCCGTGCCTGTGCTGTGGCTGCGGCCGTGGCCGTGCCTGTGCCTATGGCTGCGGCCGTGGCTGTGGCTGTGGCTGTGCCTGTGACTGCGGCTGTGCCTGTGCCTATGGCTGCGGCTGTGCTATGGCTGCAGCCGTGCCTGTGCTATGGCTGCGGCCGTGCCTGTGCCTGTGCCTATGGCTGCAGCCGTGCCTGTGCTATGGCTGCGGCTGTGGCGGCGGCTTGCGGCTCTCCCTGTCCCGTGAGGGCGCACGGCAGCAGCGCGCTCCCGCCATCAGGGCGCGCTCACGACTGCCGCGCGCGCACGCGTGCCCGTGCCCCGGCTCGTGCTCATGCTCGTGCTCGCGCCCTCCGCCCCCC
>JAYDZK010000169.1:80424021-80494033 GCA_034509185.1 Euphonia xanthogaster | reverse complement strand
TCCGGGTGCGCCCCGCCGGACCGCCGCGCACTTCTCTTTCCAGCCGGACCCGGCGCCCAGCGAGTACGGTGAGAGCGCGGCTGGCCGGGGTCCACGCCACAGGCCGGCCTCAACCTCGCTCTGCCGCCGGGTCCGTCCTGTCGCCCCCGCCTTCTTGGCGGAGGCCGCCAGTAACCCCGTTACTGGATGGGAGGGAGGCAGGCAGGCAGAACCCGCCCAGGGCCCGGTGGGGCGCTGCGAGTCGGGCCCCGGGTGGCGGAGGCATCCCCACGGCCGCGTGACCCCCGCCGGCTCTACGCAGAAATCCTGGGCTGTGGGTGGGAAGGCCCCTGCAGGCCGCTGGCGCGGCCGGCAGGCCCCCTCGACAGTGGGGTGGCGAAATGTTTTGGGCTGTCAGAGCCGGAGCTGCGGTAGATGAGCCCATCCTGTGCTCAGACCTGCAAGGCCATCCTCGGCCCCTGTCCTGTACCAAAAGCTTCTAGCAGTAACTTAGTGACTTAGTATCTATCCTGGTTTTTGTATTGCATGCTTAGGTCATGAGTGTGATAATAAACCTGTGATGAATAAAGACTGCTGTCCGCTGAAAGGTTCGAGGTCGTCCTCGTGGTCACATGGTTGAGAGTAAACACAGATAACTTGGAAATGAGCAGCGCGTGGCGTTTTGACTTTTTTTTTTTTCTGAGATACATCCCTGCAAATGGCTAGCGCTGAGTTCTCCTGGAAGAAGCCTGCCAGCTGCACAACAGCTGTTTCTATCCCGTGAACCTTACTGTCCTCTAGAAAACTTGTTACTTGGTTGGATACATTGGTGTTGCATCTTGATCATGACCAAAAGAAACAGTTTCCATTAGTGAGGAAGATGTACAGGAGACCAAGGTGCCACGTGGTGAAGCGTGTGTATGGCAGGTCCCTGCTTGAGATCATGCAAAGAAGCTCTGAAGTGGCATGCCCGTTATTGCCATTAATTAGTAGAAATCTAATTCCCCGTGAGTCAAAATACACTTTGAAATTCTGTGAAAAGCAGTGAAACTGAAATAAAATTACAGCAATACTGATCATGACATTGTTAAGCTATTGCTTTTCCAACTTCACCGTTCAAATCTAAAAGGCACAATTAGTTCCCTCTTTCCTTTGTGGGGCTTATACAAAGGCCTGTATTATAAGCAAGAAAAGCAGGTTAGAACTATCAATCATGATGAGGAGTCTCTGACAGTAGCTTAAGTAATAGCCATTTATTTATTTCAAATACTGGAAGGATGGTATCTTGTAGAAAAGGCAACCTAAGTACTAATGTGGACAACTAGGGAAAGAGAGAAACTGCCATTCCTGAGCTTTTCTTCTCTTGAATTTGTAAATTTTGTTCATTAGGGCTTTTGTATAACTTGAACAGTTCCTGTAACATTTTCTTTTCCACATTTTCCTCTCTTTAAAGGGCCACGTAAAGTATAACAAGTGAAGTTGCCAAGCACAGGAATGTGTAGGAGTGCAGCTATTCAGCTACTCAGGTGTGGTGTGACATGAGTCTTTAACAAAAAAATATTAATGTTAATTAAAGATTTAGAAGAAAGGGAAGCCGTATGTTTGTTGAGAGGTACTATAACTACTGGGAAAAGAATGTAGTTCACCTTTCTGAATTCTAACACCTATTAGTTTGTGTGGGATCTTCATCTAATAATCTCATTTATTTATTTAGTTTTACAGACTGTGTGTGTTGGTAGGTAGCATTCTCCTGGACTGTGGCTTCTAGTCATGACTTCAGGGTTTTGCCAGTTAAAGAGCTACCAAATATCAGCCAAGCAATTTCTTATTTATTTGGTTTCTTTTAAGAATTATTTTATTTGCTTGGAGAATCTGAATTGATCACAGTAGTGAGGATTAGGCTATTGTTTTGGTCCATCTTTGCTTTCAGGTTTCCTTATTTTTCCCAAAAGTGCTGGAATGAAGAAGGGCATTCTGGTTGCTTTGGTTTGAATTAAACAGCTTGCTTTACTTCAGCACCAAGTTTCTTTCTTTGAAGTATGGATTTGAAGCTTCAGACACTTACTAACTGCAGTGCAGAGAGCAGGCCAGTGGTCTAGAAAATGTCTGATAATAATAGATGTCTGTAAATGGGAAAGGCTGGGGCTCAAAAAAATGTGATTAAAGAATGATAAAGCAAGCCTGAGTGAATTTTAGGGGTGGGGAGAGAGATTCCAGTCCTCAAAACAGTGATACGTTGGTTTCTTCCTTTGAAAAGGAAGGCATTCTTTCCAGTGCTTGACCGAGCTTTGCAAAGCTGCATCTGCTCTAGGCAAGAACATAGTTTAAAAAAAAAAAAAAAAAATGGAATTGGAATTGTAGTCCTTGGGAAGGCCAAGTATACAATGCTCAATCCCATTTATCCCATAATTTAAGTTTATTCAACAAATGAATCTTTGGTATTCCTAACAGGGATCTTGTTTTTCATGGTAAAGTTTTTAGACGTGTTTGCACCACTGTTTTCTAATGTACTTTGTGTTTTGAACCAAATTAAATTGTGGAATGGTCACTTTCACACAGGGGAAACTCAGAAGATGAATCTCTTCCAATCCATAACAAGTGCCTTGGACAATGCTTTAGCCAAAGATCCAACTGCAGGTACCTTATACTTGTTAGTGTATTTTGCTTTATATAAATTGTGTTTTGGTTTGCCTGTGTACAATATTTAATGTATTTCTCATGGCCTGTGAAGTTTTTTAATAAGTTATTACTACACTTTGATCTCATATCTTAAAAATGTGTTGCATTAACAGATTACTAATGGATTATGTTGTCTAAAATGCAGTTGTATCTTCTGTGTTAGCTCTGTGTATTTCATTTCAAAGTGAGGACAGAAGATACATTATTTAATATGTTTAAAGTATTACTGATGAGAACTGTCCTTGAGGGCAGCTTGAGTCCCACTAGTAAGAGTTTTAAAAATGTAAACATTATTTTGCATTTCTTAAACTTTCTGTTCCCTAAAACTGGTATTTTTTAAGAGACCATATATTCCTCACTCTGTACATTCTGCTTTCTTCCCTACCCTCCAAAATTAATTTATGGCTTTACAGTTTTCTGTTCATTGTTGTGCATAAGCAGTGTAAGATTTGCTAGGCTTTTGTGGTCTGGATAACCCGTGACTTGGAAGATGTTACTTCATTATAGTGGGATTTAAAAGCCTTATGGTAAACTATTGCACAAAACTATTTAGTCCACTTTTAATTCTTGAATATAGCAGGAGGCCTTTTGCTTCTGTTGTCCTAACAAAGGCATGATGATGGCCAGATATCTGAAAGAGATGCTTCATGCCATGAACACAGCTGCTAAGACTGCATCATCTTGTGTAATTTTGGGTTTTGAGTTTGTTAGTAGCCCTTTTTGTCGCTGCTTTATTCACTGCTCAGCCTAAAGTTTGACTAATTGTCTAATCTGTTGGGACAAATTCCGTGTTGTGTGTCCAGTACTATGCCTGTCTATGTTCCCTCTCAATTTCAGCTGTTTTATATGCACCTTGATTACATTAAACTTAGACAACTGAGGCTAAATTAGGGCCAAGAATAGATTTTATTACCATTTCTGTAGAATGAGCTGTATAAAAGCAAGTAGAATGTTAGTCCATCAGGAGGCTGGACTCGTATATAATCTTGAGCCTTTAGAGAAGTTGCTCTAAGGCTCCAGTCTTGCTCTTCAGCTTTGCAGGGCTTAGTCTTTGTAAAGCCCTTTGCAAGACCATGTTGGAGTTCTACAGTCCAGATGTGAGTTCTCAGAATCACGGCACTTACTGAATTAATTAGGACTTTTCACAGTGGAAAACATGTCCTTCATATGTTTTTAGTTGTATGGGAATTGAGCAATTGTTTAAGTGTGGAAATCCTCATACTTGTGTTGATGAGAATTAGAATGTCTCCAGGGAAATACATTTCAGTGGCTGAACTGAATGAGTAAATCCATTCAAGTTTGTTGATACCAGCATTAAATAGCAATATTTTTTGTAGATGCCAGCTGGCTCAAAAATAAGGAGCCATATGGTAACAGAAAGGACTTGCAAAGATTTTAAGTACATGAAACCCCACCCAAATTATTGTTAAAATTAGAGAAGTGATTTAGGGACATAGCTCAATCATACACTCCACGAGTGCATTCACTTTACATCTTTATAGAATTTATTTTTCTTTAAGTGGTGTCACTGATGTGATTAGCACAAGTATGCTAATCCCTTTTAGTGATTCCAATCAGAATTTTATTTTATTTAATTAAGAACAGTATTTGTTAGGCAAGAAGGTTAACTTACTATTTTGTGTCCTTAAGAATATGGAAAACATTGAAGAATTGTGGAATAATCAGAACTGACCCTGGTTCATGCAAACAGCTACTGGTGATATTGCTGCACATCTTATATGCTTAAAAATTTAAAATGGGCAATAGTTGTTTCTGTGAAGCAGATAACAAAACTGTTTTAAGAAAACTAGACATAACCATCCCCTTAAATTCAAAGAGAAAAACACAAACAGATTAGTTGATATGAAGCTAAGTTTTACAGGCAAATGCTTTTAGTAATAAAACTTTGTTGACTACAAGAATAGTAGTGTTGAATACTGAGAACTGTCCTAATTATTAAGTAGTCATCTTTTCTGTAGAGGAGTTCCTTTGGAGTCACTCTTCAGGCGTCTGGCAAGTATGTTTGGAAAAGGCTTGGCATTTCATTTTGGACTGATATTTTGAAAAAAAACTTCAGTTTGATGGTTTTCAAAACATTATATTTATTGAAATCTGTGGATGAAGAATAAAAATGGTTACCAGTTGAAGCAAAAAGCTTAATTTCAATGACTTATTTGTGAGTGAGTGCAATTGCTTTTTGGAATTTGCTCATTTAGTTTTAGACACTGTGTTACTATAGAATATTTCAAAAGAGTAGATAGCTAATGAAAGCCTAACAGAATAATTTTCATGAATTCTGTTTTGAGACAGCTGTGTTCTGATTCCTTGTTAACCTTGGCTCTTCATTTTTTATAGTCAGGCTGTGCATGAGAAATGCTTAGATCTAGATAAATCTTGAAGTGAAATGAAATGTTAGGATTTACTTTTGTTAGTGTCTCATATAAAAGCCTTTGAAACATGATTGTTTAAAAGTAAGATGCGTTGTAGTAATGTTATCCTCTCCTACTGTTCTTATTTTCAGTTGTGTTTGGTGAAGACGTGGCCTTTGGTGGCGTCTTCAGATGTACAGTTGGCTTGCGAGACAAGTATGGTAAGTTTATGTAATTTATAAATCTGACATCAGTTTCATATTAATATCTCTGCTCTTTTTTTTTTTAACCCATTTTTCTGTGAGAAGTGTTGTTTCTGGAATGCTAAAAAACCTTAAAATCAATATTTCATGTATGCAGGCTAATTAGTGTATAGTATTTTACAGGTCTTGGAAGCTTGTTGTGGAGGCAGTAACATGACACAACTTTTAATTTGGCAGTTGCTACTCCCCTGCTGCAATTGCTACTCCCCCACTGGGCTATTACAGAGAACAAGAGGTTATAACACGTTTAGTTTCAGCAGCTTACTTTCTTCAAGGCACAGAGATGACTTGGACTTTTTGCAGCAAGTGATTAAATCCATTTAACGATTATAAAGATGTGTTACAGCCATCTTGGAGAACAAACATCCACCATTTTTTGAGTAAACCATATAAGGGAGAGGATGAAGGCTATACTTTAAGAAGTTTCAGAAACACAACCATATTTTGTTGCCTTGCTTCTCTGCTTCAATTTTTATGTAGATGTTCTCTTGCTCTCCAGTTTACACGTTGGGGATAGAACTTCTGTTAGCCATGATCTTCAGTGCTGCCTGTTGAGACTGAGGTATGGTTCTGTAGCTGGTGTGATATATTGACTGTGTGTACTAGACTCCATATGAACACTAGGCCTCTGAGACAGCAACCAGTTGCTGGAAACACAGGCAACAGATGTTATTTGGGAAGTAAGTAACAGGAGCACATGATTGCATAAGCAACCTTCTTGGGTTTTAGTGAACATCCGCAGTTTAAAAGACAAATGGGACAAATTTTATATTGTTAGGGTGGTGCTGTGAGGGTCGTTTGATGGGTTTTTTTGATGTAAGACAGTCATATAATATTGGAATGAAGAAAAGTCTTTGTAGTAGCATTTCATTGGTAGTGTATTCCAACCTGCCAGTGCTGTTCAAAGACTCTGTGACAGCCCAGGGGGGTCTGTTGAGGGAGTGCAAAGGACTGTTGACACTGTGCTAATCAGGATGGTGGCCAGCAGTCACAGCGCATCAGCAGTCTAGCTAGAGTCAGGTTTATTTCATGGGTATAATACCAAAAATATTTAATGAGGTTTTTGAGGAAGCTATGATGTGACTTCAGGATTCTTTGGAAAGAACTCCTTTAAAATGTGAGAGGGAACATGGGAATTGTACATATATGAAGTACAATTGTACTTCTATGAACATTGAAGAAGGACTAAAGAAACTGGTATTGCCATTTGCTCAAAAAGGGTACTAACCTCTTCAGGGTGAATAAGAGGAAATAAAAGTTTGAACAGGAAGAGAGTCTGAAGATAAGGTCCTGAATTTAGGACTCATTGATAGAATGGGAATTCAGTTTTGTAAGGCAGATAAGAGGACATGGGTAACTCAGCTTCTTTCTTCACTGATAGTGAAATTCAGTAGAAAACAGGCAGTGGCTGAAGAGTGAATGGCAAAGATGAACTGGAGGATGTACTGAAAATATAGTTACAATGATGAGGAGAAACAGAAAAGCCTGAAAGTGCAAAAAATTAAAAGAATACAGTGTTTTGAGGGGTGTGTCTGCCTATCAGAGCAGTCTCAGAGATTAAATAAATTCTAGATGGAATGCTTGTTTTAGGAAAAGGCTATACGCCCTGTAAAATAAGTGGAAGTGACAGATGGAAGTGACAACCAGCCAGCCTGATGAATCTTATGAGGAAGATTACACACACTTACTGACTCTTTTCCCATCCCCCTCCTGAATTTACTGACAAATTATAGTAGGTGATGCAAGTAATATAATGTGAGATTGTTTCTATATATTGATATAAAATATGAAGGAATTAATGCTTTTTTTTATTTTATCCTGGAAGAGAGGCTGATTCTTTTTTCATTTGTTTAGTTTCTTTTTCCTCGTAGATGATTAAAATCACTAGGTGGCAGTCTATGCCTGCAAGTTGTTATTTTGATAAAAACTGATAGTTCATTTTAAAGCACTTTTATAGAGGTCAAGGTCTAAATATAATCTAATATTATAGTAGGAAGAACTTAATATATTAATACTCAGTAGTAGTATTATAGAGATGTTGGTTGGTGTCCAGAATGTTACTGAAGTCTCTCTGGAGCGACAGAAAAGAAATTTGCTTTTAGAATAAGTTGGTCATTAAATATAAAAGCTGTTTATTTTTTTTCCAGTGGAGTGTTACATTGTATAAACATAGCCAGAGGCCCATACTAGTAAGTGAAGGAGAGCTCATTGACTTTTTAAGGAAATAAATGCAACCTTTCGAGCATATGAATTTTTAATGTGCTGCCAGGAATTATGTTTAAAAATATTTAATTAAGAAATTGTATGTAAATAAGTCAGTGTGTGGAAATTTAATTTTCATGATAGTATGACTAAAGATGGTGTGTTTGTTCCTATGCATCTTATGTTAAGGTCTGAAATTCATTATTCCAGTTTTCTGGCATTGAGTTGAATGTTTAAAAATCTGTGGCTGTATAATTCTGAAAATTAGTAGAATTTCTGAAATATTTGTGCAGAGTGCTCCTTTCAGATAAGGGAAATAAGTGTTGTACAGTTTTTTTCCTTTGTCCCCTCTCTCTGGTCTGGTACCCTGGAAGGCATATTCATGTTTTATTTTTTATCTTCTTCCCCATCACCCTCTGACAGGTTTTTGATTGTCACTGTTTTGCAGAAGTCACATCCTCTAACCTCTAGCGTATCTTTATCGAAATAAGGAATGTCTGCTGTGCCATAGTCCTGCTCTCTGGAGGTGTTTCCTGTCCTTAGAACAGTGTGATGTAAACTGCCTACTGTGTTTCGATAGCCTAGGTAATGTGTGCAAACATTTTTTAATTTTTTTTTTTAAGGGAAGTACATTATTATTCCAATCCTTCAGAGAAAATGCTGTCCATTTGTCTTTGAGTCTGCAAATGGATTTGAAACAACGATCTTGGAATGGGAATATATGTCCTGTTACTCTGCTTGAAGTGTGAAATAAAGTGGCAGCATGTAAAGATTGGTATCATCCTCATGACAAAAATATAGAGGAGGTCAGAGGTAGGAATTAGATGGAAGTAAAGAAGTGGGAGGAAAAAATAGAGGTCAAAACAAGGTAAAAGTGGAGAAAGTGGACAGAAGTGAAGACTGAGAAGTAAGAGTAGCAGAAATAGTGATTGACAAAGGATGTAACTTAGAAGAATGCTGGGGCAGGTGTTTTTTGTGTAATGCAAAAAAAAAAAAAAAAGACTTCTCTATCCCACTGTGGCCAAGAAATGAAAATTACATGAACAGGGAAGTGAAGTATATATATATATATATAATACTTGAATGTTCTTTCTACCATCTTCCAAACACCTACAGCTTGAGGGCTTCCTTATCTGTAAGTGCCTCTGTGGTGATTTGGCCTCTGTGGTGATTTTTCTTTCATACCATTCTGGCCTGCAGTTGAAGGGAGTATCTAATGTGCTCTTGCTGCCATGTCAAAAGATTGTCCTTAGCAAGGGTAAGGAGCAGGAGCTTTCTGATTTCAGAGCTTGATATTTTGAGATTGTAGAATGGGACCAGTCCTTGCTCAGAACTCTGAGAGTCCAACAGAAGAAAGGTGAGCTTGGCAGGTCTTTCCCCATAGCAGTGCTTGAGTAGGAGCTGACTTTTTTTGGGTGTATATGTTCACTTTTATAGATTAAGTTTGCAAACTTTTTGAGGTTCCACTCAATTCCCTATTGTGCAGCAACCTGCAATTCCTTGTCACGGAATGTCCTTCTGTTTGCCATCAAGGGAGTCTAGGTGACTGTGTAAGTTAGATTCCCAGTATTTACAGGCCTGAATAGATTGTTTTCTAAGTTTTTGAGCTATTGAAAGTTATTTTTGACTGAAAGAGTAGTGTAAATGAGTCTTTTACTTTTCAGTAGGGAATTCCTGAATAATGCAACTATTTGCAACTATTTGCAATTATTTGCAACTATTTGCAACTATTTGCAAATACAGGTAGAATGTGAATACATTGAATGGGAGTTTTTATTTCAAAGATTGTCTCAGTTCCAGGAGGATGTCACTGTGGTATCTCCTACCAGAAGCAAATGCTTGCCCTGTGTATAAGAGACTTGGGCTAATGCTGTCCCTCAGGAGCTCTGAACTTACTCCACAAAGAGTTGACTGAGATACCAAAGCTGATCTTTGTGGAGCTGCAGCAGCAGTTGTTCTTTTGAAATATTTTGGAATGAATTTGTCTTTTGCTCATGTGGTTAATGTGTCACTATTTGGGATCCTCTGTGTGATCACAGAGTGAACAAGAGGAAGATAGGGTTCTTCCTTTCTGGATTAATGTCCCATCACTGATTGGAGAGTTTTTGACTCATGGCTTTTTATTTTTTATCTGTTCTGTTTGGTCTCTGTTATTGCTGTCCCCCCCTTTCTGTGTGTCAGTGCACAAAGAGATGTAAAGCCCACAGCAGCTTATGATACCCTCAAACACAGTCAATTAGAACAAAGTGCTTTTCCCAAGGTTTCTGTGTAACATTGCTGAAATGTTCTAGAGGGATGTTTGCTGCCTTTATTAGCAATGTAGTGTTGGCTGTCAGTTTGTGGTCTGATTTAGTTCCCGGGTTTTTTTCTAATCTACTGCTGTGCAGACACTAATTGATTTTTTGCTGGGTGGACACTGATAAAATGAAACTCGATAAGAACAACTGTGTGTCACTCCTATATGTACATAGGATAAAATCAATCTTAGATCATTTCCTTTTAGGTAATACTGAGGTACACACATGGCTAGAGACATTAATACATGCAGAGAGTAGTAAATGTGTAAGAAGCAGCTTCATTTTTTTTACTCCTTACTCATTTTATGGTTTTGTCATGTAGAGTGGAAGGGGAATGAACAAGTAGCTTGAAATTTAATTCTCTTTTTTTCCTAATATTTCCAAGCTTATAGGATTGTTTTATATATAATCCTTCCTGTGCTTTATTATTATTATTATTTTGGTGCAGCTAGGAGTGTAAATATAGTTGCTAGGATTATTTTCTTCCAAAACCATATTTTTAAAAAAGTGTGAAATAGATGGGGAGTAGATTGCAAACACTAATTGCTGCCTATTCAGTGAGTTCAGGATATTTTCTTGCAAATTGATAAATCACAGGCGAAAAAGGAACATCAGAAAAAGAGGTAACACTTGTATTGAATCCTGTGAGAATTGGGAGAGTTGAATCAGAAATTTCCCCTGTGGCAAGTTTCAAACTCAGCAAAAAGTGAGTGACTGAGCTACATATGAAACCACAGTTGTAGCTGTGAAAGAAAATAGTATCCTTATGTTCCTTTTGTCAGGATGACCTAGCCACATTAGCAATCAGCTGGATGCTTTAAAAATGATTTTATTTATCACTTCCATATTTGTTTTTCTTTCCTTTCTGTCTTCCTTACAAAATTTTCTCTCTGAAGCACAGGATATGTTTTGGGACAGATCAGCTGGCAAAGGCTGTTTTTAGCCTTCAGTGGTGAAGTTTCTCTGGCTTTCCTACACATATGGTCCCAGTGCAGGATTATTGTTATGATTTGAAGCTTTTCTTTATTGATAAATTTCTCTGAACTCTGATTGCTGCAGCTGAAGGATATAGGGCATCCAAAACCGGATACTTTACTCATGTGTTTTCCTGAGTAGAACCTGGTTGCTTACAGCTCTCTGTTGTTACATCCCATGATAATGCTAGCTTGTCTTCGGCAATAATGTTTATTTACAACACCTGATCCACTGTAATCCCTTGTTGTTATTCTGTAGATCTTGTGTCTAAGGTGTAAACACCTGTGTGAGTTTTCAGGGAACACTTCATTCTCAGTAAATGAATAGTTTATTTATAGTCCAGTAAACTAATTCATGAGTCCTTGTTTATTTGGCCAGGAGGTAGCTGTACCTAGCCATGCCCAAGGGGCAGCAGCTTTTATAAAAAAAAATAGTAGTCATTTTTTGAAGATAAGTATTTACTTGAGCACAATATTATCCTATGAGTTTTAGCTGTAGAAAACTCCTGAAAGCAAGTTCTGTGTTTTAAGTGAATGCCTATGGAAGAAAGCATGGGTGGGAAGATAAAGTTGTGCCCATGTTGTTATGGTATTTGGTGAAGGTTGTTGACTGAAGTTTGGATGTGCTTGCAAAAACTGCTTAATGTCCTGATGGCTTTTAGTAGCATGAAATGATGGGAGAACCTTTTGAAGCGGAGCTAATAGAAGTAGATATAGTATAAGGTTGTTTTAAAAAAAATCTGATAGTTTGCCTCTAAAATACATAAGATACTTTAAAATGTTTATATTGTAAATATTTTTGTAGTGATTTCAGTACATTTTTTATTGTGTAGACTACACTTAATTTTACTGGTAAGATAGCAGATATCTGTTAATGGAGATTCTGGGTTGTTCTGGTTGTTTTTGTGGTCCCAAATGTTACAGTGCAAAGGTAAGAATTAAAAGAACACAATTTGGATGGACTGTAATGCAATATATTAAGGCAGTGTATTCTGCCTCCCAAAAGCCTACTAGTAGTTGGGTCTTAATTCAATAGGTAGGAAGACACTCTGAGGCTTTTATGTGGAATTTTGAATCAATAATCATGGTGTCTTTTACATTCTTTTAGAACATAACCATAGGCTATTATGAGGAAGAGGAAAAACTCAGCCTAAAGTAGCATAGGTATTAGAGCTTTACTGTATAAGCAGATAGAAAAATGTTATCTCGATGATTCAAATGCAGACTGCAAGCTTGCTGGAGAAACATGTTGCTTCTTTGGCACGTGTCCTGGTCCTTTCTAAAACATTGCATGTGGTAGAAGGAAGGAGTTCAGAATTTTTGACATCATGGACATAAGCTAAAGGTGGAACATTTTATTCAGAGTTCAAAATGACTACTTTTGTGAGACTGAGTAAAACCTAAATAGCCTGGGGTTTGGTTATCCTCATTTCTTTGTGCATAGATTTAAGTGAAGAATTCTGCAGCTTGCTTGCCTGGTTCTTCCAGAACAGTTTGGCAAGACCTGGATTTGTTCTGATTTATATAAATGTCTTTGAACAGTAACATCTGGAGAACGTGTTCCGGACTCATTACACAATAGTACATTTTGTTCATTTTCATCTTAAATAGCCAATTCTTTTTTGAAGATTTACAGTTAGAAGGAAGGTTATTTGAAAACTTGGTAAAATGTAAAAACCTTGGTAAAATGTAGTATGTCCTTTCTACACCTTTTTTATCTGTGGGATAATGATGTAAATCAGCCACTGTCAAAGCTAAATAGCTTTTATTCAAGTTTTGTTTTTGTTTTTAATTGTTCTGATAGTGTGCCTGCTGTGAAAACTGTATTTTATTTATTTGGGGCTTGCTAATACTTATGTTTCTTTTCCTATGTTGTAAACCTGTTTGAGGGAAAGATAAGGAATACATTTTTTAGCATAGAACTTGATTCTCAGTGCAGAGTAAAAGAAAAAAGCTGTTCTCACATTTTTAAGATATTTCAAGATACATTGCTGGGCAAAAAAGTATGTGCTGCTGAACTTAATAAAAAAGGAATTTTCCACTTCAGAAAATACTCGTAGTGAATCGTGTAAAAACAGTATTTTGATAATATCATGTCATGGAGGATGAACTTTATGTATTGAAGACCCAAGATGGAATTGATGAGCATAACTAGTCTTCGCAGTCTGTATTAATATGAGGTTGTAAGCACGTTTTGTGTACCTTCTTTTAGACATCTCTCTTTATGCCTTTGCAATTCCTTAGGTGGATTAAGTGATTCTCAGTTTCTTTGGTTAGTCATATGATTCCCTCTGTTTATCTGTATGTTTATTTATCCCACTCATCAGCTGGGGTTAATTCAATATGTCTGCTGTTTTTTCTACTCTGAGTTTGGTGGTAAGAGGATGGTAATTTCAACTTAAGAAGGTTCTGCAGGCTTTATTACAGGGAATAAAACTCTGAAGAGTTTTCTTGGAAGTAATTTGTCTGAAGCCTAAAAGGGTGAAAAAAATCAAGACTAGTATCCAAGTTTGGGAATTGTTTAACCAGATTTGCAGCAGAAGCACTTTGAGGTGCAGGTTAATCTTATTTTGACTTGATTCAGAGCCATCTTCCAGTGACCAGGTTGATATAACATGCTAGTCATTTATTATAAAAGATCTCTTCTTTTTAATTTGCAGAAACATTAAATCCTCAAAACCTGGCACAGGGTTTTCACACTTAGATGGAAGCACCAAGTAGAGACTATTTTATTAATTTTTCTCTTGCACATGCTTTGCATTATAAAGGGACAGGCATGGTTACCAGTGAGATTTGTAAGATGGTTTTCATTACTGTAGGTTTCTGGTCATTGAGCTCTTTGCTCCTGAGTACTTCTACAGCAGCATGAAATCCTTGCTCTTGTCTTGAGAATACTTGCTTCACAATTCCAGGTAGATCCAGCATGCTTTCACATTTACTATAAAATACATCTACACTACTGATACTGAGGAATGTGAGGAAGGGTAACTCGTATTTGAGATTTTTGCCTACTCCTTGATTTGTCATCCAGATGGTGTGTGCAGCTTATTACAGCAGAATTTTCATTGACAGGTTGCAATACTTAGCTTTGACAGCTGTTCTGTGTTTCCTATTGGATCTCTGTCATGTCATGTCATGTTGCAGACGATGTGAAAATGCATGGAACTGACCTAAACCTTGTAACTTAGGCTCCTGTGTTGTCCTTTGCTTATACCCACATATAAGTATTTGGTAGATGTCAATTTTGAGGCATATTTTTGCAAGTAAGCACTTGGTCATCTGGCATAGCTTCTCTTGTCTAATTGTATGTCAGTTATGCTTTTCTGCAAGTGTGCTTCGCACGCAGCAGAAGTTTTTTGTAGTTGACAAAGGAATGTTATTAATCATAGCTGGAGGAATATTTGAATGCTGTGTCCAGTTAGGCATTGCTCTTTTTTTTATTTAGGCTGCAACTGGGTGCATGAGCCAGACAATGAGGAGGATTTCAGTGTGGAGTGGGCAGCCTGCATGAATGTTTAAACTAGCAGTTCCAGCTCAAAGTGTTTTCAACAAGTCATTCTCTTACTCAAGGTGATGTGTTTTCCTTCCAAGAGCTCATCAGATCACAGCTACTCTTTTACCTCCTCTTCCTCCAAGAGTCCCTTAGAAAAGTCAAAAGAAATTCTGGTGAGGAAATCTGCCACTGAGATGTGAGCTTCTTTTTAAATGTTTTCCGAAGAGTGTGGATCTGAATGAGTACTATTTTATTGATGTCATGAATTGCTTCCATGAACAGGGCAGGTGAAAAGGACAGGCATAAAAAGTTTTGGCAGTCAGCATGTAGTCCTGCCTGGGGCTGTTAATAAACCATAGAGGATTGTAAGGAGAAGACCTTGAAAGTCATCTGTTTCAAACCAGTCAGTACTCAACACAGTTGAGTTTAGTTTGCCTGTGGTCTTGTCCAGGTGAGTTTTGAACATGTCCAAGGCAGGAGTTTCTAAAACCTCTTGGGACAGCTTATTCCACCATGTAACTACTGTCATAGTGAGGATTTTTTCTTTAATTTAGTTTGTTTACTTTTTTGCATCATTCTTTCACTTGACACTGTGTACCTGAAAAGAATCTGCTCCTCCGTCTGTTCATATTACTGCTTGGCTGCTCTTCCATTGTGGGAGGATTAAATGACTTGCAAGGTTACCAGCATTCAAAGCTAAAGCCAAAGTTTAGAATTAACTTCCCCCAACTTCTCCCACTTCTTCCCTGAGAAAGGGAGAGAATTACATAATATATTTTAATATTTTCATTTTATTCTTTAGCTTTCAGTGGCTGCTAGTTTGTCACAAATGACAGGAAATCTGAACTGGAGGAGAGAGCTAAAAATGAAATCTTCACTCTTTGCATTAGGAAGGCAGAGGTATCTGTGGAGTTTTTCTGGGTCCTCTTTAATCCAAAATTCTGTAAGCCTGACAGGGACATTATTAATGTTATAGTCATGCTGTGAACTTTCAGAATTTTTATTAAGTTTTAGTGGAAAGTTTTCCTTCCAAACCTGAAATTTGGTAACAGTACAGATTATAAGAATTTCTGTCCATGGTAACCTTTTCTTTGTACTTCAGCAGCTCTCCTGACTGACACTATTTGTAGTCTGTGAGAGTGAGGGTAAAATGGAAGTGCAGTAAACAGGCTTTTCTCCTGAGGGAATCTTGGGGGAGAAGAGGCGAAAGTGTAGTTGTGATCTAATAAGCTCTTAGAAGAAAAATGCATCATCTTAGGTCAAAGAATGACTTGTTGAGAACACTTTGAGCTAGCACTACTAGCTCAAATATTTGTGTTTCTTCAAATGTATGATTTAGTAACTGGGGGAGGCTTAAAAGGAAAATATATCTTTCAGCTGTTCCTAATTTCCAAATTACTTGAAGTGCTTTTCTGAAGTGTTGGATATGTCGGTGACATGTATGATAAACCTGTGAAGGATTCCTGTTCTTACCAATTCCCAGGCAGAACAGGTGTCCTTTACTTTGGGCAACACAGTAGTGACAAGTGGGTCAGAAGAATGCATTCTTTGTGGGATTTTTTTTTTTGCCCCAGATGAAGCATAATTGGGACTCCTGTGAACAACTGAAACCAAGTAAGAAAGACTTATCTGTCATTTGATCTTTAAAACTTCTGTCTAAAAACTTCTGTCTAAAAACTTCTGTCTAAAACTAGAATAGGAAGTCAGCTCCTTTGTTGCAAAATGAGCATGATAGTGGATTTTGCAGCAGCAAAATAGGAAGAAGCTAATTTAGTTTAGTGCATGAAAATCTCATTTCTGACCCTGTTGTCAGTTGCTCACAGATTTTGGCAGTATGTTTTTTTTACTAACTTTTGTATCTTACTGCCATAATATGAGTTTTTGGAATATTTATGGAAAATATAATGGGAATGTGATGTACTTAGTTTCTAAACAATCAAAATTTGAATGACTTTTTAAATCACAGTAATTAAATGTTGAAATTGTTTTGAAGGCATAAGCAGTGTGTACACAGTGTGTGTGATACACACATTCCTCCTATTAAGAGACCAAATCACTGCACTTGACTTGAGGCTTTACTCTGGCTTGACTGAGGGCTGAGACCTGGTCACTCAGCCCTGGGGTTGGCTGAGTTACCAGAGCCATGGCTGGGTCCTTGAAGCCTGTTATGAATGTTTGGGCACACACAAATGTTCTTGGTTTCTGCAGGATAAAGGGTTGGGGAAGAACAGGAGAGGAGTACAGCTAAATTCTGTAAGTTGTTATTCTATGCACAGTAGGTAAAATCATCTTCAGAAGTTCAGTGTGTGAAATCCTTTTCATATAATCACTTTTCATCAATTAGGTGAAATAATGTATTGTAACATGGATAGTTCTGGAAAAAGCAACTTTTTAAACAACACAGCATGTTAGTGTGCAAGGTTTCAAGATTGAGAGTTAAACCATCTCTGTGTCAGTGAGCCTGAAGCCCTGCTTTGGACAAGTAGCTCTGAAATGTCTATATTCAGCTGTAAAGTTAATGTATATTTACTGGTATTCCCTTCAGAGCAACAGGGCCTATTTTTTGAAGTTGGAAAACTGTGACTAGGTTATCAGTAGAAAAAATGGTAGAACAAAATGATTAAAACTAGTAAGTTAGTAGAACTACTTTTTGTTAACCCAGGAGCTCTAAAAGAGCTGAGTAAATTTACTTGCTGTTTGGCTTGCCCTCTTGCATAGTATCAGAGAAATGGAAGATTACAAGTGTTACCAGTTGTAAAATGGGGCTTAAAAAGGATGGTGGGACCAAGAAAGCTTAATTGTTGGATAGATTTTCTTAATTATGTTAAGAAATAAAATTAGTAGACTGATGTAGAAGTACATCTATGAAAAATCCTAGATATTTTAAGGTTAAAAAAGGTCTTTAAGGGCAGGACTTATTGGAAATCAGTAATTCCTATTTGAATTTTCTACACAAAGTCCCTGGTGAGTACCAAAAAAGCTCGTCTTTCCAGTCCTTTCTGCATGTGCAGCCTGACTCAGTTGAACTCCTAATATATTTAGCTTCTTGGACTTTTCTATTTGACTTCTTATGGATGTTTTAAATGGAAGTCAGTGAGATCATTGAGACAAATAAAATGCTATCCACATAAATTGTTAATACTGCTCAGTACTGGCATCTTTTAAGATGCGTTATGCATTTTTTAGCACCAGTGATGTAGCAGTATTTTGAAAACAAAGCACAGTTCTCCTTTGGCTAAATCACTAGCAGTACTCCCTAAACCACCCAAATGGTCCAGGGTGGACTCGTGCAGAGTGATATAAAATTACTCAGAGTTGGAGCATCGGGTGGTGTGTTAACATTATAGGAGATTTAATATTGTTTGAATATCTCATTTTTGAAGTTAAATTAAGACAGGAACATGACTTGTTGCAGAATCCTGAAATACTTTTTTCCTGATGGCTCAGAACAAATAAAGATGAAGCAGCCAAAACATTAATGCACAATAATCGACTACAAATGTCTGTAAACATGTTCTGTTAGGTTGCTATGAAACTCTTTATTCCTGGCGAACGAGAAGATGACTATGAGACTGCCTTAAAGCTTTTGTCTCTTACACAAAGGGTCAGTGGTAATTTGAACATTCATGGGATACTCTTTGTTCTGAAAATCACAAAGGTCACTCCTTTTTTATTTAAGTAAAATTGAACCAAGTATTTCTTTTCCCTTTAATGTTTGTTCTTCATAATTTCAGATTTTCCTTGTTAGGGAAGACTTCTAGAGTGTTTTTTTTAGTTCCTGAACATGCATCTAGTCTTACTCCTGAGTTATTGGGATGGAGAGATGAGAAGAATCATCCTTTTTTTTCCCCATGACCCTCCCTGTTTGCTGTATTGCTTCCCTCAGTAGCTGGCAAAGGGCACGGACCTGTTCAGATGGCTGAAACCGGGGATGTTTATAAAGCCAGGCAGGTTAATTGAAATGCACACGGGCGTAATGTCCTCCTGCAGGGGCTGACGCACCTGGCTGCAGAAAATGCAGAGCTGCTACTTTCACCTGGGCTGACGAGTCAGCTCCTTGAGCTGGTGTTAGTTTGTTTTGAGCTGTGTGGCTGACGCAAATCATAGGAGAGGAACACATTTTAGGAAGTGTTTCTTTGTTGGTAGGAAATGAAATAAAGAAACACAAAGTATCTCTGGGTTGTTTGTCTGCTTTGCTCAGATTTCAGCTGAATTCTGTCTGCTGGTTTGCAGAGAATGGTGTGAATGGTGGTTTATCAGAATGGCCTTTTTTCATGTTTTGAAAAAAAGTGAAAAATAAGAAAATGTGAAGTAGAAGAGGTAAAAATACATAGGCTTAATGCATTTAAATGCTAAATATTTAAATATTTTGTGTTAGTTTTAGTAATGATTTTCATGTTGTATCAATAAAAATAAAAGGTTAGAGCAACACTATACAATTTTTAATGTTTGTGGACAAGAATATATTTGTTTTGTCCTAATAATGTGTATGTCTTTTTGTCATAAGGGACTAGATTTTATAAAGAAAGCTCTACTCCTCGAAACTCTGTCTGAAGTTGTTTTCTGGTGTTATATATAGTAAAGTGCTTTAGGATTTTCTTTTAAGTGGTCAGTATTATTGTTTTAATGCTACAATCAAAACTATTCCTAAGTAATAAATTTCATTCATTGAGTTCCCTCATTCAGTCTTTTCTGTTTTAAGTCACAGTCCTTCAGAATTGTACCTTTAGTCCTGAAACTCCAAATTTTATGCTTCACACTCCTCACATTACAGCTGTCTCATTACATTTCACTTTTGCTTTAATGATTTTCACATCATTTATTTAATCATACTACATTGATAGCAATGTGTACTCTCATTTAATAAATACCTCTCATTTAAAATTTCCTTAGTATTTCAGCAGTTTTATTAGGATGTATTTTATATTTTGAATTATAGTGTTACATGCTAGTGTGGTGGGGCTAACATGCTTTTAAATTAATTCACCACCCTAAACTGATAGAATTAATTTTCAAGTTTGTATCAATTATTAGTTAAAAGCTCATTTTACAGGATTGTTCAAATACATTTCAGTTTTTGTGTGAGGGTTATTTATTTATGGAACCTGTGTATTCGGCTATTTCAGTGTACTCTGAAAAATCTGTTGCTAAAGAATAAGGTTAGGTAAGCTATAAGCCTTAGATCAAAATATCCTTTAAGCAAGTGAAGTGACAAATAGTGATCTAGCAATGGACTTTAAAGAAGCAGGAAAGTAGAAAGTAGGAAAGAAAATTACCAGCATTACCCTATGTCTTCATAATGTTAATACATTTTTAGCTTATTAAAATAAGATTTGTTTTAAGTTAAAATGAATTGTGTCAGTGCAAGAGAAGGGGAATCAAGATGGCTAATTCATGGTATGCTAGATAAATAAAAGGGAGGGAGGGAGGGAAGGAAGTGTTTGCCAAGTGTTTATGGTGTTACAGATGGATATGGGTACAGGGCTTCTGCACCTTCACAGTTGTGGTGGTAAGGCCTGGGACAGTACATGTTTGCACAGGAAGTTTATTTTCCTCTTTTTTTGGCCATGATATTTGTCAACAGAGAGAGTGAAACAGAGAATGCAATATAGGAATTGAGATTACAGCTCCTTCAGGAATGAGAACAATTTACACAATGAAGAGTGCCTCTAGCGGAAAAATTAATATTGGATTCTCTTTGTTTCTATTGTCTTGTATGAGAAATCATGGTTTGTCCTGCAATTGTGGCAGCTCTTTAGACTTGGTGTTGGCTTGTGTAGCCTCACTGACACCGCCAACACTGTAGTATCATTTGATGGCATTTCTCTTTTTATTTGCTTTAAATGAATGTTGCTGATGGAGGGGAAAAAAAAGCAGAGGGAGAGCCTAAAATGTACTCACTGATATATATACGTACACACATACATACATGCATATGGACAGGATACAAGGGGTGACAGGTGTGCTGGGTGACCTGTGAAAATGAAAGGTGTGTCCTTTAAAGATTTGTAAAACATACCTCCCCTTAGTATATTGCAAATACAGCCTTGGACAATGGTTTTTCCCTAATCATCCCTTTCTGAAAACTTTTGTTAGCTTTCCTTTTTATGGTTGAACTTACAGGTATTGAAATTACAAATCCTGCTAGTAACAGCTTTCCCACTTATTAGTTTAGTCTGGTTTTTTGGTTAGTTGATACACTGTTATTTTGTTATTGTTTAATTTATTCCATAGCCAGTGGTGTGCACTGTGCACATTTTTTCCATCCAATTTGAAGTCTTGGCATTTTCATGCATGATGGATTCCTATAGAAACCTACTGTCTACCCAGTGTTCTAAAGGAAAGGTTTAATAGCAGACCAAGATTTTTCTGCTGTACTCCCTTGGCAGAAAAGTACTGCTCGCAAATATTGTAAATATCTCTTATACAGGATATTGTAGTGGTGTTTCATGTCCCTCCCACTCCTTTTTGTTTTTAATTTCATGAACTGAACAATTTTGTGTGCAACCATCTATTAGATTGATACATATTTGGGATCTGAAATTACTGTGGCACAGAAATGTGTCAGGACTAGAGTAACCTTTTGCACTCCCATAGGGAAGAAATGAAATAAAAAGTTTTGGGTTTGTAGCAAGAACTGCAGTTCCTTAGAGACAAAGCAATTTATGTAAATGTGGCCTTACCTTGGGAGAGTAGAGTGGTAAGAATGGGCACTGTTGACAAGAGGCAGTGTGCTTTTGTACAGGTGCTCCTGGGCATCTCTCTGCCTCTGAGCAGGGACAGTTACTTGTCAGTGCATGGAAAAAAAATGGAAGAAGCAACACTTACCTTTATTGTAAACGATTAAAAATGCTTGTAAGTATTTGCTTGCATACCCCCACCCATAAGCATGGAGGGTATGCACATTTAAATATGAATACATCAGAACAAATTTTCCTTCAAGTGTTCAGAATGTTGTAAGTTACAGAAACTGTTCTTAGCTTTCATTTAGTTTCTCCTTTTCTTCCTCTGAGTTGTTACAAGTTAAAGTATCTGTACCTGTAATGGATGGTTATTCTTGCTGCGCCTAAAAAAGCCCGTCTAAACAGTGATATGCTTGATTGCTTATAAACTGACTTGTTATAAATAAAATATTTCTGGGACAATATTTTCCACTTAGAGCTGGTTGTATTAAAGGAATTGTGTGTTTTTTCTTTTTTTTTTATATAGGTAAAGACAGAGTTTTCAACACCCCTTTATGTGAACAAGGAATTGTTGGCTTTGGTATTGGAATTGCTGTTACAGGTGCTACAGCCATTGCAGAAATTCAATTTGCAGATTACATTTTTCCAGCATTTGATCAGGTTAGTACTAATAAATTTGAGAGTGGTTAAAATAAATCTTGCATCTGTTTAAATTACTCTTCTGTTAGCATTAGTACTTGGTTTGAATATGTAATTTTTGCAAATATAACCACAACTGTATTACTAATATTTATGCATGCTTTAGGTAAACAGGCGTAAACTGCAAACAGTGCTAGTACTGTACTGTAAACAGTAAACTGTACCTTGGCCAATTTGAAGGCTTATTAAATAGTGGAAATTAAAGATCTGGTTTGAGGCAAATGTCTGTTTGTTTTAATTTTTGGTTTTGTGGCTGTGTTGGCTTCAGCAGCCATAAAGTCAACAGCCTATGTCTTCCGAACACAGTCTCATTTCTGCATACAGCTGCAGGGGCCATGTGTCCACAGGACAAAGTACAGATCTGGACTGGTCTGATTGACAGTATAGAATGATGAAACAACTGGGTTATAAGGCTACCCCTGAGGCTTAGGCATCTAACTTGAACACAGTCAATTATTATTTATTTGCCTTGGAAAATGTTTGTCTTTGTGCTGACTTTACAGTATTCCCTTTGTGCTGACTTACAGTATTCCTTTGCTTCTAATTTTGTCCTCTGAATCCTATGCATGGAACAGATGATGTAGTTGCATTGCATGTATTGAAGTGTCTTGATGCATAAATAGAGGTATTGGACTGAATGTTACTTTTGTATATAAATCTTCCCAGATTGTTAATGAAGCAGCAAAATATCGTTACCGCTCTGGGGATCTGTTCAATTGTGGAAGCCTCACCATTAGAGCGCCGTGGGGCTGTGTGGGTCATGGTGCACTATATCACTCTCAAAGTCCAGAAGCCTTTTTTGCTCACTGTCCAGGAATAAAGGTATAATAACTCTTATTTTATGCAGATCTTTTTTTTGTATGTTCATTTTATAGTGGACCTGACTAGCAATGACAGGGGAGGAAGAGTAGATGTTAATCCACAACAAAAAAGCTGAATATGTTAATGAAAAACTATTAGAAAACTTAAACTCTGTTAAGTGTTTGAAAATTTATAACCGTTATTGAAGCAATCTTTAGTACACATAGCATTTTGTATTTGTCTGTTTTTTGTGCTACATACATTTTACATAGTTTTGTGTCTGGTATAGAACAGAACCTAAAAACTAACTGTCCCATGTCTTAATAAGTAGTACCTTCCTTTTAATTTTTTAAAAATTTCTGCGTCTCTCTTAAGTGCATTATTGAATTAATTTATATGAAAGACAGTGGTGGGCAGTAGGCACAAACTGAAGCACTGGAGGTTCTTTCTGAACATGAGGAAGCACAGATGGCCCAGAGAATTTCCGGAGTCTCCATTCTTGGAGGTACTCAGAATTTGTCTGCATGTGGTTCCAGGCAACTGGATCTGGATGCCTCTGCTTGGTCAAGGGCATTGGACCAGATGACCCTCTGGAGGTCCTTGCCAAGCTCAACTGCTTGATGATTCTCTGAGTGAGAACTTCAGGCAAGCTTTCTGCCTGAGATGGCGGCTTCCCTTGAAGTGAAGACACCAAGAGCTTAGGTGGGTAACTTTCCTAGAGAAAGGGAAGTGCAGGATCTAGTCATCTCAGATCAAGAGAGCACTGTTTGTCAGGCTCTCCATTTTTTCCTGACCAAATTTTTTTCTGTGAGCTTGTACTTCTGGTTTAGCTGGCATCCAATCTATTGAGCAATGACTCAGGCAGATTAATGTGGAAGATTTAAGCAGAATCAGTATTTGTATTCTAAAGACACATGTTCATTGTTTATCTGCTGTTTATACTGTTGTCTCTGTATGATTTTGATGTCCTAAAGCTTCAGATGTTATTCATCTACAGGGAGGCCATAGCCATTTCTCTTACTTGTTCTTCTCTTAAATAGAAACCCCTGTATTATTCACACTTTATTTCATTATATTTGAGGAATGGGATGCATTCTTGTCTTTGGTATTTGAGCTCCTCTTCTGAACTTGAAAGTATTTCCTGATTATAGACAAAAGCAATCTACAAAGTCTTGCCACGTTATTGAATCAAATGTTTTCTAGAGCTTGTTTAAAACTAAAGTAGTTTATTATTGTATGAAAGCAAAACATAGCTTAGATAATTACAATACTGACTCCAGGTCCAGCTTATTTCTGCTGATATTGTAGGTCAGTCTCAAATTTTTATATACTAAACGAAGGGATGAGGTTTAGTGGTCCACTCTGGCGATTAATACTCTTTCTGATTGATGCCAACTGCCTAGACTGATGGCCAGTCTTATCAACAGGTTAGTAAGTCAGATTTTTATTTAGTCACTCCATGTAATATGATTTCTTTGTTCCCACCTTTGATCTTTGTGTTGGTTTTCACTTTCTTTCACTTTTCCTTGGGTAAAATGCTAAAATAGGTTGCTACCACTAAGATCTGTCATCTCAGCTAAAGGTAAAAGCACATTAATTCTGTGGAATTGATGGAGCAATCTACTGGTTTTTTGTGCACAGAGAAGTGTTTTAGACTCTATCTTTTGAATATTATTGCTTAGTGAAAGCAATGTTGTTCCTTTGATATTTTTTGCAAAGCTGTTTGTTGCTACAGTTCATAACGTTTCAAGATTGTAGGTATTTATGAATAACCCTGGCCCTTAAAATAGAAATCAAGAAGTTAAAATGAACTGGTGTTTCAGATGCATTTTCAAATGTCCCATGTCTAAGCATACTTTCTCCATATTGCAGGAGGAAAGTCAATGTCTTACAAGCCGTGAAGGGTAGGGTTTGATCTTTGGAAAGAGTGGCTTTCAAAACAACCCTCTTATTAAACTTTGTGAGCGGTTTCTGGCTTTTTATTTTATGTTTTCCTTAAGTGGCAGGTAGAATTTGGATTGCTCAAGCCAAGGGGAGTTTATACAACTTTAGTTATTCAGGGGAAGGATTGTGGTCATTGGTACTTAGGCAAAGCTTATTGGGGTTTGAGAATTCTACTGGATGGTCCTATCTTCTGACCACTGTTGTGAGGATGTACATGGAAGACATTAATATTGATTCTCTGCATTCCATTGTGTGAATATCTTCTCTCAAGAACCTTTCTTTTTAATTTCCAGCCTAAATTTGTTCTTGACTAACCTGTATATTTAACTTATCTGTCCATTTATATCCTAAAACACTTGTACTCTCTTTAGTCTTTGTTTTGTTAGACTAAAGAAATCAAAGTATCAAAGAAATGTTAAGAGTATCAGGAGCTCTTTTGACATCTGTTTCATCCATTTTCTTTTCAAAGGGTTGAAAGAATCATTAAGTATTCCAGCTGAGTTTCTAGCAGTGATTTTTACAATAGCACTAACAGTTCCTTGGCTATGTTGTTACTTTTTTTTAGGACTTAACTGCATAGTATGCTAGTAATTTTTTGAGCAGATAATAAATTCACATCTGAATTTCTACTCCTGAGTTCTAAATCTATAACAAAAAAAGTTGTCCTTAAACACATGACTTTCGGTATGTATTTTTCATTTTTTGTGAACTGGGTCTTTTTAGTATCATCCTCTCTAGTGTAGTGACTTCCAGCCTTGGAATAGTCTTCATCATCATGTTCTGACTTAACACTGTAAATGAATAAGGTAAATAAAGTCTAAAATGAAAAATAATGTAAGGTAATATTGTAATGTAAATAATGTCCTAAAAATGATTAATTCTTAAGGAGCTGTACTAGTGACATCCATGGGTAATTTCCCATGTGTCTGTTACCAAATGCTTTGGTGAAATATTAATAAACTGCTTCTCCCTTGTTTAGAAAAATAATTTCTCAAGTTAATTTCATGTAATAGGAGATTTAGGTTGTGTTTTCACTCTTTTATATTATTTTTATATAAATAAATTATATTACTCTCAAAATATATTTTGAAGCCATGGCTGTAGTTAAAATGTATTTTTTTTTTAATACTAGAATTAATGTTTTCAGTGACTTCTAACTTCACAGCTATAAAAGTGCTTGTTGGTAGACTTCATGCTGCATGTTCCAGCTCTTTGAACTTTCTGGGATTGAAATTAAGTGGTTCTTCTGATTTGTGGGAATTTGGCTCTTGGGTTCTATTTTCATTTAAACTGTGATAATTTGATAATTTTCTTTTCATAATGGAAATTCTCTTAGATCATCCAAAGTTAACTCTTCTATTGGCAAATGAATTATACTGTGTCCTTCCAAGTATTTGGATTACATCTGGAGGCCTTACTTAGTTTTTTTTTGCTTGATAATGGTTTAAGGTATTTGTTGGTTACTTATTTCCAAAATGAACAAATTTCAAGCTTCCACCGTAAGCAAAGAAAGTCAGCTTTAAGTAACTATTTCCTTTTGTAGCCTTCAAACTTACTGGACTAAGTCTGAATACCTTTAAAGTCTGTTCTGATGAATCTTTACCTAAATAACTGAGGATCACTCAGCTGCATTTCTTTTTGTTATACATCTACTTTAATTTTACCAAGGTTATGTATATATATATATGTATATTAATCTGACTCTTTTCTGTTACTTTTACCTCAAATGTTACTGTTAAGATGTTACTTCTGCCTTATCTGAGCACAGTACCTTAGTATTTACATCACGACTAGAGGGGAGCTATTAAGGCCTCATCAGCAAACAAAATAAAATTCAAAATTTGGAGTGTGCTTTCATAATGTAGCACTGATGTCAATTCACTTTGAAAGAACAGTTCAATCTGTACATAGATTTATTTAAAGCAAATAATTGGTTAGGTTTAGGTATTATTGAGGAAGTTTCTAGCAGAATTGCTATTTTAACTAAACTCCTTAAAAATATTTTTACAGGTTGTTATTCCAAGGAGTCCTCTACAGGCCAAAGGATTGCTGCTGTCGTGCATAGAGGACAAAAATCCATGCATATTCTTTGAACCTAAAATACTTTACAGAGCTGCAGGTAAAGATTTGTATATTGTATTTTCCATGAAAGCAACAATGTTTGGGGTTTTTTGCACATGTATGTTAATAGCCTCAGTTAAAGCAATGCTTCAGTAGAAGTCTTGACTTGTTTTGTCTCTAGCTATGTTGTGGGATGGGTTTTTAGAGGAACTGTGAAAACTGAATAAATTCTTGAAGTTTGCAAAAATAAACGAACAGTTACCATCTGATTAATGCTCAGTTATGCTCAATTAGCTTTGGAAGTGGAATGCTTTACAGTCTAAGGTTAACAAAAGAAGTAGAACTAAGAGGTATTATTCTTTATCAAATTCCAGTATAAATTTGGCAGAATTTGGACTGCTTTCTTGTGGTAACTCTAAATACTGAAATAAGTTTCCAGATGAGTTTTTACTTTTCCAAAAGGACTGAGCCCCACCATCACCATTTTCTCAAAGTTAAAATTTCTTTGAAATGCTTAATTTCTAAGAATCTTCAAAATCCGCTCTTTTAGCTTTCAACCTTATTTGAAACGAAATGTGATTGCCATTACTTTGTTTTTAGTCATAGTGAACTTTCTAGTTCAGAGTAGTTTTAACAACACTCAGTTATGTGTAACGTATTGGAATAGCAGAAATTGACAATGATGGTGTTTGAATTGGTTTTAAAAATTAGCTTGTTACTTCTTTGGACTAGAGAAACTTGGCAGAACGGAAAACATGAAAAATTTTGCATGTGGAGACAGGCAGAGAACTAGGATGAGCAACTGATGAAGTAGAACTGAAGCCCTACCCTACCTGTAGCATTTCCCTGTCCTGTGGCTTTATATGTGAACTATAGTTGATCCATCAGTCCAGTTTATAAGTTGACTCTGTGTAGACTGAATTTGAGTGACAGACAAAATGTTTCTATTTTGCTTTAGACCTTTTAACAGCATTTTTCCATCAATGCATCCATTTTGTCAGTAAATTTATCCTCTTCCTAGAGAGACAGTAATAAAGGAAAAATTTAGAAAACAGACATCAAAACTACAAAAAAATAGGACTATAATTCCAGATCAAATAGGATATTTACTGGTAAAAATAAATTAAATTTTCAAAAAAGGCCCAGAAATCCCATTAGTAATGTAAATTTAAAAGTGCAGCTGTTTTTAGTATGGTGGGTGTGATGTATCCATAGGGTGTTGCATTGCTTAAGTTCAGTGTGTTTTGAAGGCTTACTAAAATTCAACTATAATGCCTCTGTCCATTCATTTAGAGGAAGTAGTTTGAGAAATGAGCTTGAGTCTAAGTCCTGTTAAACAAAGAAAAAAAATGAAGTGTTTTAAAAACAGGCTTTTATTTCTTCCCCTTCCCCCCAGTATTTACAGGTCACAAGTACAGACTGTAGAGTTATTAAAATACTTGTTTTCATATTGGCATGAAAGGCTGCACATCAATATCACATAGCTTTTGAGAATATAGAGAGGTTTTTGTGTTTGAGGAAATGACTTGTAAAGCAACTACTGGATCATTTATTGAACATAAATCAGGCTTATGATGGAAATCTTCAGTAAAGGTGTGCTGAAATAGTGTTGTGATGTATGTGCTGGTCAGTAGCCAGCTACAGCATTGCTGTTGTTGGTAATTTCTGAAAGACACTGATTTCTTCCTGTTCTGATGGCTAATTTTCAGAGACTTTACCAATATTTTTTGTCTTAAAATTTCTAAGAACATCACTTTAGTGGTATAAGTTGAAATGTATATGTACAAATGTGCAAATGCATGTACAATATGTGCAAATGTTCTATATGTACATATGACAGGGATGATTGTACCAGGTAACTTCTTTCATCTACATTGGTATTCTATTTCTACAATGTAAAGCAGGAATACTTTACTATATGGAATGGTTTTTATGTTCCGTTTATTTTTGCTGTAAACCTTTCTCTGTGTTATCATTAGTTTGTCATCTTTACTATCCTTTGTGGGTTGGGTCAGCTTGGACTGGAAGATGACTGCTGTCTGAGAGTTTCTCTTATAAAACTGATCTCTCTTAGAGTTCATTCTTTTTCTCCTGGCCACAGTCAGGATTTCTGGTAATTCCACCATAGAAACCAGATGGCCTGGTGAATTCAGAAATGGACCAGGGCCATCATGATTGATAAGATCAAGATGCAGCAGCAGTGAGACGCAAACCTGGTAAACAATAATAAGATAAGTGGTGGAAAGAAGGGTTTTAAAAATGTGACTTTCTTGTGTTTCCTAAAGAAAATTTTTACAACACCCCATGTGAGTGTGTTGATTCTAGCAGGAGAAAGAAAATTGTACAGATTCAGAAACTGACTTAGACAGTAAGCTTGAGCTATGTCTGTATTTATTGTGTCTTTCCATTAGTGTCTCAAAACAGTACAGGGTTTTCTGAAGGCTGGGAACATTCAGGCTTTCCAAAACAAGAACACAAAATGGTATCAGTTGTCCTCTGTTACTTAATTTATCTTTTTTTTTTTTTTTCCTTTTTAGCATGGTATAATACTTCACCTAATATTTGAGATCTCGTCGTTCCAGCCAAAAATAATTTTCTTTATTTGCATGATGATGGCTCAGTCATTGAATAATGAAATTATATTGCCCCTACCATAGCCTTTTTTTTCTTTAGCTTCATGTGAATAGACATGTTTGTTCAGAGAGCTTTGTGACTGATATTACAGTGGGTGTATAGGGACTTAGTTGAAAAATTAAGGTGTTAGGATGTTAATGAGAAAGAAGATTTTCTATCTGTAAAATTTATGTAGGCTTTTGAGCCTTGTCATTTTCCTCTAATGGACTTTTCTTTCTTCCTATGAGGCCTCTAAATATTTGTCCGTGATATTTTGTTCAGAGTTGTTGATATATTTGAAATTACAGTTGAAAAGAAATTGTAGGTAAGATAGTCTTTAAAAGACAGGGTATCTGTCCTTATTCAGGAGGCCTGAAGCTAGTAATGCTTTGTTTAGAACAAGCAAGCAAAAAAGTTAAACTAAAATAATGACAAAAATCCCACTCCCGCTTCATTCCAACCACCAAAAATTTATAACCCTTCTCTGAGTGTTCCTGAGAAGGCTTCTTTCTTGTCTTAGTCATATTTGTCTTCATGTATGTGTCTGCAAATTTTGTTTATAGCTTCTCCTTTTTTATCATCCCATCTTACTGAAAGAAACACTCCCATATTCCCCATACCCTTATGTTCCCATAAGTGGGACTGAGCAGGTTTGGTTCTTGTAACTGCAACTCTCAACCTTTGTGGTAAGGTCTGTCTCCCTGTGTGTCCTTCCTCATGGCTTTTCTCTCTTCCTGTTATGCCCTTTTACATTGTAAAGATCCTTGTCTAGACACCCTTCAAGGAGCAGATGCTTTCTTCTTTCACATAACCATACAAGTGTTTATCAGAAGTATTGTGTGTGTTAATTTTACATCAATTATATTAGGAAGGAGCAAAGAAATGTAAATCTTTCTGAGTAAAAATCTAGAGTTAAATATGCAAGTACACGTGTGAAGAGAGAATTCTGTTGCTACTTAACTTACGAGATCATAGTGTTATGGAAAGTGCTGTAGTGATGTCCCCCTAAATGTCAGAGATACTAAGAAAATATCTGAATTAAAAAGGAAAAGGAGGCTTTGGTTTATAAAAAGTGTTAACAGCCTGTGCAATGTCAAGAGAACATAATGGTTATGAATCAAAGGAGAAGATGAGTCACCTTGACATTATCAGGTTTAGACATCTTGTGGAGAATCTATTCTGATGTTTTTTGACCTTTTCAGTTTCATTTAATTGTACTATATATGACATTGGTGGTGTAGAAATAAATATAACTTGCATCAGTGGTTGTTATAGAGACAAGGCAGGTAAGATGAGAAAACATGTGTTTTCATTCTGCTGTTCAGACTGCTCCTTTATAAAATCGAACAGATGTTGTAACCTATTAAAATTGTCATGGCCTTTTTTCACTGATAATTACAACTTTTTGTTAATTGCTGTGTTTGAAATCTGTTTTTAAAACATTTGATTTAAAATACTTTATTTCTTTAGTAATAGATGAAAAGGCTTCTTTGTATGTAAATATTGTTATCTTGGATTAGATAATTATTATGAAAGAATATTAATAGAATAATTCCATGTGCTATTTTTCATCAGTATTAGTTGGGAGAGGAGTTTTTGTAAAACAATCAAGAAAAATCCTTCCAAATTGGACTTTCCTATAAATTTTTGACAAGCTGAATTTTCCATTTAAAATTGTCAGGTATGATAGATGAGCTCATTTAATGGACATTTTAATGCAGAATGGTTCAGCTATAGTAAGAAATTAGTTAATTTGTGTAATTGTATGTTATATTTCATTTCCCTAAGTGGATAAAACTATTGCACAGAGAAAAAGCTTTTATTTCTGTATCATGTACACCTTCTAGTTTTTCCTCTGGCTCATCCCACTCCCTTCAAAACCTTCTAATTCTTGCCAGTATCCTGGATTTCCACTCAAAGGTCCTGTGGTATCTTTTTAAGTTTCTTGTTCTCCAGGTTTCATATAGGTGACCATTTTGTGACAAAGACAGTCATGCAATGCCAATTAGTATAGTTGTGAGTTTCATTATCTTTCAGGATCTCTTTCTGTTGCCTAAGAGTTGTACAATATGCAGAATTCATAGAAACCTGGTTTGCCACTAATGTGCAGTGAGCAACTGCTGGATATGTACATTTCTTTTCCTTTCTTTCCCAGCCCTATATTTTTCTAGCCACTTGTTATTCAAAAAATTATTGCAGAGAGGGATGCTTGGACTAGGTGATCTCTAGAGGTCACTTCCTACCTCAGCCATTCTCTGATTCTGTGATATATGTGGTATTTATAGGTCATTATCAACAAGAAAAAAGAAAATTGTCTGCCAGGATTGAAAATTATTTGCTACTTCATTTTTTTGAAGTTATATTTGGAACTTGTAAGCCAGGAAGAAACCTAGGTCATTCTACTTGTGTTGTATCTACCATAACAGGGAAGGAAAAATACGAACCACTTCACTACTGGTATCACTCAGGGAGATTCTTTATTGTTACTTCAAGGAGCAATTTTGTTCAGCAGGAACTCAATAAGTTTTTTATGAGCTATGAAATAAGTTAACAGAAAAAGGCAGAGTGTTTTCTTTATGAATTGCTTCTGTGTATTTTGAAGATTTATTTTTTTCTACTTATCACTAGAATATATTTCAAGAAGTATTATTTGGCTTGCTGGTGCATAGACAAGTTCATCTTCAGATCAAAATTAGTATTTCTTTTAAAATATTATATATGGATGTCTTTAATCATAGTTTAGTCATTAAACCAGTCAATATATAGTGCATTGGAGCACTGATTCAAAACTAGCACAACTGACCTAACATTTTTCAAGCCAAAAACTAATAAATGAGTCTTGAATGGAGCTATGTTAAATGTCTTAGGAGAAGACAAGATACCTAATTCTTGCCTTCTCTCTCAAATTGTGGTGTATTTTTGGTGACTAGGTAACATTTTCTAAAGGAAAAATATTTGGACTTACTTAAAACTGCTATAACCAGAAGTTCTTGCTGACATTCCCTATGTAGGTTTTGAAAACTTTTTACTTCAATTTAAACATAAAACTGCTGAGCATCATAACTTGGAGCATCAGGAGGGTGCTGGTACAGCTGATCCTTCTTCTCTGAGTATTAAAGTATAATTTCAAGACTCTTCTGATGATTACTAGAATAATCAAAAATTCTGATCAATTAGTAAGTTACTTGAGATTTTTTATCAACTGTAGCAGTGTCCATTTCCAAATCCGATGCTGACATTTTGACTTGATGTACACCAGAACTTATTACTATCTTTTGCATGTGTATGTATGGATAATCTTCTTGTGGTATATAACAGAAATTAAACTCTACACTGAACATATTTGTAACAGTCTGATTAAAAAGAATTTGAATTGCAGCTAAACCTTGAAATGAATGCTAATACTCAGTTATTTTGGTCTAATGCTGATAAAATCACACAATTGTTAGGGATAGAAGGGACCTCTAGAGATCATCCAGTCCAACCCCTCTGCCAAGACAGGGTCACCTAGAGCAGGCGACACAGGAACACATCCAGGTGGATTTTTAATTTCTTCAGAGAGGGAGACCCCACAACCTCCCTGGGCAGCCTGTTTAGTGCTCTGCCACCCTCAACATAAAGTTCTTCCTCATATCGAGGTGAAGCTTTTTATGTTTTTGTTTATGGTCATTGCTTCTCATCCTGTCACTGGGCACCAGTAACATGCTCAGTGTAATTTTAGTCTATTATTTTGGATGGCTTTAACAGTGAAGAAAAATTTTAGTGTATGTTTTTATGGGATGATATTGACTAATAAAGGAATCTAATACTTGTTCTCCCCTCTTTCTCTTTTTTCAGTGGAACAAGTTCCTGTAGAGCCCTACAACATTCCACTGTCTCAAGCTGAGGTGCTGCAGACCGGCAGTGATGTGACAATGGTTGCTTGGGGCACTCAGGTCTGTAACCTTACAAGCTATTTGTCACCCAGCAAAGCCTGGCCTAGGGGGTAGGTGATGTTTGCATTCAAGCTCAAGTGCCAGACATTAAAATGTGTGTGTCTTTTATCACTATATGCTGGAATGAATGTTTGCCAGTGTTTATATTTCTGTGAAACCTGACTTTTATTGTGTAAGTTTTTATTCATATTGGTTAAAGATGACTCTAGAAGTGTAAAAGAGGTACCTGTGCAATGGGCTAATGATTATTCTATGATTATGAAAATGATAGATTTAAGAATGTGGCAGTGAGAGGTAACTCTGAGAAAGGCAGTGGGAAAGAAAAGTTCAAAATAGTATGCTGAAAGAAAAGTATAGATCTTCATGATTTAAAGAACCTTGAGGTCCCTTTGAACAGAAAGTTAAAAATCCATTTAATACAAGTAGGGATTGGTATAGGTTTGATTCTAACAGTTACATTTCAAAGCTGTTCAGGAACATCATTGGCAACCCTCCCCTGCCCCCCCCCACACCCTCTCACCAAATGAAGATCTGCAGATATTGAAAAAGCTGTTAATGAAATACATCTTTGTAGTCCAGAATTACAGAAAAGAAATTTGATTCTAGTTTGGACTAATCAGAAGTTACAATTTTCTTTGCCTAGTTGTATCTGAGAAGCTTTTAGAGGAGGGAATCTTACAACTTTTGTGACAAAAGAGTTTTGAACTGATCTCTGGGTTTGTGCTTTTTGTTGTTATTGGGGCCTGTGTAGGATTTATTAATGCCCTCTGACCCTTGGGCAACTGACACTGCCTGACCATGTCCAGGTTGCTAAATTCTGTTGCCTTCAAGATGAAGATGACTTCATCCAAATTGATTATTGGGGATGGTCCTTGGCTTCAACCTCTTATCCATGCCTAGAAGGTGCTTGATGGAGGTCCTTTGCCGCAGTCCAAACCTGTATTGTCAAATGTTCTAACAATAAAGAGAGCACCAGAGTTTATTGGCAACATCATATTCAGAAATTTTTCTACCCACATATCTCATGAACAAATGCTTCTTGCTGAGATATTTGTGAAGGATAATCTGAGTTGTAACAGTTCTTATTTTCCATGTTGGAGCATTTGCTTGCAAATATTTGGTTTAGGGAATACAATGCTTGAAATACATTTTGCTGAAAAGTGTATTATAACCTAATGTTAAGGTACGGTTTTGAATATGTATAGTATTATTTTCTTTTATGTTCTTAGCATAATACACCTTATGTAAAGGATGGGTGTAGATGTGGACGATTTCTATCTACTGTGATTCACCACTACTCAATAGATTCCTTAACTGGTGGATAGGGAATAATCTGTATTCCAGTTCAGCGATAGCCTCCTGCTAGAGGGGAATACTTTTTTTGTTTTAGTAGAATGTTTATTGTAGTAATGAGGTAATGCAGCATTTGTATTGTTGGTGTTAAACTATGCCTTGCAAAAGCAATAAATGGTTATAATGTCGTGCTAGTGCTGTATGCTTTGACTGTGGATATTTACAGGTAGTAATAATTACTTTTTCTCCTCGCTGTTCATAAGATAATGCTTTGGAGATGATCACTTGGCTATGTGTCAGTAAGTTAGAGTAACAGTAGTTACTGGGACTACTAAAACTGTCTCTTGGCTTTTTTGCTAAGATCAGATGTGGTGCAGTGTAGCCTTTCTGAATGTATTTAATGCTTTCTGCAGGATTGCAGGAATTGCATGGGACTGCTACATTAAAATACATTACTCTGATGTATTTGACTATTATCTTAGTTACAGTTCTAGCAAAAATCTTCCAAAACTCATTCAAACTGATAAAAAAAATAGTGAAGACTGATACTTTTCACTGAAAGACTTCTCTAGAAAGCAATTTTGGTTCTCAGTGATTCTTTAGTGAATTTAGTTTTTGAAGTTGTGCTAAAATAGTGGGAATAGTTAGGGACTAAATAAGAAGAATGCACTAAATACTAAATTGTTATTATTGAATAGAAATTCCCTGCTCAACATGCAGGTGATAGGTTAAACTACTGCTTGTATTCCAGATGTGTAATTTAGAGCAATTTGCATAATTTAGATTATTTGGTGATGATCCATTGTTTTTTCAGGTACATGTGATCAAAGAGGTGGCAGCAATGGCTCAAGAAAAGCTTGGTGTGTCCTGTGAAGTTATTGATCTGAGAACCATCTTACCATGGGATACAGAGACTGTTTGTAAGGTAAGGAAAGGATGCATATTAATTTAAAAACAACCTAGGTTGTTTTAAAAAGACCTACATTTTTTGCTTTGTTTTGTATATATTGTTCTGTATTTTTTGTTCTGTATCATAAATGCAGAGTACATGCATATTACATGGACCAGACATTTGCTTTAGCATTGAAAGAGAATTATGTTTCAGGGCTCAAAAGAATGTCAGAATACATGCTCTTTACTTTCAAGCAGAGGGTATGATTTAATCAGACTTCTGCCTGAAAATTGCTTTTCCACAATTTCTGAGTCTTTGTCTTTCTGACATCCCTGCTGTCTTTGGCAAAATCTTTATCTTTTTTTTTCTTGCTGTTTTACATTAAGATCTTCATCTAGTTGTAGGTCTGCAGTGATGTGCCTTAGTGTTGTGTATCTGTATTTTTAGAAATAAATGTTTTGATTTAAGGTATATGAATTCTTGGGCTGGGGAGAAAAAGCAGCATTTACTCTTCTCAGACTACCTAGTTTGAAATTCCTGGGTACTGGAAAGTCCTTTTCTTCTTTGTGGAAGTCTTTGATGTCACTAACAGAACACTTACTGCTTCTGCCAGAGCTGAGAGTTTCCTTAATCTGGCAAATCCACAGTCCTGCAGGACCATGGCTAACAACTCCTTGGGTCCTAATTCAAGCTGGATTCACTTGTTCATTTTATGCTCCTGAACAAATTACTCAGAAGATTGAGATGTCTGCAGCTTTCTTAACTCAGGCCTAGTAACTGTAGTGTATGGAGTTAACCACGGGGATGAGAGGAGCCATGGGCTTGGAAAAAGGTGTGTGATTCCATCAAATACTTTCTCTGCCTGCAGTTTCTAATTTAAGGCAATACGGTGTTGTGTACAGCTAACTCAGGTTGTACAGATGTTTAAATAGGGCAGATCAGGCACATACCACACTCTATATACCATTCTGTGTTTGCTCAGTAAGGGCCTTGCTTCTGGTCAGGTAACATATAAACACATTAAGTATGATAAAGATGGGCCATTGGTCTGCTACTCTATGGCAGAGCTTGTATTTCTCCTCAGTTTTATTTATCTGAGGGACTGCCAGTGGGATGGGATGGAATAGATGATGGGAGGAAAGATCCATGTTATGCATTTGCAATTGGCAGCATTCTGCTGTCTGGTTGTGGATGTGTTACAAATTATGTACTTATATGTGTAGCTATGAGTTGCCTCATACAAATTTGATCTTCTTGGTTGAAGTGTTTTCATTTTTTTGTTTGAAGCGTATTTCTTGTTACTTGGATGTACTTTCTAGCTGAAAAAAATGAAATGTGTTGAGTTATTGTCATCAGTATGAAGTGAAATTTTGGCCATAATAAATCCTTTACAATCTCTTCTGGACAAGTAAAATGATTTTTTTTTTGGTAATTATTTTTTCCTTTTTTGAAGATTTGAGCTGTCATTCTTTGAAAACAAAGTATCTCTTTGAAAGAGCAGTTAAGTCTGTTTTGTTGGGTTGGACCTTCACCATCAGGAGAAAAATAGCTGTGCATAGGGAGTGCAGAGCTTTAGTTGTACAATATTTTGCAAATATGTTCTTTAAATTTGGATACTCCATGAAGATTTTCAGCTCATGTTCTGTCCTGAACATCTTTGAAGATAACTGTAGCCTAAATAAAAATACCATAGAATGGTTTGGGTCCAAAAGGACTTTAAAGGTCATGTAGTTTCAACTCCCCTGACATAGACAGGGACATCTTCTATTAGATCAGGTTGCTCAGAGTCCCATCCAGGCTGGCCTTGAACTTTCAGGGCTGGGGCATCCACAACTTCTCTGGGCAGCTTGTTCAGTGCCTCACTGCCCTTGCAATGAAGGTGGGTTTTTTTCTAATATCTAATCTAACACTTGTCTCAGTTTGAAGTTCTTCTCCCTTGTTCTGTCACCACATGCTCTTGTAGAAAGTCTCTCTCCATCTTTATTGTAGGCTCCCTTCAGGTACAGGAAGGTTGCAATTAGGTCACCCCAAAATCTTTTTTTTTCTGGCTGAACAGTCCCAATTCTTAGTGTTTCCTTGTAGGAGAGGTTCTCCATCTATCGAAATGATGGAACAGATGGACCTGTTGCTTTAAGTCTGTTAATAAGTTTACTATTAAGAATTAGGAGAATAATTTCAAAAAAGGTATAGTCTCTGTTGGCTAGGCAGTTCAGCTGCTTATTATAATAAATACCAAACAGTAAATGTTTTTAGTTAGCATTGCTGTTATGTTAGTTTGGCTGTATGCTGGCTGGTCTGATGGGAGAAATGTTAAATTCTCTTCTTCTTCAGATCTTGCCTGTTTTGCTCAGCTGAAAATAATTAGCGGTTTGCATTTGTGCATTAATTGGTTGCATTATGTAACACTGAAACTTTTTAAATTTAATTTGCATCCTGGACAGTTTTTAAGGTAATTGCTAGTGTAAACAAATGAATGGAACTACAGTTCTAGCTGCTTGCTCTAGTCTCATCCCAAGAGGAACTGCTGTGGCAGCTGTTGCAGTTGACAGTGGCTTACAGCATCAGTTTGGGTAATTTGACTTGTTATTCCCATCCTGAGGTGCCAGCGTCAAGGTCCAAAAGATCATGAGATAAGTTGGCCATTCCAGAGAAAGTCCTCAGCGGTCCATTGGTCTGCTTATGTTCTCTCTGTGGGCTCTTAAATGGTAATGGAATTACTTTTACTCCAGTCCAACCAATAAGCAAATTATCAGCTGAGTGTGTCAGCACTCATAAACATCAGGCCAACTTTTTGTTTTTCCTTGTCTCACATGTGTGTTTGAAATGCATCTGTTGTCAGTCCTGTTGGATGCAGATGGTGGTGCACATAATATGCTGTAACCTTATTGCTCTTCTGCTGGTGCTGGAATGCTTGATCCATGGCTGATGGGAGTCTGTGTGCTGTTGGAGACCAGAACTTTGGGTTTTGCTGTAAAATTACATCCCTCAGTTTCAGTGCTGGGAGTGGTGTCCTTTGTGATCAGTAAAGGCTGTCATTTTAGTCTTAGCTGGAAGTACATGCAACTTTAATTTGACAGCTGTGGTGTAGCCATGAAGAGGGATGGGCTGAAATTGTTATTGCTTTGGAGATGAGCACTAATATGTAAATTTTCATTGCAAATCTAACTGTTGCTCTGCTTTCTGTAGCTTTTTCAATACAGAAAATTATGTCATCAAAATGCATATTTCCTAGAACTGTTAGAAGTTGTACTTCACAACTGCCAGCAGGGGCCTCTTCTAGCCAAGTTAGGTGTCTGTTTTGACTTTGCATTGCTCTTGTGAGCACGTTTGTGAATAAATATCTCTGAGAGAAACATAAATAAAGGTAAAGAATAAATACAGTGAGCATAAATAAAAATTGTTGCTTAATTTTACTGATATTTTCTTTGCATTTTTAAAATTTTGAGATTCTTCTCAGTTTTGAAATAGTTTAGCATTTGTCATCTGCATGAGGAAATGAGTTTGCACCTGCCTGGAGCAGACTACCATGGACTTCTAAAGGATCCCAGCAGTTACTGAAACTTTTTTTGGTACAATTCCTGGAATGGGTCAACATGCAAACAGCGGCTAGATTTTTCTTTTGTTGATCTTCAGATGTCTAAGTAGGAGAAATGAAGGTTTACCTGGTCACAGGAGCTCATAGAGCTATTCTAGAGAAAGGATATTTCCACAACTGCATCAGCAGTCTGTTTTGGCCCCTGGAAATGTCACGGTTTAAAAGTTTGGTCTTTAAAAAAAAAAAAAAGGGAAATCCCAGTTTTCCTAGGGTAAAGTTAGGTGAGGCAAATTGAACTCTAATTTTGTAGCTGAGAAATGACACCTGCTGCTGACATAAACGACAAAACTAGTTGGGCTGTTTAAAAAACATATCTGACATTTTTTAGGATAAAAGCAAAGAATCTGTGTGTTTTATATATATATTTCTGTACATTAAAATGCATGCTGATCTGTAATCTTTCAAAGGTCTTTTTCAAGAAAAGTGGGGTAGATTGTACAGGTTGTACATGCACAGGCTCCCAGTATATTGCTTTTGAATGAGACATGAAGCAAAAGCAAACAGGTGCTTTTTCCCTGCAGGATTGAAAGTAAACTCAACATCAACATCAATCCAATATCTAGCTTTATAAATCAGCTTAAAAACTTTTGTTGTTATGTGTCAGAAAAGTGACACAACCTTGTTTAAAGAGTATGTGCTGCCTTAGCTGCTTCCTTAGGAAGTGTAACAGCAAAGGCTGTCCTTAGATTACTGAGCATCTTGTCTATGTATACATTTTCAAAGCACAGTGTCATTGTGGCCAGTGAGAAATTTGTTAGCTCTCTTGTTTACTTTGGCAATCTTCACTGATTTCTGACTAAAGCTCTTGTTTTATTCACTGGGGCTGGAGTATAGGTGGTACAGTAGTTATAACTCAGAGATGAGCTAGCTGTCCATAGCATTGTTTTTTTTTTTTTTCTTCTGAGGGAGAGAATGCTTTCCATGTGCTTATTCTAACATCAGCATCCTCCATCTGTGTATTTTAGTCATGTATGAGTGGACTGGGATCAGGAGTGATTTTTTCCCATTATACCTTCACCTATAAACACAAATGTGTGGGGTTAATGTGCTTCTCCACATACCGTGCTGATAAAGAAGCCTCTGCCTTAATGCTCTGCTGACTCCTCAGCTGTTGCATGCGCATGCAGACATCTGCATTTAGTGCAGCCACAGCAAAGATGTCAGTTCCTAATCCAGACAGGTAACACTTTTCCATTTCCTGATTGATTAGCTGTGTTGTTATTGAAAGACTAAGCTGCCATGAAGGATGCTGCTCAGAAAACTGAAACATGAGTGATATCTGAAATATCTATAAAATTGGTTATTTATAAGCCATAAAACTGGTTAAAAGCACTTTTTCTCCCCTTCAGAGATGAAGTTTTCAAGCAGAAGTTTTATTTCCTTCACTATACTTAACAGATTTTCTTGGACACTTTGAATAGATTAGGCTGTGTGGACTTTCCTGTGTATGAACTGCTGAGTGGTGCGGAATTGATTAAAAAGTCCATGGCACATTTCCCAGTGCTTCATTGGTCACATTCAGGGTAAAATTCTGTAGTTGTAGTGGTTTTTATACTGAAAAATACATGTTAGTGGAAGTAGGAAATCTAGCTCAGGATTAAGTACTCTTAAAGGATTGTGTAAGTTACTGTGGTTTTTTCACCCTAAATTGAGGCAAGAATGTTAATTTAATTGTTGAATCGATTAGTATCAATCTGCCATTTTAACTGTGCAAGTAAAAATTTTCAAATGCACATTTTTACCCTTTTGAATTATTTAAAAGGCAAGAATTTGCCATGTACAATGATACCTAATTAGTCATCTTAACTGTCTCTGAGTGGTTGCTACCTTAGTGCAAAGAAATGTTGAGAATAGTAATTCAGAATTTGCTTCTTTAGGACCCTATGCTACAGTCAAGCAAAGGCATGTATGTAGTTCTGGGCACTCCGTGTTACTTTGCTCCGCTTCAGGAAGGATTCTGCAGAGCCCCTCATGGAGGTCAGCAAAAATGCTTGTTAGGCTGCAGACACATCTGCTACTCATTGGAAAGAGCAAATCTGAGCAAAAGAAATACAGAGCTCCACAGAGGGAACCAGGGGGTAATACATATTGGGCAAACTCTGTGCCTGTTTTCCATCGAGGCTCTTGACAGGAGCCTTTGTTTCCAGCGTGTATCGAAGCATTATCCGTAATGCACAAGCGGTATTTTTGTCAGATGCCATCAGTGAATAATTTTCAGTAGTACATCTTTCATGTCCTATGCTTAATAGGCAGCATGTCCTAGCAGACCTATAGGTCTACCAGCTTGTTCCATTCCTTTAAGTTGACTTCATCTATTTGGACTGTGAATAAAAGGAAAATCAAGATCAGCAACCCTGATGTGGGTTTTTTATGCATTAACTACACTCACCAGGCATTGAACTGTACAATTGTAGCACAGGTATCCTGGGATCAGATTTATGTTTCTTGGCTATCTGTTCTTGATCTCTTGCCATTTTACATGTTGCTCCTTGGATTTCTTATTGAATGGATCTTGTACCTATAAAATATGATTAAAGTTGTACTGCTTGCATGATGACAGTTAATTTTGTCACTGTTTCCATAAGAAACTTGTGTCTTTTGGTCTTTTAGTTTCAGGTTGCTGGAGCGTGCTGTGGACTGTTGCTTGGCTTCCAGAAGCAGAACACTGGAGCCATACTTGGAGGCAGACATTTTAAAGTTACAAGAATATATACAGAACCATTTTAGAAACTAATTATTCTTATCTTTATTTATGTTTTAAGAAAGCTCTGAAGCCTTGCTTTTGTTCCTATGCATCCTGTTTTTTAAGGGAAGTACCTCAGTGCCAAGGTGTCTATGTATAATTCTCTTTTCTCCTTTCTCCCTCTCAATATAAAACTAGTTCTCAGTCTTTTTTGCCTATATATTGACAAGTGATACTTGAGAAATAATCTGATTAGAAAAAAACATGGGTAGAGAAAAGGCATTTGTGTGCAGTTTCTCTTAACATGTAGTGCTGATGATACTTGCCATCAGTTCTTCATCAAACCTTTTCCCTTTTGCTCACATTATATGGTATAACTTTCAGATTTTAAGGCACTTATGCAAATAAATGGGTAGTGGTAGATAGTCTATGGTTAGAAACTATTTTATGGCTCCAGTATGTGCATTTATTTTTTTCATTGCAAGTGGTGCTGATTGAATTCTAATGGAAGTTGGGATGAAGTTCCATGATGGTAATCATATATGAATCATTCTTCCACAGACATAATTATTGCTTCTCTACAGTATTGCCTTTCTTTAAATATCTGTAGCTATTTATCCTGCCATTATCACTTAGTTGAGCCAGCTGCTCTTTTAGACTACTTTTTTTTTTTTTTTAGGATTCATATGCTGTAAATTCTTCCTATTTGTGCTCTATTAACCTTTACCCCATGAGAATGAAGTTTTAAGTATTTCTACAATAATTTTGTACTTCAAAAGATAATTTTGAAATTCATCATACCAAGATTTAATCTACTTTTTACTGAATTATTGTCTAACAATATGCATTTATTAATAGCACAGTGCATTGTATTTAGCCTCTTTTAAGTATTTTTATGTTCACAATGAAGGCAATCTGAAATGCTTGTAATAAAAGCATAGACTACAGAGATTTCCAAAGGTAAATGTTGTTGGAATTTTTTTATAGGAAGTCTTTGTTTTTCTTTAAGATGTATATACTCAGATATTTTCCAAAGGTCTTAGAGCTATACCTGGTACTACTTAGTTTTCATTATGCTGCTACCTTCTCTGATACTAGTAATGTGGAACTGGACAAATAATTTCCTATCCCTCTCATCTTTGTTTTGTGTTCAAGAGTCTGTACTTAAAGATTGCTTTCATTTTTGTCTGCCACACAACAGTGTTCAGCACAATCAATTTGTGGTTGGGTTTCTTCTAAATAAACTTAATCTATTCCAGAATAACTTTTTCTGTCAAGTTTTTATGGAGTACTCCTAAAATCCCCCAAGTCTCTTGAAATTCTTTTAGGCTGTTTGACTCTGCTCCCTGCAATCTGATGGGCTGAACTAATGCATGAAATCCTGAATATCTGATTACTTTATTGACTCCTTATGATAGAACAGTTACTGTCTTGTTATACGTATTATAACTTCTTGTTATACAATTTTTGATAGCTCTGAGATACATTGAGACCTTTACCATATTGAAATGTTTAAAATTCTGGTTGTATGTTAATGAGTCCTCTACTACTGTTTTTAGCATATGGAAGTTGAAGTTATCTGAAAACCTTGCAATTTGCTTACTTTTTCTATGTATGTAATTTGCACTATCCTGAAATTTATGATATTTCACTTCATAATATGATATAATAGGACAGAGTTTGCTTGGGCTTGGTGGAGATTTTACTTTTGCATGTGGATATAGAAAAACAAAAAATTGATGTTTTGTAATGTCACAAAAAATGTCCTAGAATGAGATGCATGTATTTAATTATTGCATGGTTGTATAGTGGTTTAATGTAGAAAAAAAACAAGGTCTGCATTTTTTTTATCTGCAGAAACAAATTAGACTAATTTTGTTTTCTTAGCTTTTTGTTTGCAAAATATGCTTTTGATATGTGAAGCTGTTACTGCAGAAATTGTTTCACTTGATGTGCAATTCTGAGAATCGTCAACTTTGTATGTTTCAAAGTTTTTGAGGACTTTAACATAAAATAAAAGGAAATTATAAAACAAAATAATTCATTATATTTTTTGTGGTACTACATTTTAGCAGTGTACTTTAGCAACTTTCCCCCCTTATCTGTGATTTCTGTTCAATTGTTATATAGAACTAACCCTACAGACCTCAAAAGCTGCCTGTTGTGCAGATAGTGCACAACAAATTTCAGTTTACTCTTAGTCTCTTCTGTGTGAAATTTTGCTCCCGGCTAAATTACATTTAGATTTTTGGTGTTTGTGTGGTGGATACAGCAAGTGATTAATGATGCTGTGACACCATGTGGCTTCATCTCTTGGAAGATGCTCATCTAATTTACCTGTAATATCAGCCCTTCAAGATCTCTGGAGATCTTTGTGCCTGTTCTTTATTGGCACCTGAGCATATTCTGTTTTCTGTGCTGAAAAAGACTAGAGCTTTGCTGTTACTTAACTTGATTATTCTAGGCACAAAGGGAAAAAGAAGGAAAAGAAGTATCTGATTACAGAGGTGGTCTTAGTCTCTTCCAGACACAAAGAGCAGGAGGAATGACTGTTGCAACATTTGCTACTGCTCTTGTTGCTCTCTTCTTCAGGTACCCTTTTGGTACACAGAGATGTGTTACAATTGTTTCTAGCCTTTGTACAACCTAGTTAAAATGAGGAGCCAAGTGAAAGGAAGTGCTTTGAGCTGTAGCATGCACGTGTCATTGTTACTTTGAGAAGAATGGGAAAAAATGGGCCTTCGTGGTAGGAAATGCAGGATGGACCAGTGACATCTGAGAAAAAGCAGGAGATTCCATTGGCAGTGCTCAAATGTTGTCATATGCTTGATTCATAGCCTGCTCTTCTTCCCATGACTTAACTAAGAACTACCCATCTGTGTACTTCTGGAAGTGGTGTGATTTTACTTACTGCATAATGAATCTCACTACAGTGCTAAATGTGCTGGGAAATTGGGTATTCTCTTCTTTTTGTGAATATTAGTACAAAATAAATTTCCTGTACTATCTTGACATTGTTCTTCCATACTTTTCTACTTCTGTGATTGGGTTATTCTGCAAATGCTTTTGCCATTAATCAACCTAGTAGCTTGTGAGCTGGTGTTTTATAGTTATTTTGCCAATTTATTTAATTTAAAATAAGAGATTTTATTCATAAAATGATAAAAAGTCTTTAGGGGGAACTAGTTCAGACTGATTTTTCATTTCATTGATGAGAGAATATGAAGAATAACATATAAGAAAAGCAGTCAGAAATTAAATTAATAAAGTACTAGAAGGTCTTAATCTGAAGCAATCTAAAATAACTATGTTAAACATAAGAATAATCTTCAATATTTTTTCAAATAGTGTGGTGTGAGGGGAATTGTTCAGTCTACTGAGGAAGCTGTCAGCATAGCGAATGCTTACCGTGATATAAGTTTAAGATTATGCAATTAATTCATTTTTTCCATTTGATTCATATGTGAGCTATTTATTCACTTGCCTAAGCAGTATTCTGTTTAAACTGTAGTCACATAACTTGGATCAGCAGTGAAGTGTGCTGTAAGTTGGAACTGTGCTTTGGTTTGTGTCTTGTAGCTTAAGACTTACAAAAGTTAACAGAGAATGCTAATCAAACTTTCTAGATGAGAAAAAGAGGAAGTGGTAATTTAATACCACTTGGTTACTGTATAATCCTTGTGCTATAAATGTGCATTCTAATTTCTCTGCCAGCTGAGAACGCCCATATTGCCAGTTTTAATAAGTTCCTTGATCTGCACATGACAAAACTGTAAAATCACTCTTTTGGCATGTGGTCAACACATTACCAATAAGTACCAATGTATCCTATATTAGCACATCTGGCACTTGTGGTGCATTTCTTGACATGCTACCTAGACTTTGAAATTTACAACAGTGCTGTGTTTGGAAGGTTACAGATTTCTTTAGAAAGAAGGACATGCATGGCTTTGCTGTGAAAGAGGGATCAGTTTTGAATTTAAAGAGCAAGTGGCATCTATTTTTCATTTGCCATTAAACTGGTATGTTACTTTAATATTAAAGTGATAAATTGATTTATTAAAACTTTTTCAAAGTTTTAAAACATTTATCTTAAAAATTTCAATTTTAAAATTAAATTTAGAAGATGTGTGTTTTCTATCTGCTTTTTCTTACAGGGAAAATGGTGTTGAGGGGAAAAAAAATTGGGTGATTAAGCTCAGCAGTGGGACCTAGTTTTTCACATGTTAATATGGAATTATTTGCAATATGATGGGAAAAAATGTTGCACTTTAACAAGCCCATGGAAACAATTAATTTCTGATTACCAGCTCTGGTGTTTTGCTGACATTAGAAAACTGTCTTGATACTGTCATTTTTTTTGGCTAAGAGCTCAGTGATGTTTTAAATAATAGATTGGCTAGGGGAAGATGTGATTTTTAGATCTTAAAACACTGTCAGCAGTTTGTGGTAATACAGTTTTATTTTCCAGTGAAAGAAAATAAATCTTTCAGAGTAATCTGTCTACATAGTGACTTGCAAATTGTCCTTTCTACTGGACAAGCAAAATACATTTGAAGTAGTTAATGCGTATGTTACTGGGTATGTATGTGTCTAGATTTAAAGTATCATCTTGATTATCCAGACATCAAAGTATCATTAGGATTGATGTATCTATGTTGAAATTAAACCTGAAAGATCTTGGCTGTTATATCTAATTGTGTACATGCAATACTGAAGTGTTTCAAAATGTGGAGATTTTCTAGGGCAATTACTTGGGGTAATTGAAAAGCTAATATTTGGACCCTTTCTTGTTTCAGAAATGTCTTAGTAACACACTGGGATTTGCTTAATAGAAAAGATATATTTAGCTATATATTTTTTTCTCTGTGATATCAGTAGTTCTCAAATATTTAGTATAATTGTAACTTGTTTTGCTCAAGTCATCAGTGTTAGTTTTCTGACCTGTATCACACTAGAATAAAATACCTTTTTTTTCCCCAATATTGGGAAAAAGTCAAAATAAAGGTTTGTAGAAGACTCACATTCCCCCTCTCTCCCATATTACTTTAGTATTTATTTCATTATCACCCTAAGTAATATCAGAACTGACACAATTGAGCATCTGATGATTCAGCAAAGTACAGAGGAAATTGCTGATGTGATGAAGTTTTGAGCTTTCACCATCTGTGTTCTAAAGAAATAAAATATTTTTTTGGCAATACAGAAATGCTGATATTTAAATAAGTAAGAAACTCTGAGCAATCTAAAATTACATAATTTAAAGGCTCAATGGTTTCATAAGTAAACATCATTAGAAATGTGGAAGTATTGAGGAAGAAATTGGGATTTGCATTAGTCAAGTGCCTTACAGATCCTTTAAGATATTTGTGAAATTACTTAATTTCTTTATGCTGTGGTCTTCCCTTTTATAAATTTTGTATTAATCTTTCATTTTTCTAGTGTTGCCTGAGATAAATATGATTGCCTAATGAATTATTTAGAGCTTCCACTAATTTTTAAAGTTTAGGTCTTTTGTCTCATTTTCTTCAAGTTTCCCTTAGTCCCCTTTTCCAATGTTCTGAATTTAGCATTCTAACTGTTAAACTTTTGCTTAACCAATTCCTCTTGAAGGAAAACAAGTGACAGCAAAGACTAAGCAGCAGTCTTTCTCTAAAATGATTACATTCCACTCAAGAAAATTTTACCTGAGAACTCTAGAAACTGTGATAAACTTGATTCTGGAAAGCTTTTTGCAAACAGACCTCTAAAGAATATCAGAGCACACAGAATTTGTTATGTGGCAGTAATTTGTTGAGCTTCTGTGAGAAGTGGTGTGCAGCAAGTGCTTTTCTGTAAGCAAATGTTGCTTAGAGTAAAAAAAAAAATGGAGAAAACTAGTAAACAACCACTTGTTTGCTACCTACAGTGCTGGGTAATTGGTCTTCCCTCTGGCCCTTCCCCTAGCAATCCAAGGTTTTTAGAGATCCTTAACAAAACTACAGCTCTGCTAATTACTGCTTTCCAAAAATGAATTCTGGTTGAATATAGTTTTGCTTGGTTGGCAAGCTGGGTTATGCTTCTTTCATTGTCCTGCTCTGAGATGTACAAAGCTCCCTGATATTTCCATAGATTTGTGTTTAATGCCTTCTCTCTGGCCCTGCATATGTATAGGATGTAAAATGAGGAGATCTCTACAGGCAGTTCAGTGGTTACAGTGATGCAGCATTAATTCCAGACTGGGAATGAGTGTTATTAGAGGTTCAAGACAGGAAGGTCTCATTTTTGCCTTGTATGGTTCATATAGCAAGTTCATGGTTTTTCTGTCTGTATCCTTTCTGCCATTGAACATAAAAACTGCCTTAGCGATTTGGGAGAAAAATATTTGTGTGACACATAGTTTAAGGCTTTGATATTTCAAACTGCTTAAAGACTCTCAGATATGCAAGGAGTATGAAATAAGCAGATAGGAGGGAACAAAGGCTATTATTCAGCAATAGTCAGAAGTCTGCAGTGAATGAATTACAGGCTTTGATTATTTTTTCTGTCATGTATAAAGATGACTGCTGTCTTTTATTTGATAAACGTTTAAAGGGTTCAACATCTTTTAAGCTGCTGATCTAAGTGAAAAATACAAGTCCCTGTGTATCATGTTGAACAGAAGAAGCCAAATAGTTAATTCTTTTAGGAGTATATACCAAATAGATAAGGAATATTTGCAAACTCTTATTTCTGATCATTTTCTCATGCTGCTGACTCATTGTAATGCTATGGTGATCAGTGATCAATGAAAAAAAATTATATCAGGCTGTTTTTCCCAGATTACTTTCACAGTTTTTTCAGCTCACCAGGAGAGGCTACTTAAAATACAATGTATATCTTGGTCTATAAATAGAATTTCTTTTGTCTACATTTGATAATTACTATAATTAATGATTCTTGGGCTAGCATGTTAAAAGGTTTGATGTAGTGATTAAATGAAGCTCAGTTGTGTGTCAAGAAATACCTGTCTCAAATATGAGGCTTGGTTTGTTGTTTGTCACTAAAGAGACTTCCATTGAGGTCAGTGGCAAATGCATACATTTTGTGACAGTTTTTGTGTGTGCTAATGTTTCACTGTCCTGTGCTAACCCATCAAATGTCATTGGCTTACTGTTACTCTCAGTAGCCGAAAGACCATTAAACTTTATGGAAATGAATAATTGGAGGATGACTTTGGTTGAATACAAGTAGCACTAAGCACCATATGATTCATCTCAGTAATGTTTTTGAGCATTAGAAGAAGTTCTTATTTTAGTATAATCTAATCTTTTTATTAAATTTAGCTTGGATATGAAAGACATATGGAACATGCTGGAAGATTGTAATAGTGGCATTTGCCAGAAAATAGAATCATAGTTTCTAAAATTCAAGTCTATCTATTAAAGAAAAGATTATTAACCTTTTTCATATATGATACAGACTTTTTGTTACATACAATTGGTCCAGAAAACAGGAATAATATAAAACCTGCAAATTTAAATAGACTTGAGTCATCATGTGATCTTACTCAGTTGATATTGAGAAGTATTGTTCTACCTTTATCCCAAGCACTGCAGCTGTAGTCTTCTGGGAAAAAGAAGTTATATCCAAATTAGTGGCTTGAGTGGCAGACATCAAAAAGGTCAAATTAATTGTTATAAAAGCAACGGAGTTATTGCTTAAATAGATAACAGCTATTGTTTCATGGTATTTTCATGGAAATTTAAATGAAGAAATTATGAGGAAATTACTGAGTTTCTAAATCATCAACTCTGTGTTGATAATTTAGAAACTCTAATGGCATTGTAGGACTGTTCCATGAAATGGAAGCCTGAAAAAAACCCCTAGAGAACTCTCAGGTATGTGTTCCATGGGTTTTGCATTTGGCCTGGCCATATTTTCCCTTCCCTGCAATGCTGTGAAGACACAGAAATTAATTTATTTCTTTACTTTGGATAACAACATTATAATAAAGAATGAAAAATAATAGTACATGAGGAGTGAAACCTGTTTTTCTATGAATTTATGTCCCATATTTCCTGCCTTCCACCATTCCATGTCCTCCATTTGCCTACATTAAGATGCTCAGCTCCTTTTTAAAATGGATGGTTAGACAAGAAGCGACAGGGACAATTTATTGGTGCTTACCAGTAAAGAGCTGTGGGAGAGATAGTGTTAAGTGCAGCTTGGCTTTCATGAGGTTATGAAGTTAGTGGGAGTACTAATCCTTCTCAAACAGACTGATTTTTACCAAGCTTTCTGGAATTTAATATTTTTAAGACTTGCATTTGGCTGCAAAATGTCTATCAGGATACTGACAAATGGACAGAAAAATGAGCTCAGGTTGCGGGACCCTCATTTTCTTGGCTGACAGGCTGAAAATGAATACATGTCTTGAAAATGACTATTCCTTCTTCTGTAAGTTGAAGTAGGTCAGATAGGGGGAGAGTGTAACTGATAGAAAAAAAAATGAAGATTGTAGGAGAAATGTCATGAGGATTGCTGAGATAGTTTGAATGAAGAGAGCACAAAAGATAGAAGAGAGAATAGGACAAAATATGATGCTGAAAGAATGAAAGGAGGAGGTGAATTGGTTGTTGCTTTAGAAAAATAAATGGGAAGTAATACAGAAAAAATAAATTAAGAAGAACATAAACAAGGGATACAGTAATTTTTAAAGCATAGGTTTGCAAGATAATTGGCATAAAATTCTGTAACAATCTGTTGTTCAAATATCTATCACTTCACCTGCTAATGCTTGCTTTTGAAAGGGGCAGAGGTGGCTCAGCTCTCATTTTCAGACCTCTGCTTGATCATCCTGGTCTGCTTCATATTTTTATTTAATTATTTAGTGATTATTTTGCTCAGATCTTTCCCTTATATTGTCTTGTGCTTTCCCATATAGTCCATGTTAATTATACAGGTATTAAGTCCAATAAAGCCTAAGTTGGTTCAACATCTACAGTGAAATGAATTCAGGCGTCTGTGATGAACTTTATGAATTTGTGTTATCAGAATTGAAAGTAATGTAGGAAATAAGAATGAAGGAGATGCTGGATGCAGAGATGCTGAAGCTCCTCTTTCTTTGGGAGGTTTGGTGAAAAAGTCTCACTGCTGTCCTGGTCATGCTACAATTCCCAGTATGAACCAGAGTGAAAAACAAGGGGTATGCCACAAGGGGTATTGCCAGGACTTATTTCCTTTCTCCATACCTTTCAGAATCCAGATATTTTCTTTCCAGAACTTGGCATCTCTCTTGCTATGGCCTTTTTTTTTCCCTTGCTGCTCTTCATCGACATTCCTGCACTTTTCATTTTCCAGAATTCATGTTTTTCTTCTGTCTGTCCTCCCTTCAAGTTTTTATATTCTTACAGTCTTCCTCTTAATCAGATTTTAGAATTAAGAATTACAGATTTAAGAAACATCACTTTTATTTTAATTTTTCTCTTTGGATCAAAGCATTTTTTTTACCGGGACACTCTATTGTTTGTCCTGCGTGGTTATTTGAATTGTGTTAAGTGCTGCTGACCAATTCAGTGGGGGAAAATAAAAGTATTGTTGTCTTCAGCAATGAAATTTCAGGCTGTTTTACTTATTTTATTGGTGACCTGATGCTATTTTTCTATTTTCTTTTAAGAACATTTGTTGGCTTCTGTCAAGTTCTCCAAACCTATAGTTAGCTTCAGTAAAATTATTCTGAGGAGACAGACTTGTTATGTGGGTCATATCTGGCAGGATGGTGTTTTGCTTCTGGATGAGTACTGCCAAGATTTGTTCCAAGACATTGTTTTTCTGTGTATGTTGGGGTGTGAGTATGGCAGTGAATTAGCTGGCCCGTTCTTAGATCCTTCAGAATAGCTGGGGAAGTTCTCTCTCTGGTGTTCTTCACAGAAAGTATAGTACAATATTTGGATTAATAGAGGATTTATGGATCTTGCAAATCACTGGATTGTCCATGGGGGGCCTTTAAGAATTGCCCAGGATCCCATCTGTTTTTCAGGAATAAAAGACTAGCTGAGGCATTGTTCATCCTCTTGTTTTATAACTTGGCTTCACTGTCTGACTTTTTGATGTGACTCTACTTGAGAAGCAGAGCGCCTGGAAGAGCAAGGGTACTGAACAGAGAGAATGGTGGTGGTTGTGAAGAAGGGGGATAAATAAAGCTAACTAGAGGCTCTTAGTATTTCAGGGATTTAGGTACCTTCATAGTCCTGGGGTAGATCCCTCTAAAATTTTGGGATTTTCATCTTATGGAATGTGGGTGTTTTCCCTGCCTTTTTGGCTGTAGAAGACTGCAGTCTTTCCTTAAAGGTTATCTTGGAGGAACCTCAAAAGCACTCAGATTTAAAAGCTTGGATTTTTTTCTTTTGTAAATATTATAGTGAAAAGAATATGTACTATGTCAGCCTGATTATTCCAGGAATTTGAGGGACAGATGAAATTTTCAAAACCTGAGAATATTAATAAACAATATGCATGTAATTTCTGAAAGGCAAGAGGAGGGCTAGCTAATCTCAAATTTTAATTTATTAATAGACTTACAACATTTAAGGCCTAAAATCAGTGCAGGATTTGAACATGAATATAGAAAAACTGAAGAAGCAAGTTAATTTATAAAGGCACTAATTAGTATGTTTAACAATTAATTAAAACTCAGAAAAGGACTTTTCTCCGTGGAATGTCAGCTAAATGTGGTGATGCCTCACAGACTTGAAGGGTGTCTTTTAATGTGTCCATGTAGATTTTTGGGATGAAAAGGATCTCTTTAGTGTAAAGGATCTCTTTGGTGCAGTATTGTTCATCTATATTTCCTGAAACTTTCTAATTTTGTTCCCATAACCAGGGAATTAAAAGGTGTAGAGGGTGAGGGAGGGATAGGTCTATCCATGTGTTTTATTCACACTGGTGAAGGTTGGAAGCTGCTGCAAAACTTCCTGTTTTCTGAAACCTTTGCTATTAAATGTTATGTTTTAGGCTATACACAAAGAAGGATTATTTGAATAGATGTATTTAATTGTGGTCAAGTAGGCAAATGTAGTTCAAAGTACTGAGGAGTCATGAGTTACCAGTCCAGTGGATTCATTAATATTTTCCTTGAGTTTAGTTGCCATTATACTTCAAATGTCTATTTAAGGAGTCTGCTCATAGTTATTGCTAGAACACAGTGACTGGGAAATCTAGGGGCAGTTGGTTAAAAGAAGTATTTTAACATTCATGCTACTTATTTCAGTAGTGTTAGCAGATTGTATGTGGAGTCCTCAGAAGTAAACATACTCTTGCACCAAATGTATATTAAAATTATTAATTGTCACTATTAAGGAGAGCTTCCAGTGCCAGAAAGTAAATGAGATGTGGAGAGGTGGAGGAAAATAATGCAATAAAATCAGTGTAGTGTATCTAAAGTTATAAGAATGAGCCAGATGGGTTTTTTTTTTTAAAATTTACTTTTGAATTCTGAATCAGTTTACATCCCTAACCAATTCAGTCTAGTTTGTATGTAGCAAGTTGTCTTACGGGTATCAAAAAGCCATGCTATGGAATTCCAGAAGTACTTTTTCTTTGCCCATCTCTTAATGAAATTGATTAATGTGTTCTTAAATGCTTTTAAGTTAAGCAGGAGTGTCCATCTGCACAGAACATAAATGTTCTTCATTGTCCCCACAATCCATGACCATTATTATTACCTGCTGTTTTCTCAGCAATTATCTGTTTTAGGGTATGTAGAATGATGTTATAAAAGTATTACAAGAGGGTTTGTAGCCGTGTTGTATTACAAGAGTAAGTTTACTGAAAGGCATTGGAGAGTTAGTCCCTACTTGATAGAATATTAGTCCTTTTAGTGTACTTTAGCCCTCTTCTATTAAAGACTATATCAAACAGCCCAAACTGTATTGAGATGCACCCTGTTGTGTGTCATACCTCATTTCTCTTTTCACAGTCTCAGCTATTTAAATTGCAAGTTCTTTACAGAGGAATTTTCTGCTACTCTGCATATGCTGCTCTACACATGGGGGATCTGTCTTTGGTTCTTGGCTTTGCAGGAACCTTATAAATTTCTTTGTTGATCACCTCAGTTATATGCTGACAATGTTGTGTAGGATATAAAAGCCATAACTGTTTTATTATTGTGTCTTCATTGTTTCTTAGGATGTTCTACTTAGCCCTGTAGCAACCCCATTTGGTTTTGACTGCAATTTAAAAAATGTTCCATGTTACTTTGCATTATTCCTGTGCTTCTTTTAATTTTTCTTTCTCTCTGCACCACCATCTTTACGCTACAGCATTGTTCTTGGTGCTATGCAGGAAGAATCCACATTAGTATTTCAGAATTATTTTTGGCGTTTATAGCGTAAAATGATACATACTGGAATATTAAAATCCTGGTATGTTGAGTCAGTAAATTTTATGGTTGTGTTAACATTTCTCTGCAAGATGTTTCATATGTGCTTCCCTGCTGTGGTCACATTAGCTCTTTATGAACTGTTTCTGCCATACATACAACTGGGAAAAAAATCTGTCCTGATGTGGATTTCAGTATGCAACATCAGCATAACAACAGAAATTCTGCCTCTGGGCACCACTGCAAAGAGCCTGGCTCAGTCTTGTTTGCGCCCTCCCTTTGGGTATGTACATACACCGATGGGGTCCCCTCATCCCAGTCCCCTCATCCAATCCCTTAATTATCTTTGTGGCCCTCTGTTGGACTCTCCAGTATGTCCATGCCTGTCTTACTGAGGAGTGCAGGACTGGATGCAACATTCCAGCTGTGGCCTCACCAATGCTGAGCAGAGGGGCAGCATCAATCCCTTGTATGGCTGCCAGCACTCCTCCAAATGCAGCCCAGGATACCATTTGCCTTCTTTGCTGCAGGGGCACATTTTTGGCTCATGGTCGATGTGATGTCCATCAGGACATCCATCTCCCTTTCTTGCCAGGCTGCTTTCCAGCTGTGCTGCCTCCAGTGTGCACAGGTGCCTGGAGTTGTTGCTCCCCAAGGGCAGGACTTGGTGCTTCCTTTTTTTGAACTACGTGAGGTTCCTGTCAGCCTGTCCAGGTCTCTCCAGATGGCAGCACAGCTCCTTTGGCCCATCAGCTGCTCCTCACAGTTTGGTGTCATCTGCAACTCTACTAAGGGTATACAGTCTACCCCATTATGCAGATGCAACTGTAGATTTGCCCAAGGAGAAGACAGTAATATTTTCTAAATAATGATGTAGAGTGCAGATCTGAAAATGTGTATTGAGATTGCTGGAGTGCTCCCAGCTGTGGGTCATCTTACTGACAGCACTCAGACTGCTCACAGGTGCATGTCTTCTGCTTCAGTGAGTGCTTGGTTAAATTTGTGATCAAATTAAAGAAAATGTTACACATTTCACAAAAGAGTTATCAGTAAATGCTTTTAAGCTGTTTTTGATGAAACTAGTGTTCTTCACCCAAACTGAAAGTTTCACATGATTTCTGAATGTGTTAATGAGATGAGGAAAAGTAAGCATGGCCTTGCTAAGGCTAAATCTGTGATGAATGTCTGGATCTGTGGATGAGGGATGAGCAGTGAATGACACTTTGACTGGGAGAAAGCTTTTGATACTCTCAGAATACTCCTGTATCCAATGAACAGCTCTGGTCCAGTGGACAGCTGGGTAGGTAAAATACTGTTTGCGTGCATAGTCATGGTTAGTGGTTAGAACACAGTATTCTACCTGGAAGCCAGTGACAAGCAAGGACTGCAGGGATCTGTACTAGGGCCTGTCCTCTCTCCCTTCCTTCATCCATGCTACTGTTTGCATTGTCTCCTGCTTCTGCCTTTGCACTATTGAAAATATAGCCCAGCTTCTCTCTGCTCCACATTGCTTGCTTGTTGCTTCCCCTTCCTTTGAGCTCTCATTAGAATTTTCTTCCAGCTATATTTTTCTAATACTAAGGAATTGGTAAAAGAAGCAGCCAGGTAGAAGCACAGTTGGATTGATGTTTACGATAGAACAGATTTAAAGGGGCTATGTAAAATAACCTTAAGTTTCTTTTTTTTTGAGCTTTGCTCCTTATTAGAAGTCAATATTCAGATGCATAGTATGCATTTTCAAAGAGCTGAGTAGACAGCATGGCAGCTGTCTACAATATACTACACTTGAGTACATGGTTTGATAATTTATTTGATGAAGCATTAATCATTTGGTTTCAGGTAGACATCTTGGGCAGCAAATCTTTTCAGGTAGACATTGGGCAGCAAATACATTTCTAATACTTCTCCTAATTTTCCTACATTTTTGTCCATTGCAATGATACTTACAGTTGTAATGCATCATACTTTAGGTCTTTGTTGATTTCTCTAATATCTGGTCTTTTATTGTGATTTGAAATCAGTTGGAAAGGAGATGAGACTAAAAAATCGTGGGGTTTTGTGTGGTGTTTTTTTGCTTCCTTGTTTTTTGGGGGCAGAGAGTGTTGTGGGTTTTGTTTGTTTTCATCTTTTACTCCAGAGAAAGCAGATAAAGGTATAGGGACAGTGTCAGAGGGGGGTTGTGTAGTGGGACAGACTCTCTTACCACTCTTGAAATGTGAAGGTCACCCATTTTGTTCAATGTTAGTGGACGACTGTTCTCTGTTCTTTCCCGTGTCACAGTTACCTGTTACTGTTGCCATCTTCTTTGTTTTGCTTTTCCTTGATAGAAACCAGAATCAGTGTCTTCATCTTTGGCTCTTTGCAGTCTGGGAACCATAAAGGATCTGCTTGTCATCATTCTTGACATGTAAATTAGTTATCACAGATCCTTTTGCTTTGGGGAAACTCATTCTCTGCTTCCAAAGCTCGCAGTAGGTTTGAGCCTGTCCCAGCAACTTTGGCTGTGCCATCTGCAGTCAATGAATTCCAGACTTGTAGGTCAGAAAGCACAGACCTTGGTTGCGTCAGCTGAAAAAGCCAACAGGAGTGGCTTAGAAGCCTCAGTTTTGGTGAAGTAGTAACAGGAAGACTAAGATTTGTGTTCTGCTAATTCAGGTCAGTTCAAATTTGCAACTGTTTAGCTGTTGTCTCAAGCTAGAAAGATGATGGACTTGTTTTCCATTCCCTGCTGTTAATCAGCATACTAGTTTACTACAGAATTGCCTATATTTTTTTCATTTTATTGTTTGAGAAGTTTTGGTTAAAGATTTTTTGTCCAATGGCCTTCCTAAGTGAAGTAAAAATGGCTTATTTTTCTTTCCAAGTAGGTTTATCTTTGATCTTCATAGATTGTTGCCAGTATTAGGCTAGGATTTTCTTCTATACAGTTGCAGTACTGTGATAATGTTTGTTATACTTAAGAGAATCTTTAACAGAAGGAGGGTAAGGCTGACTGCCTTGTTACCAGTAGTTGAGAAATCTCATTCATGCTTTGGGCTGTTGGACTGGTGAAATAATGGTTTTCATGTTATTTGTTTATCTGGGAATTGTCTTGGTTTTATTGAAAAAGGGCTCAATGAGTTTCAGTCAACTTTTGGAAGTGTAGTGTACACAGTGTGATAGAGTACATCTCTCATTTTCCTTCTCTGGAAATCTAGTTCTGTTGAAACTTGCAGCAAATGATATTATTTTGTTTTCCTGTTTCATTTTTTCTTCAATGTTAAGAATTATTTTTGTTGATTGTACCTTTAAAGAGGCCATACTTTTCCTAGTTTTCCTGCTTCTATGAGAGGCAGTCTTGGGCTATAATTTGCAAACTAGAACATGATTATTAGGAAGCTGCAGGGTTTTCTTGTGTCCAGGCTACTAGGACACAAACTGTTCCCCTTCCTTTCTATTCCTTCTCTTAGGACCCTAGGGGGGAAAAAATGATGCTTGAGGATCTGTTTGGTTTTCCAGAGATCCCAAAAATCCAGTGGGATTTGTCCTCTGGGATGTCTGGAAATAGGGGATGGAATAACTGCATTTTCTAGACTGTCAGTGTATCACACGCGCTAACAATTCATTGTAGCTGGGATGTGTCATCCTGTGGATCTTCATGTGCTAAGTGAATGTAATCCTCAGTGATTTATCTGGCAGATTAGGTTACATATTTCTCTGTGGGAAGTGCTGAATCGAAGTCTGGGATCTTATTTCTATCCCTATGCTTGTGGTGTTCAGTACCAAGAATGCTGCTATGCAATTTGTTATTGAAATGTTAAAGGGAAGGTAGAACTAATGGACTGGGGAGAGTAGCCTCCTTCAGCTTTTACGTTTTCCAAGCACAAATTCATTAAAGCTGGTCTAAAAATGAAAAAGGAAAATGTTTTTCAAGACATCTAATGAAACTTTACCAAGTAGGTTTTTTTAATGCTTCCATATTCTGATTTGTTTTCAGCAGAAGCACATATCAATTAATGTTCATTTTTACGCAGTTTTATAATTGCTTCATACATGCTCAGTACAAAATGGAATACAATAAAAATATAATTTCAGTACTCTTGCCAGCTTTTTAAAAAGTATTGTGTCAAGTTAGTTTTTTGATTATGCAGGAAATTTTTATAGTCTCTAAAGAACACAATCAAAAGTAGGCAAAATTTTAAAGGGGAAAGTGAACACAATAAAAAAAAATCCTTTTTTGTAAGAGATGGAAAATCTTTTTTTTTATGAGAACAGAATTTTCTTCTTAAAGAAAATAGCTAGCTTACCATTGTGACAAAATAACAGCTATTTATAAGAAAAGTTTGACTTTGATAATATCTCTAAAGGCAGTGTCTGTGTTAGTGAAGCAGCTGGTTACGCTGGTAGTTGTGGTGTTGCTATATGTGGAGAGCAGTAGTGTTACATGTGGTTTAGCATGAAACTCATTTTGGTTGGCTGCTTTCTCCTAAGTAATGGCAGAACATGTTACTGATAGTGTCAGCACTTGGATTTCAAAGCGCTTGGAAGGGCCAGGCTTGTGTTGTTTTCTTCTGTCATCGGTGCCTGTAGGAGAGAGGAAAACATCCAACAAAATGAGTTGTGAGTTGAACAGAAAAGTGGTTATAGAAACTCTTGGATAGAGAGTGTGGTCAGGGAGGTTGAAAACAATTTGCTCAACTGCTTCACTATAAAAACACTGGTCTGCATCTCAGAAAACCTTCAGAGTGCACCCTGAAAGCATTTGTTTTGCAAAGGCATTAGGTTTTTTTACAGTTCCTTATTAGATCATGCTGTTAGCCTTTTTCTGTGATGCACTGACAGTTGTCATTCTTGTGAATGACACCAATGTAAAACAGAAATGACAATGAAATTGAGGTGGAAAAGTATAGTCAGTATTGGTTTCTGGGCTTTTTTGGAGGGCTAATTTAATAGTTTAAAGCCCTAGTGATTGGATATAGCAGAGGTGACATTGGTGTGCTATAACCTGGATCTCTGCTGCCTTCCAGGAGGAGAGAGCACTGCTGAAGCTTTTTCTGTGCAAATCTTGGTGTGCCTTCCATCTCAAAATCTGTCTCTGAAGTGCTGTTTGCTGCTCTGTGCTAACTGTACAAGATAAATCAGATTATCCCCTTCAAGTGACTTTCCCAGTAGCCCTCTCAGTGTTGAGGAGATATCAGGGATAGGCTGGGAAAAAGAGGCTCTGGGCAGGGTAGGACCTCTCCCTTTTGGAAGCCCAGGGTTGTATCATTTGAACTTGGCTGTGACAGCACAGAGGGACTATAATAGAAAGAGAAGCCATGCTCTCTAAGTGCCTGGATGTTGCCTCTGACTTCCCTTCTTTATGGTCTGTTACTGAAAATAGAAAAAAAAAAATAGTTTTCATTTAGTTTGAGATGTGATATACATACAGAATCTTTTGGTGCCCTCTGAAGTATATGTGGACTTAAAGGATCAGCAAGCAACAGCTTCTAGTTGGAAAGAAGAAACACTTTTTATCAGAGCTAATCTCTTAAGCCATACCACACTTTTGAAGAAATATTTTCAGAAGTGATCTTCATGAGCTGCAGAATGTGCATGCATTTCAAAATCTTAATTTTTTACTTAGGTAATAAACTGTACAAACTGCGGTTTTGGGAGACAGAATGTGGATGTTGAGAAAATGGGGGAGAATCGATCCCTTAGAGAAATACAGGTGTTTGGTTGTGAGGGGACAAAATACATTGTTCTTTGAAACGTCATCATTTTCTCTACCTAATCCAGACTAATAAAACCACTCCATCTGTGCACCTTCAGAGAAGGTGGTAAAATGGTAGGATTCTATGCTTGCCAGTTTGCTACACCGTGCAGATTTAGCCACTTTTTTCTCCAGTTTTATGCAGTTGTGTGTCCTATGAAGTCTGAAGGTTGAGGACCCCATTACCTGAAGTTATTGAGCTGCACTCATTTGTACTCTAAATGCTTTTCTGAATATTTGTCTTTAGTTATCCAGGCAGTTGAATGATCACCTCATCTAAATTAATAGGAATTAATGTTTTGCCATAGATTTATAAAGTGAAATTAATGAGTTATAAAAGAGCAATGATAATACCTGCAAATAATCACTAACCATATCTGCTGTGCCTTGTAGATAGTAGAGCAGCTAGTTTTGAAATTTGTACTTTTAACTGAGTAACTATTTTGCTTCCAGGAAGTAAGATTAAATTTTCATTTGAAGATATTGAAATTAAATGCTAGCTTTCTAGGACACTGTGAATGTCTTTGCTGGGCTTTGTTCTAAGCAATGCCAACTGAAATATTTTTTTTATGATAATAGATATTTAAAAATTGTATCTAGAAGAATCCTACCTGTTGTTATTATCTGCTGCTATTACTGTATTGTGCTGTCATATGTAAGACAGAAAAAACAAGATAATAATTAAAATTAAGAGGGCATACAAAGACTGCAATATGTTTGCAATATGTTTGCTAACAAAGTATTTTTTGACCAGGAATTTCTTAGTCTGATACCTTATGGATCAGTTTTTCCACAAAAAAACCTGTACTAAATTAATTGGGGAGAATGATCTGTAACCTCAGAAGACACTGTCAAGAAATAAGCAGCTATTCGAAAATAATTAGAAATACATGCTCAACAGTTCAGCCCTGAGAACATTTAATAGGTGCTCAAAAATAAATTAATCATAGTTTGAAAAGTAAGACATTAGTAGTGAGCTAACTTGTAATTGTGGCATAGAAATACAGTGATAGTGAATGGAAATAGTCTCAAGGTCCTGCAAAGTTGGATTTTGAACCTGTTTTTTTAATATTTCTATGAAATATATGAAAGACATTATAACCATTACTGGTAAAAAGTTAGAGGTAAGAAGCAGCTAAGAGATAAAATAGGCAGTTAATGATAAACAGAAGATAAGCTTATTAATTGAGCTAAGCTCAGGCACATAAGATGTTCTTTCAGTATATCCAAATATAATTTTGTGCCTTGAAATAATAAAGGCACACTATATTTTCATGCTTATTCCAGGAAGCCATTATCCTTTAACCTTCTTTCCCACAAGCAGGGAGATGCAGTTATCAGTAAAAGCTGGACTCATTCTGTTATGCTTTGGCCAACAGGCCTCATACATCCAGGAATTGCAGTACTGCAGCTGCATTGTCTCTGCACTTGATGGTGTTCTGAAAAAATCTGGAATGCTTCTCCAGATGGGTGTGCTTCAAGAAGGACATAGAAAACTGGAGATGATTCAGGGTAGGGTTGCTAAAATGATGAGGAAATTGGAAATGTGCTGTTTGCTGAAAGATTTAGAGTTCAGTCTGCTTAATTTAGCAAAATCATATTTAAGGAACTATTTGATCACAGTCTTAATGTATTCATTTGGGAATATGTGATAATAGATAGTGCCTCCTTCTAGCAAACACAAATGAAGCAGCAGCTTTGAAGTGAAGTTAGCCAAATTAGTTTGGAAATAGGGTGCAAAATTGTAACCAGGAAGGGATGTAAAAACTGGAACAATTTACCACTAGGTATAACTCATTTACAAACACTAGAAATACTTAAGATTGCGTGTGTTCCTAAAAAACGCACTGTAGGGTTGGTTGGGCTCTAAAAGCACCAAACCTCTACATGATTTTGTAGCAGGAGTGATACATATAGTGTGTTATAGTAGGGCTGAGATGTTTGTATGCAACGCTTGGTGATCACAGCTGCTTGTTCACTCTTACCAAGCTCCCACAGACATGGACTTCCTTGAAGCCTGTGGAAATCATATGTAAAAACAAGGATTTCTCACACAGTAGAAGCAGGTTACCAAGAAGAGGTTATTTTTCCCTCCCCCCCCGCCTTTTCTTTATTTACATGGATTCAATTTGAGAACAGGTGAAATAAAAGTTATTAATTATTTAGTTAATTATTTTAATTATTTTAAAAGAGCATATTGGATTCAAGAAACTGGAGATGTGAAAATAGTTGAAGACTGAGACATAATGAAGAAACACATTGAAGGTCCTTTTCTTAGTTTTCCCTAAACATTAAATTATCTTTTTGGGGAGATAATTTACTGGACTGAGGGATTATTGGTCTGACCCCATGTGAATTTTCCCATATACTAACAGTGTTAAATTATGCTCTATTATCCTTTGTAAAGTTACAAAATCTGTAACTTTACTGACAGCTTGCAATGCAAAAGAATCTTTCTTTAAAATAAAGAGGATTAAAAAAACCCCAAACAACTGAACTGAACTTTAACATTGATTAGTTGTATCAGTTTTACTATAGCAACTGATTGTATCAGTTTTAATCATATCAACTTAAAACTGGAGCGTACATTTTGTTCATGGAACTGTTTTTCTGATGCACTGGACAGATTTATAGTGCAGTTAATACCTCCTTTAGATAGGAGTTTCTAGTGTTGGAAAAATACCCCAGGAAATCAGCCTATATAGACTTTTTCTGTCTTGTTTAGCTCTGAGTGTTTTCAAACCACTTCGTAGTACAGTATACGGAACATGTTCGTAGCCTATGAATTGCCAGTACATCTGTGCATGAGCTGCTTAGAGTCACTGATTGAGTAATTGCTAGAAAAGCAAAAGAATTAGTAAAATACTTGAATCAGAGAGAAAGCTGCATAATTAGGGCATTGCCTTTATGTATCCTATTATGTAGATAACATGGAGCTGTCTGACTGAAGAGTGTGCTGGTGTAGACATTAAATTAAAGATCACGGTATTCAGAAGGTCTGCTCTGATAGCAAGCACTGTCTTGGGCTCTTCCACTTGATGGATAATATTAGACCAGCCGTACACTATGTACTTATCTTAAATGTCAGACTGTAACTGTTCTTGAAAGATTAACATATGCAATAATCTGATTTTTTTTTCCTGATGTACATATCTAGAAGTTTATGAAACTTTTTAATGAGCTTTTTTATTATAATAATTTTAAAATGTATGTCACAGAAGCAGAAACTTTGCTACTATATTTCTTTTTAAAAGTGTCTGATACTGTTAGATTCAGGCAATTTAGCATAGTTCCAATAAACTTCAATGTATTTGTGTGTGGTGAAGCTTTATATTTCCCATCAGATTAAAAATATTTTGCTTTCATTGTTACCTTTCACAATGAACACAATTTTGGTTTTTTGATCAAAGATGGTTAGGTCATCTGTATATATTATGCTCTTTATTTAGCTATGAAGTTGATTACATAACAACAGCACAAACATTGAAATCTAAAATTAGAAAATGGTACTTCTAATTGCCATGTAAAATTTAAATACGCAGCACTAATCCACACGTTTCTTGCTAAAATTTTTATTTAGCAGTTTTACTTTCTGAATAACAGTGGTTCATGACTTTATATAGGATCTGTTTGTACAGCGATATTAGGGAAGAATTTTTTTGTGTATGTATATTTTAGTATTTTGAGGACTCAGTTTTTTACTAGCTGCTTGTTATAATCCTTATTCTATTTCAGAAATGTTACAGTTTGCATTGATAGGGTAAATTAATATGAAATGAGTTTAAATTTATTCTTGATACTTGCTTAAAATTGAGTGGAAAATGTGAATACTTTTATAGTAAGTATAAAACCATCCTATTAATGACTCAGTTGAGTATTTTAGGATAATTTATTGTTCACTGGAAATGCAAGAGGGGAAAAGTAGCTGTGTTCTAAGACTGCTAACAAGGTCACATATTTCATATATTCCACAAGTAGTACAAGTAAGAAATCACAAGAGCTGTACTTTGGTGACATTTTGCGTGTTTGTTTTTCCTTTTCAGTCGGTGGCAAAGACTGGGCGATTGCTGATTAGCCATGAGGCTCCCTTGACAGGAGGATTTGCATCTGAAATCAGTTCCACAGTTCAGGTACACAGGTTATTTGTTTTTAAATGTTCTGTGTGGATGAATATGTTTCCCTTTAGAAGAAATACTTAACACTACATTAAAAGTTGAGATTTTAGAGATTTTATATTTTTTTTAAGTTATTCTCTTTGCAGTTTTTTGCATACTTGCCTTTCTTTATCTGAACAGATGAGAAATCATGTACCTACTGGGCACTGTGCATAGTGTCTGCTAAGCTAGAAATTTAACTTCCCCTGCAAAGCGGGGACAATGTGCACTGTGAGATGCAGGGGAAAAAAATCTTCATGTGTAGTCTGGTTTTAATGTTCTTTTTTATTTTTCTCATATGCTTATCCCTTGAGCTTCTTAAAACTACATTCTAGGAATGTTGAAATCAGACACAGAAAAAGCATTCATGTCCAGTACAGTATAACACAGTGTGACACACAGTGTTCAGAGACCTCTTGAGAAAAGTCTGCAGAAGTTGTTCACGTGTTTGTTGTGATGCTCATGCATGTGTCGAGCTTGTACACACAGAACAGCTTGGAAAGGCTGAGATGTACATCACTATCAGTTACATCTGGAGCATTAGGGTTTGGAAGTCCTTTTGAGCTTTCTGATGTGTTTTATACCTGTACCTCCTTGGAAATTTGCCCCTTAACTTGATTTCTTTCCTGGCCACATCAGTAGTTCTAGTTTCTAGAAACATCTAGAAACTATCTGATGACTCTTTTTTTGATTATTTTAGGATAGTTAAATTATAGGACTGGAATGAAATGGGATTGTAAAACACACAAAATATAAACCACCTAGGCAGTAATTAAAGCTTGGTAATTAGCCTTTTTATGGGAAGGAATAGATTTATTAGTTCTGGGAGTGTAATTCTGCATTAAATATGCAGAACGAATCAGAATACTATGTTTCTTTATCTTTGTGGTACACTTTCTTTTAAAGAGTAGTTGTACTAATTTTAATGTAATTATATTAAGGTACATTCATTTCTTCTACCAAAATGTTTTCTCCATTAAGAACCAAATATTTGGTTTCATGGAGACCTCATAGCAGCCCTCCAGTATCTGAAGGGAGCTTACAAGGAAGCTGGAGAAGGGCGCTTCATCAGGAACTTTAGTGATAAGAAAGAGTCATGGATTCAAACTGAAGAAAGGGAAATTCGTGTTAAATGTATGGAAGAAATTCTCTACTGTGAAGGTGGTGAGGCACTGTAACAGGTTTCCCAGAGAAGCTGTGGATGCCCCATCCCTGGGGCAGGTTGAATGGAGGAGCTCTGAGCAACCTGGTCTAGTTGATGTCTCTGCCCATGGCAGGGAGTTGGAATGAGATGCAGGTCCCTTCCAACCCAAACCATTCTATGATTCCATGATTTTTCATCCTTCTAAATGATCAGAATTTGACCTCCTTTCTTTAGTAGATAGCCTCTGATTAAACTAGGGCTAATAAAGCCATAAGGTACTGCCAGCTGTGAGTGCGGGAAATTAATTTGCTTTATAAATTCTCACAAAAATGTGAAATAGATTCAACCAAAAGAGCCTGTTTTCTAGCATCTTGTATTATTATCAACACTTGAGGAGAAAACTATTCTAAGGCGAACAGCAAAGTCAAAATGTACTGTGTAACAGAGGAGAGCATTTATGGTGGATAAAAAGTGAGTGGAAAAAAAAATCTTACTGTAAATATCGTTGGAAAAGCATGGGATGCCCAATATATTGCTAAGATTACAATATGAGTTTTTAATTCTCTGACCTCCACTGAGAAAGCCACTTACCTGGTTGATCCTTCTTGAGGTGTTGTTTTTCATATCAGAGGTATATCTGACAAATATCACTTGTTTAGAAAACAAAGTTGAAAATGCTTTAGTAAAGGGCTATTTATCTCTGTCAATATTGAAAGAAAATATTTGTTTTATTATAGTTGCTCATAATTTTATATTCATCTTAGGAAACTAGGCTTTGTATCTTAAGAAATGTTGGTCTGTTACATATGCTCCCTCAGAATAAATTTGAATATAATTCTTTGCAATTGCATTTATCCATGACAAACTTCTTTCATAAAAATTGCCTGACTTGACTCTGTTTTATAACCATTTGTCATTATTCTGTATCTCCGTTCTTGAAGATTCTATCATCCATACTAAAATTTTGATAGGAGTACTTTAAAGATTATACTGCAAAAGAGATTAAAATAAAAAGTTACAACTTTTTAAAGAACAGTATTGATTTAGGCATAATAAAGACTTTTCTTTTCTTATTCAGTTAAAAATCTTGATCTCTTAACGATCAAGTTAAGTCTGTATGTCTAATATCACTGTGCTGTAAAAATGAAAACAAAAAGTGAAATTCTTTTTTGCTGGATACAATGCATACTGAGAATGCCAAAAATTGGGGATTGCAGTTGGCTTTAGTTTCTTCTTACACATGGAAGTAATAAGACTTCAATAAAATATGTCCAGTTGGATTAGATGGTTAGTTTCCATATTGTTATTCCATCCTTGCTGTGAGGTCTCATCACAGAACTAAGGTGAATAGAAGTATATAGGCTATTTTAAAAGTTAGTGGTCACACACACTTCATGTGATATACAATTCAAGGAAAAGAGATCAAATGGTAATAATGGTTTTCAGTCACGAACTATAGGAAAAAATACATTGAATACTTTCCTTTTTGCATGTGAGAGATTAAAAGCAGCATTTGGAGAGCATGTTAAATCAGATTTGTTGTGTGTCAAGTACAGAATACTTTAAAGGGGTATGTTACTGCACCAAGTGGTCATTTGCTCTGCTCAGATGTAAAACTAAAACCAAGAAAAGATGGTGTACTTAAAACTCTACATGATACAACTTTGCCCTTTGCTCCAATATTTCATATGTGCTCTCAGTGGGTATTCTGAAGTGAGCAACAGATACCAGGACAAATTCAGTACAGGTACAGTTAAAAGTCAAAATAGTTAATATTCTGTATAAAAGCATGCAAAACTGTCATGTTTCAGCAGAGGAAGGGTTAAACTTGCATAAAGCACAGTTTGAGAAGCGTTGGGAGAGAAGCCCACTGAGATGTCACTTCCAAAATAATGAAGAATTGTGTGTGGAAATCATCAGTATATTAATCATTTGAAATACACAGAAACATAAATCCAGTAACTGTGTCCTGTTTAAAAACAAAAATTAAAAAAAAAACAAACAGAAAAGAGCACCAGGCAGGATGGAGACAGCTAGCACAAAGAGTAAGAGACTCTTTGGATTACTTCACAGGGTTGCTGCCTGCCAGCACTGGGAACTTGGTATGGAATGCAGGAGGAAGCATTTTGGAATCATAAAAGCCTTGTGGGATCTTTAGAGGAGGTATCAAAACTGGAGAGATGTGGGGGCCAAGGTGGTTTGGGGAAGCACAGATATGGGAAAACAGAGAGAGAAAGGGATGAAAAGGAAGCTTGTATTGTGGCTTCAATAATATGGTGGTTGCTATTTTCTGACAGGGCTGAAATAAATTCGGGGAAGTAGCATATACCCTCTGGCACTGATCCTGCAAATACAGGAAATGTACATCTCAGGAAGATCGTGGTGGATTTCTAGCCATTCTTTGCAAGTAATGGCTAAAATTATTAAAAATAGAAAATTTTTCTAATAATTTTTAATGTTTTCATTTAAGGAATTTAAATTTTCATTTAGGAATTTTGATTTTTATGTACATTGATGCCATTATAGCTGGATACACCATGAAAATATATACTGCTATTAAAATAAAAGAAGTGTGTATGAATAAAGAAATTTGAAAAGTCAATGCTGCCTATAAAGTAACAAGTCAGCACGTTGTTTTTTGTAGGTAGTTGCACAGATGCATCATTCTCACAGGAACAGAGCAATTCTGATTTAATTGCGGTTCCTGTCTTTAGCAAAGTTTCTTTTCTCACTGCCTGGTAAGTACTTTGTCCTTGGGCATCTACTTGCACAGGGAATGTTGGGTCAGCTACCAAAGAAGTGTACAGGTGAGCACAGCTCAGTCCTCAGGAGCCCTTCCAGAGGACTCAGCATGTTCCTCAGAATTACCCAGAATATCAGTCTTCCAGAGGACTGGTATCAGTCAGAGGGTAGGACTCAGAAAACTCGGTGAAATAACCTGTTTCTGAGAGTTGTGTTACATGATCTTATTTTTTCAAATCTTGCATTCTGTATCTACAAATTGGATATAACAGTATTTGACTCTTTGATCAGTGATGCTTTAGATTTCTTCCTCCTGCAGCAAAATAAGGCCTAATCTCCAGTAAGTGGTGTAATTTCCTGCTAGAGTGTGGCATTAGGGGAAACTATTAGATGAGCTGGTTTTGTGAGAAGCATTTCAGGAAAAGGAAAAGTGGGTATATTGTGAAATACCTTTCAAAGACATAACAGTTCCACAGCAGTTTTATCGTAAAGCAGGTTACCATAGGAAAAAATGTGCCCGAAAAAGTTACAGGACAAGAAAACGAAATGTAATGATTTCAGCAGTATGAACATTTAAAATAATCTGACCTGGTACTGACTGATATTGAACAGGTACTGTGTTGAGTAACTATTATTTTACAGAATCCTAATAAAAAATTTCACCTTTCCAACAAAATGCTTTCAGAATGTTTGTCCCAAGTACTTCTTCATGCCATTGCTTTATCTGTCTTTGGAATTTGGGATGTTGAGATATTCCAAACAGTTCCATTATTTCAGTTTTCCCATGAGTAGAAATTAAGGTGAGATTTCCCAAGGAAGCTGTAACAGTCCTCTGTGGGTCTTTGTGGTGCTTTGTGGAAGTGAATACAGTGCAGTACTTAAAAATATCCATGGGACCAGGTTTGAGTTTCAGTATATACACCTGTGTTTGTACTTAGTGCCAAAGGAACTAATGAATAACTGTCTCTGGGACTGATTTTGAAGTTATGCTGAATAGCATCAGATTTTGTGCTGGTGCCACTTGAAATCTTATTTTAATGAACAGGCTGTAAACTGGTATTAAAGTCTGACTTTATTGAAAGCAGTGATTCTGGTGTAATTGTTATTCATTTATAGGTAAATGTTTTCATTCTCACAAGGTGTATTGAAGCAAATTGCCTTTTGAACTGACCTTTGAGACATAATAAATGTCTCAAAGGTCAGTATATAATAAATAAATGAGGTCAGAATATAATAAATAAATAAATGGAATGTCTATGTGTTAAGAAGCTGGAGGAGCTTGTTTTACAAATTGTTAGAACTACATAATTATGGAAATTAAGGAAATTTTAATTGTTCTCTATTCAGCTGGAGAAATAATAAGACGACTCAAATATATTTCCCTGAGCTGATTAGAAAAATAATTGAGGCCAGCCTGGACAGCTTTTCATAGGACACAGACTTTTTTCACTGAGTACCATTTCATGGAATGGCTAAAGAAAGAGTCTCTGGACTAAATGTAACATAAATATCCAAGGAAAAGGCTCACTAAAACATGCTGGTATGGCAGTCTGTTAGTTCAGCTGATGTAAGAAAATTATTACATCTGAGTTGATGTTTTTTAATTTCATTTGACACAATTACAATACAGTAAATCACAATTACAATAGGCAGTAAAATTGGAAGAGATGAAATATTGACACAATGTGGTCCTTCATTTGTTATCCTGTTTCACTATCACTCTTTTGGCACATCTAGCAGCAATCACAAACTACAATATAAAAGTCTGGTTTTATAGATCACACCATCAGTTTCTGTTAGTAGGAGTGTGATCTAGAAAATATTAGTATAGAATATAGAAAAGCTAGAATAAATCCAGGCAAATAAATACAAGGTGGTCATAAATTGTTTAGCAATACAAAAAAGAACAGGGATTTGAAGGGAAAGAAAATCAAAGTACACAGAAATAAGCCCTAGTGATGAAAACCAATAAGATTATTTCTTAAGTGAAGCATTGGGAGCAGTAAGGGAAATACCAGCATAAAGTTGCCATTCAGTGACTGGAGGCAAAGGTACCTAAAAATGTTGCCTGTGTTTATTAAATGTGACTCTAAACAGTTCAGCAAACTCCAAGTTTATGATGCAGGATGAACTAGAAGCCATTTTTGCTATGCAAGTCTGGAGTCTTCCATAGCATTGAATGTCAACATATTTTGTTACACAATGTAGAAAATAAAGGTGAATAGACAATATGTTACAAACCCGGGTTTCTCAAAGGAAATAAAGCTTTCTTATTCACCTATTTAAAAAAAAAGGTTCATGCACTATGAAAAATATTTCAAAAGTAAGATTCAACAGTGATTCTGAAAAGTTCAGTAAAATCAATATTTAAAAAATCCTCTTTCAGATGGATTTGATGAATGAATTTGATGAATAAATTTAATGTGAATAGTTTATATTAATT
>JAYDZK010000169.1:80388424-80423921 GCA_034509185.1 Euphonia xanthogaster | reverse complement strand
AATTTAATGTGAATAGTTTATATTAATTATCAAGCTAAGAGTTATTCTTTATTTTAAAAGGGCTTTCCAAAGAGCTTGGATATAGCAGTAAACATTTAGATTTTTTTTTGTTTATTTTCTTTTGTAAATAAGAAAGAAGAAATTCTGTGCCTTGTACTCCACTGTGTGCCCTGTGGAGGAGCATTGCCCCTCACTGCTGTAGTGCCTGCACAGTCCTGGGCTTGTGAGCCAACTGTTGGGATTTGGTGGTTGTGTTTGTCAGGCAGAGATGGCATTTTCCTGAACCTGTATCACATTTAAAAGAGAACCAAAATATAACAAGCAACGCCTGTTCACAGAGTGGTGCCTGGGACTTTCTTCACACTAAATCTATGAGGCCCAAACTGTTTTGGATGTTGCACAAAAGTCTCTTCTTATAGTTTGTGTCCCTGCATGGAGTTATCTTAATTTTCATTTGTCTTACATTCTGATACCTATACACATACTGATGTCTTGGTTAATAACTAGGAAATGCAGTAGAGGATGTGAGAAATTCAGCATAATATGACTTGGATGGACTTCTAGGATGTTTTGTTTGATGTTATCATGTGATAAAGTCCAATTTATCCATGAGACTTTACGCATACTTATTTAATTTTAGTAAACATAAGGAAGAACAAATTCTTCTACAATGAAAACAGCAAATGATTGTAATAGTGGCATATGTTATCAGTTCAGCTGCAAGGGACTCTTGTGGTCTCTCTAGGCTGGAATAAATTCAATACTGAGCAGAGAAAAGTGATTTAATGAATTCAATATAGCCAAATATTGAACAGGACACAGTATTCTGTACTGTGCAAACCTCCCAAATATGTTTCTTAAAACAAGCACTCACCCCCAAATTCCTAAAACAACATTCAACATTGGGAAATGAAGTGCTCAAAAATGGCAGTGGATTTTCATAAAATCAGTCCCAGAATACATTCTTTAAAGGTGTAAACATTAAGTGTTTACATGTCCAGTTAGTCCAGTATCTGAACATAACAAATATCAAAATGTCTTATTCATCTGCAGCTTGGCTTGAAGTGTTTTCAGCTTCTGTGAAGCACTTCATAAAGAAGTCCACATGTGGGCTAAGAGTAATCCCAGCCATGAGGTTGCTCGTGCACACTTGCTCCTCCTGGCTTTGGGCACGGTGTCATTCCATGTGAGAGAGGACATGAACCAATGCCTTGCCTTCAGTTGATGTTTCAGTCAGCCACCTGTGGCATGTCCTTCTGATAGCAGATGATTAAACAGTGTTTGAATCCCACTGGCACTGATTTGGACATGGATTTCTACACTATGTGAGTATGCCCCATCTACTTGGCTTTGGGTCTGTTCTGTCTAAAAAATATGGGTTGGGGTAAGCTTTTCCCATGTGCTATGGGGCTAATGCTGTTTGTTTACATGGACAATGAGACAGGAGCTTGGCAGTTTCCATAGGCACTGAAAGGAGAGGAGAACAATAAGCTCTGCCTCACTAAAAGTCTTCCATGAGTGAGAGGACAAGTCCAGCAGTAAGGTTTGGGGGACTGTTCCCACAGTATGTGGATAAATGCCCGTTGTTTTGGAATGTGCTGCACATGCCAACTTTGCTGCTGCAGAACCAGAGTTCACAGATGGAAAGGATGGGTTGGAGGGGAGATGTGTGCCCATGAACACCTCACCATGGATGGAACAGGGAAAGCTCAAGCCAGTGATCAGCTTGTGACTGCCTGCTTCTCCAGGCTGCCATTTATGGTAGGCAAAGCCCTGCAAGATAGGCACTTTTAACAAAAGCATTGAACTGAGAAATGGGCATTTTTAAAACTGAGGGTTAACTTGAATGCTTTCTATGGAGTTACTTATTTTCAAGTAATGTATTGATCAATGGCTTTTGGGATTGAAACAAAATAACTCTTTCCTTTCCCACTTTCAGCTGCATTGTGTGTTAGCAGAGGGCAGCATTTCTTCCAGCTGCATCAAGCCCTGTTTGTCTTCTCCTGTCAGAACTGGTTTTCCTTGCATTGGTGGGGTACAGAAGTGTGCAGCCAAGTACTTTTATTTTTAAATGCAAATTCCTGAAGAGGCACGAGTTTATCCCTGGGCAATATGAAGTGGTAAAGCGGCAGAATATGCTGAAAGTCATTGTGGCTCAGTGAAATCAAAAGTTTTAACTACTGAACAATTCAGTGTTGATTCACCCTAATCACTCAAGTGTAGAGTATAAAGTGTGCTTTTAGTGTATCCAATGAGGACATTTTTTCCATGTTCTAATATTTAATTTGGCATGCAAATGTTCGTATGCCTGAGGCTGAGCTCCAGCATCATTGTCCTGCTGATACACCCGTGTTCATTCAATGTGATTTATAACTTTGAACAATGTGTTTAGTCTTCCATATGCTAATTCTGAAAAAGACCAAAAACATGGGCACTGAGGCAGAATTAAAATTTTCTCTTTTCTGTACACTGCCCTCCATTTGCATTTTCATCTTTCTAGCTATCAGGAATTCTTCTAATGGAAGGAAGCTTTTTTTACATATTCTAAGGTAGAGTTTACATTTACAGTTTTAATGCAAACTGTTTTGATTAGAATCATGTTGTGATTGTAGCATTTACATTTCTGATAGCTCATGGAGCTGATAGAAATGAAATGGTTTTAATTGTGAGGAGGGAAAAAAAACCTCTGAACTGCACATCTTATGTTTTCTGCTCTGTGATCCAGTGATATTTTTCCTTTTTTTCTTTCCCTCTAATACAATATTGTAGTTCAGTAATGTCAGCATTTCTAACTGATATGTAAATGTAGCTAGGAGAACATCAGAAGTATGAACTTCCCTCTAGCAATTTTGGGTCTCTGATAAGCCCGTTACTCAGCAGGCCTTTATATTACACCCTGTCAAATCACTGACTCATTGCTTAATGAAAATTATTATAAATAAAGTTCTTTGAAATTCTGACACTAGTCTGATAACAGAGAATCTGTGACAGGGCTCTGGAATAAGGCAACTCTGCAAAGCAACTACTAATTCAAGGATATTCAACTTTTCTCCTGCCTGAAAGCTGAACAATACCGTGTGTAACTTGCTTTATTTTCTTTGGCATTATCTTTAATTCCCGGTAAATTATGAGTTGCTTTAGAACTTCTTGTAAGTGCTTTGAACAGCAGTTTATGATAGGGAGCCCAGGAGTCCCCTGTAAAAGTGTAATAATGACCTTTCTTTCAATTTCCAGTGCCCTGGAGCTGTAAAAATCTTCTTGGGTGATGAAAGTCACTCAACTTTTGGCATAACTTCTCCAAATGCCTCAGTGGGATGCAAGAATCCTTTACTAGCCACAGGTATAGGAACTTAAAAAAAAAATAAGTCAACTTAAAACATACTAAGGCACCCTGGCAAGCCAGGGTGAAGAAAAATGTGGAGATTTTAATTGCACTGCATGTCAGGTTTACTTCCTTGTATTTAATTATTTTTTATGTATGCTCACAAGATCAAGTTATTTCAGTTCTGCGGTGAAGATATTTGTAGGAGAGCATGTAAAAAGAACCTCTTGAGCTCTTCTGAGCCTCTATGCTCTTCCAGAGTACTGTGAATTTTATATTGTTGCTGTTGGCTACATTAAGATTTTAATATAGAAGAGAAAATGGAGGGTGTAGTTTTTCTACCTCAAAAAACTAGTCTAGGAGCTTCTGCTGCTTCCTTGAGAAGGGAGCTGCCTGATCTCCCTGGAGCAGATGCAGCTTCTCAGTGCCCCAGATGTCAAACCTGGTTAAAGCCTCAAATCTGGATCTACAACAGTAGGATAAGTTAGGACAGTGACAAGTTTCCATGTTATAGGTAGGCACAGAGGAAGAAATTTTCGAATAGTCTTATTTGTCCAACAGTCCTTTTGAATGCAAATGGATACTTGGTCATTGCAATCATGCAGGGGTCTAGCAGTTACAGTGAGGCAATTGAAAAGCTACGAAACTGATTAAAGCCAGTTAAAAATGCCTGAATAGCAGATGGAAGCCTGGAGCTAATTTCCAATGAAAAAAACAGTTACAGTCAGTTACATGAGAAAAATAACCACTCTGGGAGAGAACCTTGTATGTCCCTCTCTTCCTGTGATCTTACCTGTGACAAGATCTGTGCTAGAGACAGCTCCATTCTGTAGTGTAACACCAGCAAAAGAGAATGAGCTAAGGTACTCCTAGTTGTGCATATAATTCATATGCTGTATATCAGCAGTGCCTGTGATGCTTTTTGTAGTTGTGCTGTTCGCTACCACAGTGGGATTTTGAAAGGCAGCTTTATTGAAAGAGCTACAGCAGTACTGGCATCTGTCTGCATCCTGTTGGAAATGTTTGTTACTCTTACCACAGTGATCATGGTGAGCAGGAGACAAAGTTCTAGGCACACACAGCACAAATCCTTCTAATGACACTTATCTCACAAGCAAAAAAGGCTGGTGAAGGTTTAATGCTCGTTGTGACTGAGGAAGGAAGGAAGGGCTGCTTCCTCTTTACCAAACACTGAAGTAATAATTTTATAAAACAACATTCAAAACTGAAAAAGTTTCTCTACAAAGAGCCAAATCCATCTTTTATTAATCTACATTTAGAAGTTTCTGAAGTTTCTGGAAAAGCTGATCTGTGTAGCTGTAGCTGGAATTGTTCCTCAGAAACATTTGTTTGGAAATAATATTTTTTTCCCTGTCATCACTGAAGAAGTGCCTTTTATCCATGTTCCAGCAAGTGGCATGCTCATCACCCAGCTGTGTTTTGCTGAAGCTCTAAGCGTGCACAAATGACTAACAGTAACTTGGGTGTCTAAGGCGTGCAAATGTCTTCTTGAATAGATGTTTGAAGTGGGCACAAAGTGGTTCACGTTTTCCCTGTACCTAGTGAAAACATGCCCTTTCTCCTGTGCATTTTAAAGAAGCTGCTGTCCTACATTTGGAGTAATGCAGATTAGGAAGGATTATAGATAAAATGTGACTTTCTACTCAAAGCAATATTAGAAAAAGACCTGACTCTTCTCCCAGAGGGTGGTAGGCAACACAAGCTGCACAGATTTCAGTCATTATGTGGATATCATATCTTCTCAATCCCCACGTGTCTCTGGCATTATCAGCTTGGCTCTGAGTTGCCCGCAGTGAAAACGTAGGACCTGGTGATGAAGTCTGTGGAATTAAGATTTCATCCTGAATACCTCTTTTTTACTATTCCATTTCTTTTACATGTCAGTGAATGGAGATGATGGTTTGCCCTAAGAATCACCTGTTTTCTTCTTTAACTGATTGCACATGTGTATAATTGGAAGGCTCTAGTTCTTTAAAGCCAAGACTCTACAGTTTTGCTTTTTTGTACCTTCTTTTGTTCAGCCAACAAGATTAGTTCTGCTGTGCATTGATGAATAATCTTGCAAGAAGTCAATAGCTGAAAAGTGCCAAGAAATAATATGTCAAGACTGTGTTCTAATATTACAGTATTAGGAATAATATTGATAGATGTATGAGAAAAGTATGTCACTGTGTGTTCTAGAGAGGAAACGTGTCATGGTTTTGCTCTAATTTTGTTGATTTCATCAACATTATATCAGAATCCTATATGGCTTTGTATTTTATATTGCTTGAATATCTTACTGTATACTGGGAGACCTAAATGAAGCTGTATAGCAGCCAACTGTAAGAGTAAACTTGTAGCTTGGGCACACTTCTTTTAAGCCCTATTAGTCAAAATGAAGTACATTTTTTGAGAGAACTCAGTGTTCCTCAACGCAATGATTCAGTTCAAAATTGCACCCAATGCCACATGAAATGGTAAAAGCAACAGTAAAGAAGGAATCATTATCCAGTGTGTCTTACCTTGCTGGAAATTTTAAAAGGCAATGCAGTGCATTTATGGGCATCACACAACCATCTGAAAAATATGCCACAATTATGGTGGGTCTGTCACAGACAATCAGAAAAGGAAATTCTATTATTTTAGTCTTTGTTTTTAAAAGTCATTTGTGAGACTCCACAGTCTTCTGTTTTCCAGTCCTTCTCATATAAGTGTTCTTTTTAAAGGTGTCTGTTTTTTCCTTTATAAGCTACCTGTAGTTAAGAAGTTAAGAAGTCTGTATTTGGTTACCTAAATATATGGCCTGACTTAAAAAAAAATAAAAAAAAATCCACATCTGTCTTGAAGCTTACCGAAACAATCCTGCTTGATTCTTTTTCTTAGTGGTTCTCATTCAAGAAACTGAGTGAAAAAAGGTTAATCTAATCTACTCTAGGGTACTCTAATCTCCTATTATTCCTTTTAAAGTTGATAGTCCATAGATCATCTGCAGAAGAAATGAGAGAAAAATGTCATAATCACAGCGATACTTTTTCAAAAGAAAGTACTGAAAGTAAAAGGAAAGATCTATATCTAAGTTTTCTGTTCAAAGGTAATTGAACCACTAAGATCAACATGTCATTAGTTAACTTTGGCATAGCTAGCATTTCAAAACTTCTTTATAAAGAAGCTTTTCTACCTTTTGAGAGAGATAGGATTTTTACACAGCAATTTTGCACTCATAATTGTGTGACTGAAAAGGTGTTGGGTTTTCTGTCCATATCTGACCATTTATTTACTGGTTTCAGAACTTCTTTAAATTTAGAGTGCTTTAGAAATAAGATGTGAAGTTGTGTGGTTTGAAAGGTTCTCTTAAAATGGATTGTAGATTTGGGAGTATTTTATTTCCTGAGGCTGCAGCACTTTCATGTTTAACAGTGATGTGTTTCATGGTTTGCAAATTTAGCTGATGAAATTTGCCTCCCCCTAGACAGAGATTGACACCTGGCTTGCACATGTATTATGCCAACAGATACAGAAATCTATTATGCTAATATAATGAGGTTTTTTTTGAAATAGAGATAAAATTAATATTTAGAATAACAATTATTTTTCCTGTCCTTTCCTCTGATTTATTTCTTTACCTGTGGGCTGAACTTGCCCCTGAGCAATTATTATTTATAGGTAGGATGGCTTGCAAAAAAGGATGTCTGAGAATTATTGCAAACTATGTTTCAGAAATCTTTCCATACTGAATTCAGAGTTTTCATGTCAGAGATGTGAACCTTTCAATCACTTAACTTTTAGAAAGTTGTGTGACTTTTGTGATGATGTGAATACATAATTTGAGCCTCCTCTGGTAAAAAACATGGCTTTCCCAGGAATTGATTCATTTAAAAGATACAAATATAATAATCTCTACCATACATATAACATTTGTTGGAAAGAGCAATATCCACTGTGGTAAAATAATAGGGTTTTTCTCTGTTACACCGATAATATATTTTGTATTTAATATGTCTAATAGACAGTAAGCAAAAATAGTATTTTAATAGTCTAATAGAAAGTAAGCAGAAATAATTGAATAATATTTGATGCCGTGGTGAGGCTATTACTCATTATCACTTCTCGTGGACATCGCAGCTAAATACACTCTGGATGACATAATGCAATTAGCTGCTGTGAATTTTAAAGAAAATCCTGCGTATCAGTTTTAAATACAGAATTATTGTGATAGAGTTGTACTATGAGAGCTGTTGAAACACTGGCAGCCAAGTGACTTCATATTGCAGAAGTGAATTTCAGGTCTGAGTTGTGGTAGTACACGATATGGCTCGAATTAAAGATGAAAGAAAAATCTGCTACTGAAACTTGCATTCCAGTGTTAGTAACTTAAACTATGACCAGAATAAAATGTATTTCTAAGCATACAAACATGAATTGCCAAAGAAAATATCTTCCCTAATCTGACTGCAGCTGGTAGTTAAATAAAATTGCTGAATATCTAAAATAAAAAGGTTTTACAGTGTTAAATGTAATAGAATTTTGGTTTGTTATTGAAGTTCTATAGGCTACACATTTTTATAATTATGTGGGCAGTTTTTCTTTAATCAGCCCCTAAAATATTTATTATGGTAGGTATATTTTACATTATTAAAACCAGGTCCTCCTCACTGACATTTTGAAATATTTTCTGGGAAAAAAAAAAGAAAGCTGGTTGTTTGCCTATGTTCCAGTGCTTTAGTGCTTTTCTGTGGGATGTAGTTCTGCATAAGTTAGTCCTACTCTGGGTCATGAGCTGGGAGTGCTGCTAAAAATATGATGAAGATCACTTACACCTGTGGAAGTAAATCGGATTTATTTTACTTGAAAAGCCCTGTGCGATATTTAAAATTCATTTCAAGCGTGAGATCTTGGTCCTTTATTTGTGTGCTAACGGGTATCGTGCCAGCTGCAGGCAGCAGCCCAGTGCTCACTGCCTTGCGAGTCGCCTGGCACTATGAGAGGTATGAGGGCCCATCATCAGCCCTTGTGTTACATCTATCTTAATACGCTCCTGCTTTGCAATAGTTAAGGTCAGTAGCTCTGAGAGGCATAAAAATAGAGCCAGTGATTACAGTGTATCAAAACAAGGCTGAAAGAAATTATGAGATACTTAAGGGCCAATATATAGGTTACTTCTATTCTTGACTGACTGTGACAACATTAATATCACAGCCAGTATTGCAGTGGAAGTAAACACTTAAAATGTTGATTGAAACCATCAGGAAGAAAGAGCTATAAAAGTGTGAGATAGCATTAGGAAAGGCTGGGCTTCATGATTTACTGGATATACAGATCTGACAAGCCATTCAATTGTGACTGAATTAAACACATATACGTTTCCTTTACTTTCCTCTGTCACAAGCGTAGGGAGGAAAGTCTCTTCAATTCAGCCATAAGGAATGATAGGGAGGATGTTCTCCCTGAGAGAAAAAATACAGCCTGAGTAGTATCAAAGCATCCCAAAGCTGCCTTTTGTCTCAACTAAAGTCCCCTCTGATACTGGCTAGAATGGAGTCTCACCAGATATCACAAATGTGTTAACTTGAATAGAGCAAACAGCATCATTTTCAACAAAACCTGAAGGTGGTATCTTCTCCTTCTCCCCCTTGATATCTGAGGGCTGAAAGGAAACCCCGTTTCCTTAGAGAATTGTCATTTACACCCACTTCAATTGCTGGAGCCTTAACAATTTGCTTGGAAATAGCTGCACTGCGCGACAGCTTTATTCCTTGTAACTGACAGTTTCTGCAAACCCGTAGAGACAAATTTCTGACATTATTCCAGACAGCTTCACTGTTTAGGAGTCCTAGATGTTCATCATACCTTTCTCCAGTCAGTTGAAAAATGCTCTAATCTGTGTTTGCTTTTAATTTTGTTATAATTTACTAGCAGTAGATATATTAAAACATAAGGCAGTTGAGGAAGATGGCTGAGATAAGGGTTTCAAATTACTGTTAGATTTGGCCTGGCAGCTGAAGTGATTAAAAGTAATTATATTGTAACATGCCTTTGTATCTCTCCTGAAGGAAGTGGCAGTGCTTGTGCTTCCTGAAACCTTAGCATACACAAATCAGAAGGAAAAAAAAATGGAGATGTTTGGCTGCAGATTTTACTGTAAAATTTCAAGTTTGAAAATAGTGAAATAAATATTGTTTTGATGCTTCCAAAATGGAATAATAACTCTTAGGTTTTTTAAACTGTAAATTTTTTCTCTTTTTTTGGAAGGGGGCAAGGTTTTGTTCCTAAGTTCCTGACTAGACTAAGTTACGTGAATGATGCTGAACTGCTGGTATACATCAACCATGAAAAATCAAAACCACTCATCACATTAAGCTTCCTATATAGGTGATTTTGTTTTTCTGTCCATTTTGACAAAACATTTTTTTAGATAACAAGAAATAATAGTAAAAACCAATTTTTGGGGAGATATGTGCCAGCATGCTGCTTTTATACCCTTCTCTTACTATGATGCTTGCAAACCCACAGGTTTACAGTAGCCATTCTGCTAAAGAGTCATGTCTATGTGCTGTCCTAAAGATGAATGTGAATTGAATTATTGCTCCATAGTTTCTTTTGGGGTGAAAAGGATGTGTTTGTGCTACTGTTCTTCTGGACTCTTTTCCCTGCTTTCTCATTTATACTTGGCAGTGTGAGCTGCAGCTCTTGAGAAGATCATTAAGTTCATTGACAGATCTTGGAGATATTTTCACAGTCGTGGCCACTCTTCCTTCCATTTTTGTGTGCCTTGGCAATGGCATGGTAAAGAAATAATGGCTTTTGTTAACGGATAAATGCATAATCTGGTGCACGGTGTTTAAGGATTTTAAATAATCATATGTTGAAACTCAAGAGTGTTACATCAACAGAAGGCATGATACCTCTGTCATGCAGTGCTGGGGACTGTGCCCACCATAGCAAAGAGTGTTAATTAGAGAAAGTAGAGCAACGAGCACTTAGAAGTTTCTCAGTTCTCACAGTAAATCCATGGCTGTTATTTTAGAAAGTTTTTAAATCATAAAAGCTATTTGCAAAAGGTTGTCCAGTGTCTAATAACCCTACAGTCCTGATGTCAGTGCCTATGCAAGCAGGCTTTCTGGTTTACTTTGCACTTCCCCATATACAATGCAAACAGATAGCTAATGACTGGGTAAATACAATGGGAATGTACTTTGTGCACTGTGTGTTCTGAGCTTGAGTGTTTTGGTCTTTATTTTGTTTGCCTATTTTTATATTCTTTCACAAGCACATTTTGTAATGATGGGATATTACAGAGTTTCTGGTACAGTACAGAGGAATAACACAAGGCATGTATTGTGCTCACTCTTTAAATCTGAAATCTTTGCCGATGCCAATTATTTTTGGCTTTTATTCTTTTGATAATATAGTATGAACAGGGGTTATGTGTTATGATTCATTAGCAAAGAGTGTTCATTTAAAGCAAGAAAAAAAAACATGACAAAAATGTATCTGCCAGACTTTGGCCTATCTGTTTTCCTTTCCTAGCTTTTTAATTTATTTTTAAATTAAAATCCATGAAAAGTCCTAACACGTGAAAGAAATGACAGTGAGAGCTGAGGAAGAAGTCATTCTTCTACTGAGAACTACTTCCAGTTGTAGTATTAACCCACGAGGATTACATTTGTGTCATGTAAGGAATATGATTTTCAAAACCATGAAACAAAGACATTGAAAGCAAAGTCTGTAAAACCAGTCTGATCTTGGACTTGCTAATACAGCCCAAAATGCCATTGCCTACCCTTGCTGGAAGTGCCTGATGCTACCTGTCATGCAGCTCGTTGCCTGACAGGATTTCCAACATCTTTTCCACAGAGCTACTTTCCAGCCAGCTGTCCCCAGCTGGCAGCGGTGCTCATGGTGCTTGGGTGCTGGGTGTAGGACTTGTTGTGCTCCATGACATGCTTGTCATTCCATTTTTCTGTGTGATGAGGTGCCTCTGAATAGCTGCTCGTGTCCCAACTTATCAGTCCTTTCCCCCCATATTTGTCCCCTCTGTATTTTTGCTATGTGTGCTCCATCCCTGAAGACTGGTGATGAATCTGTTGGTGAACACTGATCCCCAAGGAACATGTCTACTAATCACCTCCTATTAGATTTTGTTCTGCTGATCACCACCCTTTGAACCTGATGGATCCAGACAGTCTTCCACCAATGCTCATTTTTGCAACTTCTGTTTCACCAGCTTGCCTAAAGGAAGGCTGTTGACAGCCTTGCTGAAATCCTGGTAGAAAGTATCTACTCTTCTCCCCTTGTCCATTATCTTTGGCATCTTGTGTTAGAAGGCAGTCAGGTTGATCAGGCAAGATTTGCCCTTGTTTAATAAATGCTGACCATTCCCAAACAACTTTTGCTCTTGGACATGGCATTGAGGCCCCATGGTGGTTGTGGAAATGGAATTGAGAATGATTTGCTCTGTCTTTCTAGAAACTTGATATTAGGCTGACTGGCTTACAGCTGTAAATTCACATTTCTGTAGATCCTCCTTGCCCTGCCTAAAAATGTGAATTAATTATATTGCTCTGTAGATCACATGATCACATCCATACTCTGTCTGATTCCTACAATCATAAAGGGATTTGAGGAAGAAATCTGCTTTTATAAATCTTTTTGTGGTACCAGGAGTCCCTCTAAGCAAAAACCCCAACCCTGTGTCAACCACCTGATTTAGTTGAAAGGCCATGCTGGGTTTTGTTTATACAGTACCCAGTGGCCTGAACAGAATGGATTGGCAGAAGCGCATGGGATAGTCTATTCTTACATAACTAATTTTCCTAATTAATCTAGAATATTATGGTGGAAAGAAAAGAAAACTAATGATAGCATTTCTGAAAAAAACCCATAGCAACTCAATGCCTGGCAGTTATTGTGTCAGTATGAAAAGCTGCAGTGACCATATGAGACCAGAATGCTTTTGCTATGTATTGTGTTAACATCTTTCACTACCTAAATTACCTCTCATCTGGTCTGTCAAGCCCGGTCATCATCAAACAGGTCGATTTGGGTTTTCTTTGAACATTCTCTTGACATACTTAAAGGTTCAAACAGTGATACTTTGAGATACTTGGAAAAGATAAGCTGAATTAATATTTCATTATTTTTGAAGGAAGGAAGGTATTTATTTTGGAAGTCTGGTAGGCTTTGTATCCTGCAGAGATGCATGGTTTTCAGCATCAGATTTCTCTGAAGGTTTTTTTTTTTTGCACTGCATTCCTTTGCAACAGCTGGAATTGGGCTCAAAAAGTAGACAAATGGAACAGTGCTCAGAAGGAAATCTGGAAAATTTTCTTTCCTAGACTCCTGGTTTGTATATTGCTGGCTGATTTAGATAAAAGGGGACTTCAGTTTGGAAAGTTTGGGAACCTGTGATGCGTTTGAGAAAAATTAGCAAGAAAAGCAGCAGAGCATTGGAGCATGGGTGTCCTTCTCTTATCTAGGATTGCTTGGCCATATTTCTCCTGATCCTTGGTGCTGGATAAGCCTTGACTGCTGTTGACAAAAGGCTTTTACTTTATCTCTTACTTCTTGGTGTCACATAGTTTCCATAAAGTCTTAGTGTATGAATCCATTTTATCTTTAGGATTATTGGAAGCTATCTGTGTGAAACAGAATGGTTCTGTTTGGGGCAGTGGACTGGGTGTTCTGGAGAACACTTCAGATCTCCACACTATTAAGTTAGATGACCCTGTTGTGTAATTAAAGATTAGTTCGTATTGGTTTTTCTTGCTCTCTGTTTTTAGTGTACCTTTCTTATTTTTATTTTTGCCTTTTCTCGCATTCAGCACTGTTCAGTTATTTTAGCAGCTCTTTCAAATATTCCTGGAAGGAAAGCAATCATATGGGCTCATTACAAGAAGATATTTTAAAATGATCTAAGGAAAACCTGTAATGGTAAACTGTTGTTTTTAACTCAGGCCATAAAAATAATTTGAGAAGCATTTTGAAGTTGCAAGTAAACCAGTTACTGTCTTAAGATGCATTGCATCTTAAGCAAGGGCACTCTCTGAGGGATTTTGCAGAATGCAGAACAAAGTCTTTCCAGAAGTTGCAGAGGTGCAGTGACTTAGAATGCAGGGGACATCCCCTAAACTGTGGCAGTATTGGCAAGTAGCTAATTGATCTTGCTGAGGCTTCTGCTCTAGGTGGGTGCTCATCAGCAAATGTTGTGTAGTTGTATTGAATTACTGCTTAACTGAGCTCCACTGTTCATGTAATTTACCTCCACTTGGCATCAGTGCAATCAATAAAAATGTCAACAGCTGAAAATAAGTTCCTTAAACTTTGAGTTGTTATATAAAGCTTGCTAGCTTCACTTACCAATGATAGCAAAATATGATCTTTGTAACTCTGAGACGTGTTGATTGGTATCTGTTTATTTTGCATTACTTAAAAATTGTTTAATAACAGTCAAAGAAAATGTTGAATCCATTACACTTGTGACTATTTTATATTCTTATGCTGCATGTATCTATGCTTGATTGGGAATGTTCTCCAAAGGCAATTTTGCTGCTTCTGTAATTGAATATAAGCCAATAGTTTAATTTTATTGTGGATAGATAATTTCTTAATGTGAGCTGTCAGACATAGTTTTAATTGATTAAGGTCAGATTTTTATCTATTTTTTTTAATAGCAGACAAAATGGGACTTTACATAGAAGAGCTGACGCTTCTCTAAAACCAATTAACATATGCAGAGAGTGTTAAGATCTGCTGTATCTTGTATTCAGTGCTAGGTTAGGATGCCTCACTTAAACTGAAGCCAGGGAGAAGTTCCACTCCTAGAGGAACTAATAACAGACAGCTGAATTGTCTGCATAATTTACAATAGATGATTTATGAATTCCATGTCTGGTAAGAATTATATGCTGAAGATTCCTAATTTTGAGTAAGGAGTGCTCATGTTGTCTCTTCAGAGAATTTGTAAACATTCATAAGACAGCACATTGTTTTCAGGAGTACTTGTTCAGTTTTACTGTTTAAAGGAGACATGTTAATAAGTTATGTGTGATTACCCCTTGAAGATACTCTGGTTTGTCTATTCAGAATCAAACAATTTATCTCCAGATAAATGATTCTTTACCAAGTAAAGGAGTACTATTGTGCTTTTTCAAAGAACAGTTGTTTATTCAGGATAATTCAGCATTTCTAATAAGATAAAACATGTATTTAGAACTGAGATTAACATTCTCATCTCTGAAGATGTGGTGTGGAGATTAACTTTAAAATGCAGAGGTGATTAAGAATTTCGCACTGAAGACAATATCTAATAGCTGTGTACCCAGCCCTCTGAGCTGGAAGGCAGAAAGGGGAATCTGAATGAAGATCCCATAACCCAAGGGAAGTGGTCAGCGACTTCCTGCACCGCATAGACACATACAGGTTTATGAGTCTGGGTGGGATCCACCCACGGGTATTGGGTGAGCTGATGGAAGTGATCACTGAGCCTCTGAGACCTTGTAGCTCTCTACAACTACCTGTAAGGAGGTTGCAACCTGAGGGTTGGTCTCTTCTCCCATGTGACAAGAGGAAGTGGCCTCAAGCTGCCTTAGGGAAGGTTTAGGTTGGATATTAGGAAAGATTTTTTCACTGAAGGATTGTCAAACGTTGGAACAGGCTGCCCAGGAAAGTGGTGAAATCACCATCCCTGGAGGTATTTAAAAGATGTGTAGATGTGGCAAATTTGGGCATGGTTTAGAGGGAGACCTGGCAATGCTACGTTAATGGTTGGACTCAATTATCTTAGTGGTCCTTTCCAACCCTATGAATTCTGTGATTCTGTGAGCCTATTAATAAAATGTAAGTGAAGCAGAAGGACCAGCTACTCTTGAAACACCTTTGAATATATCTACATACCTCTAGATTGCTATAAAATAAGGATTCACACTTAAAAATCCCAGTGAGGGAAAATCTGTGAATAAATATTTATGGTATCATAACCCAATCAAAACGACTATTTAAGCTATCATAGCATCTTTAATAAAGATCCTGTATGATCTAGCAAGATATAGTTTCCCAAGTATCCAAAAGCCTTAGTTTTACATGCCTAAAGTTCACCAGATTGTAGGAGTGCCTTTTAATGGTGTCTATGAAAAGGAGGATTTAAAGGCTAAAGATATACCTCTTTTTCTGAAGATAACTACAAAACCAGCCTCTTACCCTATAATAGCAAATATTTAATGGGAAGTGTGTAAGGGATATCAAACTAAATTTTCAAATCACAACCTTAAATTATTCTTAAAAGAGAGGTAGTGTACCCTTTTAAACATTACTACATAAAGAGTAAACAGTAGTGTTACCCACAATGCAGCTGAGAAATGTGATGATTAAAAGGTTTTTAAAATTACTTAAATAATAATTCTCTCAGATATTAAAATAGGTCTGTCAAAAATATGACTTGTTTTAGTGTAGTGCTATAGATAAAATGATCCTTTATTAAGTGAAAGGAAGCAGAAATTCCTTCAAATTTTTAAGTATTGCTAAGAAGTATACTTAACAACATGAGCTTTATCAGTGTGGTGTGTTTGCTCAATACCCAAGTTGTCAAATATCCTGAAACAGTGACAGTAATTTGGATTTTTATGCAAAGCAATTGGTCTAATTCTAATTCTCTCACTAATAGTACTGGAAAGAAATAGTAATGGAGTTCAGAATAGAGTCCAAAAGGAGGACTGAGTTCAGGGGATTTCAGGAGTGTTAACAAAGTTCAGAATTCATAAAAAGGAGGGGATATGCAATCAAGATGGTAGTCTTTAAAATGACAGTTAACATTAATTGTAGCGGACAAGCCTCTGAAGCACAGCAAAATAAGTAAATGTGATTGAAGCTCTGACATAAAACTGGCATTACCTGTGACTTACTATCTTTAGTAATTGTACACACTGAGAGGATTGCATACATAAAAATATTCAAAAATTGTTATTTTAAAATGCAAGAGGACTGTATCAGGAAAATATATTCTGTTGTTGAGAGATATTCTTCCAGGTAGATCAGGCTTTTCCACAAATATTTTTTTTATGGAGATTTGTTGCATATGGTTGTAATTATGTTTACATTTTATTGGACTTTCACTTTTTTTTTGTTCTTCATTGTGAACACAATTTCTTGAGGATAAAAATAAGACTACGAATAAAACATACTCAATTGAAACTTCAAAGGCTGTTCTTAGATTTTTGGTCAAGTTCATAAGATCTACATTGTTATGTGGGTGCCAGATTTTTTAAGTGAGCACGTTTTACTATTCAGACGACTTAAGAATGATCTCCTGCATTTGAATATTTGAAAATCCTGATGTTTGCAATAATTTGCTCTGAAATGCCGCTGGTGTTTTGATTTTATCATGTGCTGTAACCTCTAACTACTCAGTTGGTTGGAAAAGCTGATTCAGTCTTACAGAGCAAAGTGTTTGATCCGATTTGAACCGCTGATGGTTTTGTTTCCATAGCTGGGAAATGGTGAGCGACCCATTACTCATTTTTCTCCTGCCAGTCTTCACCCTTGAGTATTAAGGAGAGAAAATTCTTTCTCAGCTCAGAAATGCCTAGCATTTATAGCAAGAAAGTTGAAAATTAGGATTTTCAGCTGCAGAACATGGGTACCTATGTTTTAAATGGAGGGAGGCCAGAGTCACTAATCCCAGATAGATGCACTAATTTCATCTACACACTGAGCGATGCCATAAAATGTGAAGTCCTGGAGGCAGAGACAAGATTTGATCTTTGCTATAAGACAAATATATCTGATATTTCAGATATATTAGATAAGCACATAACCATGCTAATAGGCAAGTGTGTTACAGTGTTAAAAGCTGTTGAGCATTTCCCCACCACAGAGTATTTTTATACTTTCCTTTTAACAGTGTAGTGCTTTTTGGCACATGGGAAATTTTAGTGCCAGGTCTTTGCAGTTTGGCTGGATAGTTTTTAGGTATTCCTCAGTGGCTCTCTTGATTTAGACATGCTCTACAGTGTCATCTACCAGCATGATTTATTGCACTGTATGAAAAATAAAGGTTCACCTCACTATGTAGCTAACCGTCAGGATGACCAGGGCTCATGGTAATTGTGTACTCTTTGTATGCAGTTTTGTATGTCCTTTATGGCTCAGATAAATTTAGTGGTGATAACTCTTTATATAAAGGGAACTTAATTTTTGATTTAATTGTTCCTTGACTGGACAATTGTCTGGGCTGGGGAATGTGAAGGGACTGGGAAGGTTTGGTGCCATAAGCTCCCTCTGCAGTCACGATGTAGAGATCTCAGTCACACAGAATGTCCGGGGTCTGCCGTGCCCCACAGGGGCTCTCTCTTCTCCTCAAACTGTGAGGAGGTTTTGGACAACTAGCTTAAACCAGATGTTGGCTCTAAAATAGCCAGCTGAGGTTAGAAAATGCCCACTCTCTTGGACCAATTTCAGACATTTTGTTGACAAAACAGTTCTAAATTAAATATTTTACTGTCCAAGTGCATCTCAAAGTCCTTTCAGGAGATACTCAGCTGTGGTTGTTGCTTTTTTCCTCTGGGTAGTAACACAAATTTATTCAGCGGCTTCTGAGTAACAAAACCTGCTTTTAGGTGTCTTAAGCCTGCCAAACTTGGCTATTCAGTGTTTGCTTTGTGACTTGAGGGACTGAGTTTTACTGCCCAAGGTTGGAGAGTGATCATTATGCCATCCCTGCCTGCTCAGTGGAGGGGATGGCTCTGTCCCCCCCTGGAGATGCCCCTTAAATGTGCTCCACCCTGAGGAGCTTTGCCAGTCACTGCAGTGGTGCACATATGTCTTGAAATGTGAGGGAAGTAGAGATTTTGGATCTGGAAGTTGCCTGGAGAATTTGCAGGTGTTTGGCACTTGAATTCAGAAATAAAAGTGGAAGAGGGCCCACAAAATTGATTTTATTGAGTGGAACAGATGGCTTTTCTCAGGGCTCACTTCCAGAGCAACAGTTGAAGCAGACTGGTCACTGTCTTCAAGTGAATTGAATTACAAGAAGTATAAAACAAAATCAGTTATTTAGCTCTTACAGTTTTTGATCAGATACTGCAGAAATGTGATTGTTTGATGGCATGGATGTCTATCTTCCTATATAGCCAAAATACCCAGGGAGATGAACTAGAGTCCATGCCTGAGGGCACAAAAACCAAACTGAGGAGTTGTTTTAAAAATAAAATGTTTCTTGCTTTTAGTCTGCAGTTTAGTGGGCTGTAACATGTTCGAGCAGTAAAATAAGTAAAAGTAAGAGAGTTTAGTGTCTTAGCATATTTTGTACTGTTTCTTTCACTAAAAATTCAGACCTAACCCTTTGTGTTATTTATTGCTGTCACCTTTGACTGAAATATGAGTTTTAAGTAAGCATGGGAAAGCATTTCACAGGTCACAGGGCTGGAATCGTTAATGTCTATGCAACTTTTTTTTTTGAAAATTCCGAGCCAGTCATTTTGTTTACACTGTAGAAAGAATTCAAAATGGTGATTAGTGGAAGTAATAATGAAAGAATTTAGTAACCCTATATATATAAATATTAGTAACAATTATGAAATATGCTCCAGAGAAAATGTATGGGTTTGTTTTTACTTCAGTAATACAATATATTTCTTTGCATACTTTGATACTAAAAAATAATAGATTACCTCTAATTCTCTTTATGCATATCCCAAACATATTTGTGAATTATCACAATTTTAAATAAGTATTTTTTAAGGCTTAATTTTCTATAAACACAGCATAAGATGATTGCAATCAGAGTTAATTACTTCCATGTACTTTGGTTGGTAGTAGCATGACAGCTTTAAAATCTGAAAGCCATTCTAATGCCTATTTCATCGCGTGAAATTTAACAGTGAATTATGGAACATACATTCAGAACTTAAAGACAAACTATTGTTTTAAATCATTTCTTTATGTGCTAAATTAATATGTTTATAAATTATTATATTTTAGAAATTATTAAATTTAATTCTAAAGATCAGAAAAATGTTGACCATATTAATAATTGTCCTTTAGAAAAAAACCCATAACTTTTGATTTAAAAATCCCACTGATTGATGCACTGTAAATCTTAAAAATTAGTTTTCCATACCTTAAAAATATGATAATAATTATTTTATGGTATGTGAAACTGTATATTTAATTTTTTACATTTTATCTCTTTTATATAACTTTTGACTAAAGGAAAAATTATTCTTTCTACAGCTGTTCATAGGTTTTATAATCAAAGCCAGATTTAAATAATACAATAGAAAAGTAAAGGCATTATATTTGTATTTTTGCCAAATAATATAATTAATTAATTTCAAAATACATTAGAGTATAATATAATTATAAAAATGCACAAACTTTAAAACTAAATGCAGTAATCTTAATTTATAACAATTTACTGTATTTGAATAGTCTGTTAGCTGAAGTTGAAACACCGGTTTAGTTCCATGTGCTTTAAAATCTGATCTCAGTGTACAAAACCTTCGCAGCAGTATAAACATACGTGTAAATGAATTGTTTTAACATTCAATTTTTATGATATAATTGCTCTGAATCATGAAACCTCAGACCTAAGATGTTCCATCCTAGGGAGGCAGAAATACTGTTAACAGTGATATCCAAAAACCATACAAGAAATAGTTGGTGAGGCCAAAGACAACTCACGTGGTGTTCCTGCAAAAACTTGAAGGGGAAAAAAAAAGGCAGAAAACCCCACTCCTTAAATCCTGCATTATAACATGAAAACGCCATGCTTTTGTTGGACAGCTGAGATGGATGAATTGTATTTTAGGATTGGCTGCTGCTCTAAATACAGTCAAACTTATACTGTTCAGTATTGCCACAGACAAAAAGTTATCTGCAGGCCCAAGTTTCGGTAATTAGATTCTGGAAGGCCCCTTGGGTGGTTAGCATTGACTGGTGTTATTCCAGAGAAACAAGCATTGCAATTCATTTGTGATATATTCAAGCAGAAATATGATGCATCTGTCCCTTTGCCTAACATAGTTTCAATATTTTTCTTCAAGATGAACTGTAAAAGATGTTCAGACTCTTACATTTGAATACCTCTGTAAGTCATAGTTAGATCCAAGACATTAATGGTAGGAGAAGGAGAGAGATGAAAGTTGCTGAGGACCTGGAGGAGGAATAACCAATTCCACTGAGGCTGCTAATATTCAGTCCCTGCCAATCTATTATTTAAATCAAACAGGAAGCTAATTACATGTAACACTTCCATTCTTTAGCACAAAAAAAAAAAAAAGATGAACTGCTTCTATTTTAAGACTGACCATGGTCCTTTTGGCAAAATACTGTTCTGTCAGAAAATGCCAATGTCAAATCTTTTTGCCAGATTTAGAAGGAGGTTTTTCAGGGAATACTCGCTCTGTCTTTCCGGGTGTTCTTGGTTGAAAGTTTGAGCTTCTTCCCTGGACTGTTTTCTATTTTGTGTTCATGTCCATTGGATAAAATGCTTATGTGAGGATCATGGGGGGGTCGGGAGTTGCCATCCCTGAGATGAGCACCCTGGCCATGGGCAGAAGTGCCCTACTTGATCTCCCTTCTTTGCTGTTCAGTGGCACTGTGACTTTTGGGGTGCCACAAAGAGAAGGTCCCTTTTCAAATTTTACCCATCTCTGTAGTTATTATTCACAGGAGTACTTAAAAGATTAGACTTTGTTTGTTTATTTTTTATTTGCTTTTATTTATTTGTTGTAGAATAGCTTCAGATACCTTACTTGGGGATTAGGTTCCAAACATCAGATTCTTGCTAGCCTGGCCACCACCTTACATTAAGAATATTGTTTGGCTGAGAATAAGAAATACTGATTATAAAAAGCTAGCATTGAATATTGTCTATTTTAGGTGTCAGAAAACACATTCTGTGTATTGTAGGTGTGGTGTCAAGTTCAAGTCTGCATATGCGTATGTCTGAGTCAGCCACAAAATATATTTATTTTGATGGAATTCATGTGATTATATGCTAATAAATATGTTGATGGACTTATCTCTCTTCAGTCCCAAAGGGCAGAAGTGAAAGGAGACAAAATGTCTCTGAAATATGAGTGGTAACACCATCTATTGCTATGTGTTGAGTCAGAAAATTGTTCCCATTTATTCAGAATGCCTCAGGTAAGCAATTTGTCTGCAGAATGTATTGAAAATGTTTCAGATGTGCAAGGAACCTGGTAAGTAATACAGAGGAGGCAGCCCACTTTTACTCAAAAATCAAATTATGTCATCAATGTTGCCTTACCAAGACCATTTTAGCAGCTTTTCTCTGCTAAAAAAAAGGAAGTAGGAGAGGAATCCTACTTAGTTGAACCAGAATTGAAAAATCTACTTTCCTCTGAGGCAAAATCCTCTAATTACTGTGTATTTAATTGCTGTCTATATTGAGAATAGTAAGGAAAGGATTTCTTCTATAAGTAAGCATGATGGCATTATGTGAATAAATGTGCATGTTACCATCTTTGCACAAGTTGTAAAGAAACTTGTACTGTTGTTTAAGGATTGAAATTCTGATTTAACTTTGAGTAGGAAGATCTGAATTTACCCCATTTTCATATGGAGTTTTGAGCTAGTTGAGGGAAACATTTGGCTCTAAATACTATATGTAACATTATATATGGATTTAGGAGTTTCAAGAAGCCAATGGGTTTACCAAAATTACAGGAGCAACTTCAGAAGTCACCTAATGAATGGCATTTATTTTCCTTTTATATGTTTGATTACCTGCAATCTTCATTCACCTGTAAAGCTGGATATTATACCAGCTTTGAATTCCAGGTAGTTGAGAAACTTGAAAGATCTGAAGACCTTTCACTGTCTGTGTACTGACAATATATGTCATCCTGTATTTTATGTCCATGAAGATTTTACCACCCTTGGTAGTGGATCAGGACTGAAAAGAGAGGGAAATATGGATTGATTTTTCAAGTATCATTGTCTCTTCCACTGTTACTGAAGCACACTCTTACTGGGTACTACAGATTTTGTAGCCGTCTACCTTCTGCAATAATTCCATTTAATTGTGAAGATTTGTTTCATTTCTGTGACTGCCTGTGTAAAGACAGCCACTACTATAAGGTGGCATAGATTTGAATTTTATTAATAATTACTCAGTTGGGATTGATCTAAAATTGCATCTCCAATCTGTGCACTACAGGCCCCCTTTATAGTCAGTAAGGATTAATATCATCAAGGATGGTACATTTCATTTTAGAGTAAATATCCCTATGGAGAGATTTGAAACTATTTAGCAGTGCCTGAGAACTAGAGATCCTGTTGATTGCCTCCTAAAATTGTCTCCCTTTTAAGAACATAAATAGCTTTACTTGATTTTTAATGGTAACTAGCTAATGCATTACACAGAACTGACTGTTTTACCCCTAAAAATTCTTTGGTTGGGGGGAAATCAGAAAGAAAGAAGTCTTGAAAACAGCTTTAATAATTTAGAAAACCTATATCAAATAATTAAGAAAACTTTCAAAAGATCTTTGAATAAAGGAAACCATTGTATTCAATAAGAAAACTGCAAAGCAGCAGCTTGAATTTCAGCATCCTGCAGCAAATCTCAGCCCTTGATCTGTTCAGTCACTGGGTCTTCTAGGTTGAAGTTGTTTATTAACCACTACAAGCGAAGCTTTTCTTTCTCTATATAATTTGTGGTGATCACTAAAATAAGTAGAAATGTCTTGAAAAATTATATACTGTACAGAGAAAGATCCTTAAACCTCTATTTTTGGAGAGTATTCAAACTAATATTGATTTTACAGTGGATAAGAAACTATGAAGCCAACAAACCCCATAATTTCTGGAGTATCCCTGAATTCATAGCAGACACAAACCAGGAAAATAGTGTTATGTGTGAACTTTATTTCATGACTTTTTTTAAAGTCAACCACAAAAGAAGACATTTGCGAATATGTTTCTTGTCTTGATCAAGAAAAAGTACAATGTCAAACACTTAAACTGGATCTTTAGCAATCTAAACCCATATCAGCAGTGTCTGCATGTTTCATTTTTACAGTTGTTAGCAGGATTGGTTGACTGTATTTCTACAATCTGACAAGTGCAAAATCTCACCAAATACAGTGAGAAAAGCCCCATAATTTCTGTACTGGCTGGATTTTTTTGGAATACCTTTTTTTCAGTCTTGACAGCTAATAATGCCCTTTTAAAAGCATGAAATACTAATTTTCTTATGGTATTGTGCTCTGATAAAAATGTTGTCAGCCTCATGTTTTCAAAACTTAATTTGTCAGTGAATTTGCTGGGCTTTATACAGTGAGTGTAGATTGTGGCAGATTAACCTGACAGATTAGATCCTGACATTACAAAATCTTGTCAGTACAAGAACTGCAAGGTATATGATGTGGGGATTGTGGTATGGTGGGCTCTCAAAAATATTACCAAGTTGTAAAGAGAAGCATTTTTTAAGACTTAATTAGATCTTAACATTCTTGTAGTTTCTTAGTTAAAAACCCAGAATTCTGAAGTCACAAAGAAAGTCAGTCTATTATTGATACAGTAAAAATTAGAATCCTATCATGAGCCTGGCTGAAATTAAGAGTCTCAGAAACAGTTTCCACATGGCTAGGCACTCCTAACTTTTTTAAGCATATGCCTATAAATGATTTGTTGGGTGAAAGAGGAAGAGCTTTTGTATCAGTTGGCTTCGGCTCAGTTGAATATCCTGCAGTTGGATAGAAAGACAAGTGTGTTTGGAGAGGCCCTTATGGTAGAAATAGTAAGGACTTATTTTGTTGTAGAAGACAGTGGTGTGGTGAACCAGTTTTTTAAAAAAAGTATTGAAACCAGGTGACATGAGTCAGGAGCTGTTAGGGTCATCAGAAGCTGTGGAGAGCTTGCTCTGTGAAAATAGCTTAATGGTGCCTGCCTTCTTCCCACTACCAAAAGGAAGACTAAAGGCATGTAGATCCTGTTTATAAGTTCACTGGGAAAACAAACAAAGGTAACCAGCAGAAAAATGTTTGCTAAACTAATACTGGGGGAAAACTATATATGAATGAATCTGAAATTAATAGCTTGAAATTAAAAAAAGAGTTTCAAGAAGACCTGTCATACAGAACAAGTGTGAATAAAAAAAGCCAATAATCATGTTACAGCATTATCACCACAACAGAGTACAGTACAGTCAAATATATGAATATCAATTTGAGATAGAAACTTTGGCCTTCTGTGATTGCAGAGATATGACTTCAGTTCAAAGAACTTGCCAAGTTTCTTATACTTATGCTTTGTCAGAAGTTTGGGGAAAAAGCTCCAACTTCAGCTGTGCATGGCCTGGTGGTCTCATTTGTTGAGAGAAAATCAGGCATAGGGGCTGGTGGGCACAGAAATTTCCATGACTGGATTACTGTTGTTTAAAAATTTTCTTTGATTTTGTGGTTGCCCAGCTGGGAGAGCACGTCAGTGTAAGGGCACCTAATCCCTCACTTCTGGCATCTGTAGTGGCTTTAGGTGACAGGAAGCCTGACTCAAGCAGTGGTGAGTTTGGTCACTAGCAAAGGAAATAAAATCTCAGACTTTCACAGAATTCTGCATTTTGGGCTCTCCCTTTATGCTTCCTGTTGTATGTCAAGTATCACAGTCTCTGTAATTGCAGGAGGTTTATGCTACTGTACAATCACAGTACTGCATACTGGATGAAACCAGAGGCACAATGTACTTCAAGAGCTATGTTAAAAATTAAAAAAAAAAAAAAATCTGACATAGGGAATACTAATTCTTGAGCAATCCTGCATTAGTATAATACTAGTGTTTTTTATTTTTTTTCAGGGCAAATGTAAATTAGGATTGCTGTGTAATAATTAGCTTAATAAAATCAGACCTTGTAAATAGTACATTAATGTCCATTTGTACTATAGTTCTGTTTTATATTTATGATATTCTAATTTTATGTATTATGCTATTGAATGTCATTTGTTAGAGATGTCTTGTCCAGTAGAGTTCTGATGGATTGAGTTCTGCAAAAATTTAGTGAATAAACTGAGAATTTCTCTCAAGTACTTGCATGAGAGAAACACTTTTTTTTTTACTGTTTAGCAGACACATAGGTGGAAAAGAAAATCTCAGTGTGAACTCTATTGCGATTTTCCTTTTGCAGTATTACCAATAGCTTATCTTTGCATTTCATTCGTGGCAATTTTATGTTGAGTGCTAACTGAAACAGAAAAGAAGAAAATTATGAGAGGTGCTTCACAGTAACTAAGGCAGCTGTGTAGGTATTTTACTTTGTTTCTTCATTAAGAAGAATTCACTGTACAATTGATAACATTGATAGAAGACATAGGTTAGGTTATATAAAAGATTTATAGTTTCAACTTAAAAGCAGTAAGTTCATTAGTGGGGTGAAAATTAAATTTATGTAAATGATTTAGTATAAAAGTAAAGTTCACATAACCATTTTAAGAAATTTATTTAAGTGATCTAAAACATAGACCAAGTTAAATACTTGGGCTTAATCCAATGAAAACTTTGAGACTCCTAAAATATACATTTGACATCTATGTTATGTTTCTCTCTTGTGTAAAAATGATTAAATCTGTTATCTATGTTTCTGTGTGTAATATTGCTGAATATGTCGCAGGTCCCACACATTTGTTTTTATACATGCATTTTGACTCCTCAAAATCAGGGCAATAATTTTCAACTGTTTGTTCTGGCATAAAAGAAACTCAGAATTTCATAGCCTCCTAAATATGTTATTCTTCATCTTCATTTTTTGGATCAGTTTTTAAATTAAGAGATGTAATGTTAACTGTTTATGGTCTTATTAAATGTTTTAAAATAAAAGTGTTTCATTTGCAGCCCATTTCTTAGTCTTTTGTAGCAGAGTTACACTGACTATTTATAGCTGCAAAAATTAATGAAGTATTAATTTCTTATTTTCTTAGAGGTCTTGTTTTCATTTGTTTTGTTGGCAATTTTTCATTACCCTGGAATATCGATACTGTTTGAACAGTAATTTAGGAAATGAAGTGTAGAATGATCAAAACTATAAAAAATGGCATCTCTCTAGGAAAGAAGAAAAGCTAATTACTCCAAGAAGTTTGGTGAAATAATTATTTCATGCTTTTTAGGTTAGCCTGTACCCAAAAGCTTAGTCTCCAATATAATTATTTTAGTGTTTCTGAGTACTTTTTTCCATAAACTTTTATATTAAAACCTCATAATATTTTTCTCCAACTTTTTAAACTTTTTCTGTAGAATAAAAATTATGTCTCTGTTCTCACCAATCAGATTTCTTAACTGTTAATTTTACTTTTATATGAGAGAATATTCATTATTAATTTGAAGCTTTTCACTAGAATTTTTCTCCCTGAGGGCTTAAACCATCAAGCGGATTCTGATAAATCAAATTTATATGCAAAATTACAACTTAGTTTAAATAATACACCATGAAATTCCTTATATCTTTGTGTCGAGTGATCTAATAATCCCCTCCACTCTGAGCCCATTTTGCAAAGGTGATCATATAAAAAATTCTGGAAAGTTGTGAGGTAAGCCCTAACCTTTTCATGGAGGACAGGATAGTTCCTTTGTACTTGTGCTCTGGCTGCCTGGCCAAGCTGTAGGTTTGCCCTGGGGAAGGATTTGGTGACAGTCACAGTGACAGCATCATTCTCATTGCGCGGTCCCAAAATGCAAATGCTTCAGTATGAAAAGGGAAATGTGCTGGTTTAAATTGTTTAGTAACAGCAGCTGAAATTGCATTTCCTTTGAAGTTCATTACTGTGTGTTGAGTGAAATACTTCTACGAGAATTTTACTGTGCCAGATATGTAGACTGACAAGGCTGTCTTTGCAAGAATCTCTCAGCTGCCTCAACAGCTGTAAAAATAAAAATACCACTCACTGACTATTAAAACTCTTAGCAGCAAATCCTTCCAGTCACTTTTGGCATGCTGAGCTTAACCAGAAGATGTTTTTACAAAATACTTAAATAAGTAATTAGAATGATAGGTGTTAAATGATGATCGAAAAATATAAAGTTTGATTACATTGGTAGCATATTTCTAGCTTTGTTATTAAAAGGTAGGAAGTAATTAGAAGTAGGTTAATCTTTATTGCAAATCTTAACAAAGGTTGTTTGTGCAGAACAGCTGCTCATTCATGCAGAAAAATGACCTGTGATCTGCAAACATTTTCACGTAAGAATAATTTTATGCAGGCACTTCAGCTCTGTTGATTTCCCTTGGATTATTCAGCCATGTTATTGTACGTGTAGCAGTTTGCAGGATCATTTACTGAACAGATCAGTTAGTAATGCCAAGTAGCTAAATAAAGCAAGAACGTTCAGATACTCATGGGCCTGGGAAATCATTCTAGCTCTGGGGCTTTGGGCATGCTTTTAGAAAATATGTGGGTCCTGCTGCAAATATTTGTAATTGCCACTTAAGAAAGTGCAGAGGAAACTTGGAATATCCTATAGAATAACATAATTTGTAGTGACTTTGCTGTAAGGTGGTTTGCTGCTATATAGAGGAACAACTTCTGTTTTGTTTAATTTTGTCATATTCTACATAGCTAACATAATTGCCTAGGAAAAAATAGTATTTCTAGTATTTGTAGCGAAAAGGTGGGAAGTGATCATCTAGCGGATTGCAATTAATTATCAAAAACTTGACTTGCCAAAAGACATTGTTATAGTTCACTTCAAGTAGCATATTCCATAACCTGGAAGTCATTCCACATCCTCTCGAGTGTAAGTGTCGTGTGCCCGTTAATTTGTGCAGAAGAATTGTACTGGATGCTGCACCTCATACCCCAAACAATGCAAATTATACATTTACCAGGAAGACCTTAATTCCTGTCTGTGTGTTCTTCTAAGTTGAATATATTTCAATTCAAGTCCTAGATTCTACTAGAGTCAATTTAAGTGGTGTAGTATTTTCATAGAAAGTCTTTGACTTTTTTGCATAAAACACAGGATTAGGTTGTGAAGAAATAAAAATTACTTTTTATTCATTTTCTTCCTTGTTGAAAAGATAATTATTTGATATAAATAAAGTTTTGGGCTTGTTTGTGGTTTTTTGGTGTTTTTTGTTTTGTTTTGTTTTGTTTGTTTTGTTTTGTTTTGTTTGGCACTGTAAATATCTTGGGAATGCGGTGCTGATTTCTTCGTGCAGTTCTGCCACCAAGACAATTCAGCCAACAGCTTCAAGTTAATGCTCTTGCTGTCAGTGTTTGATAGAGTGGTTCTGTTGTTAACTTGATAAGCAAAATTTAACAGACCACACCAGTTATGTATTGGGTTATTAAAGATTGTTCCGTTCATTTTTGAAGCTGGCTGAAATGAAATTTGAAAGCAGTCTTGAAGCCTGTGTATTAATTGTTCATTTAATGTTATAATACTTTATCTTTTATCAAATAAATTTTACTTATTCTATAAATACTGTTTTATGTGATTTATTACTGCAAAGACAATATTTGCAGTTAATTGCTTTTTAATGGTAACAAGGCAATTAATTACATAGAACAGACTTTTTCCCCTCCTAAATTTTTCTTCGTTTTATAATTACTGAAGTATTTTGTAAGAACAAGTATGATCTCTTTTGGCAATTACAAAATAAATAATTTTAGCAACTAACTATTTTTCTGTATTCAACAAGATGTTAATTACATAAATTCAAAGAATTGGTAACAAATAAAATGGATCATTATTAATCTGTGCTAAATTATAAATATATAGTCTTAACATGATTTGAAAAGGAGAAAAATATTTGATAGAAGTTAAAAGTTTACAACATACATCTGCAGAGTTCTCTGAGGAAAAATTGTGTCATGGTTGTAACTATCAGGAAAAGATTTATAGAAGTACTTTAAGACAAAAATGGCTAAGCTGTTGGAAAAAAAAAAATTCCTCTAAAGAAAGACTATATAGATCACTCTTGACTCATATCTCAATTTGAGAATACCTCGTGTGTGCATTGTATAGTACTTACGTAGCTCATAGAAGTGACTGTTCATAGGAATGTGACATATATTTGTTGTCAGAGCAAATTGTGTTTAAAATGTGCAGCATTTGGTGCTTGCAGCTGTAAAGGAAAGTACTGTACTACAACTGAGAAACATATGAAAACTGAAGATGCTTGACTTTTCTGTTATAGAAAGTAGATGTTTTAAATAAGACATTATTTTAAAGCAGAAACCAAGGAAAAAGACGTATAGTCTTTAATTATTGTCAGCTTTATTGCATGAAATCCACATTTTGTAAAATGGATCTTGATTGACAGCGTCTTTGGAAAGCTTCTTTTGAAAATCTAAGCCATGAGTTAAAGAACAGATTTTATTGTAAATGAGATTTCCATGTTCATTATTAACCTATAGGTTAATATTATTAAGCTGTAGGTTTAATCTTCTTTTTGCAATAATAGGTAATTTAAGGTTGAAAATCTATATGTGGAAGTAATAGATAATATAGATGTAACAATCACAAAAAAAGTGATCTGAAATAAATTTTCTTAACTGTTTAAACCCCACACTTTAGTTTATAGGAAGAGCATGAATAAATCTGGATAAAAATCCAGAACAGAAAGTGAAACTCTGATGCAGTAAGTTTTCCCACTGAAAAGTTCTTTAATTAAATATGTGGTTTTTACAATTTTATAATCTGTATATGAGATGGCAAAATTCAGAGTTCTAATTGGCAGAACTGACTACAATTTAATTAAAGTTTTGCAACCTGCAATTCATTTGCAAATGAGTTCCTGAGTCTAAATTTTGTTCTTATTCTCAGCCAAAAAATGAGTTCTCCTGCATGAAGAATGTTCCTGCAGTTTGCCTTGTGTAATGGACTTTATGTTTAGTCTTCTTTTTATTATAATAGCTATAATATCAAAATAAACATCAAGAGTTCTATCTAGCTCTTTGTATTCATATTAGCCTTTATTATAAACCTTTTGTTTGTCATCCTTCAGAAAGTAAATTCCTGGCTGAAAAAGGAGTTGTAAAATCAGTGGTCTCATGTAGAAGCTATATGGCATTCTAGTAGCTGTTAATTTTTGGGGTACTTCTAGTGTTGCAAAATACACGTATGGGAGAGTGTGGGAGAGACTCTGAGGACATAAAATATTGCAGAAATAATTTATTTTTAAATAAATTCTCACTTAGGAAGTATTCCTAAGCTTTCTCACTTAGGAAGTATTCTACACACAATAGAAATGAAAAATAATAATTTAAAAATCCTGTTTATGGATTTTAATCCATGCCAGCTACAGGGAAAAATGAAATGGATCCAAAAAATACAGAAATAAAGAAATTAAGACTATAATAGGGGGAAAGACTGAGTTTGAATTTTTCTGATTTGCTAGCTATGCATTAAATAGTCTCCTTTACCAGTACTTACTTACCAAAATGTTTGCATTTGAAGGTCTGTTTACTGTGACTGTGGAATTGTAGAGGTTCTCTTCAGAGGAAGGACAGGCTGGAGCAAAAAAATCTCTTCTAACTGTCTTCTTCTTGCCCAGATGCCTGAAAGCACTTCCTCCAAACGGCAGATGAGATTGCTTTATTTTTCCATACATTGCAGATGGATGAGTAATGTTTTCTTTCAGTAATGACCAATAATGGACTCGATTTTTTTATTTTATCCTTTTTGTACAACTGTATATCTCTGTAAATATCTGCACTTCTCATTCCAAGATTTTTAAGAGTTTTTAACTCAGAACCCTGATTTAGCAATGAGTACCTGCATCTCTGATAAAAGTAAAATATGCTTTTAAATAAAGCTAAAAGAAACTTGGATAAATTTTCTCTATTAGCATACTGGGATATTGTAATCTGGGGAAACAGACTGAGTGTACCACATACTGGAGGGTCCATTTCACATACAATTATGCAACATCCAGCAAGTCCTTGGTTTTAGGTCCTATTCTAAAAAATCAAGGCATGTGATTGTTTTAAAGCGTTGCGTGTGTCATACATTTGACTGATTGCTGTGAATTTCAAGAACAGATTTTTATTGGCACCTGTGCTCTTAAGTTGTTTTGAAAAGTCTTAATGAGAGTGTATTAAGCATCAAATGTTGAAATAGAATTATGTGACCAATTATATGCCTTTATGTCTTAATATAATAATGTATTTTCCAGAAAGCTTTCAGTGAAAATCAGGCAAATGAAGGAAAATTGGCAAAGGTCATATTGAATAACTGAGGCCAGAATTTGGCCTCTGCACTTAGGAAGCAGGGCAAGAAGAACAGCAATTTAATGTTTTGTTGGATTTTTTTACATTAAAAAAAGATTTAGATAGATTGAACTAATATCTATAGCTGTTGGTTTTATAAACACTTTTCTAACAAAATAATAGTTTTTTACTTTAACTGAATTTTGGAGGTTATAGATATCCTGCTAATAGAGTATGACTTTTTCATACAGGCTTTCAAAACTAAACATTTTACACTGAACCAGAAATCCCATGCCTACTACTTTACTTCCAAAACCATTCAACTTTAAAGTTTTTTCCTAACTTCTTTCCAGGAGAGATATCAGTTTGTTTAAACAGTCTGTCTTCTAGATAGTGGTCTGTGTTGGGCACTTGAAAACAGCACTGCAGGGCTGGGAGCCTGCGGGTCTAGAATATACTTCATGTGTTGGTGTAACGCACCTGAGAGGTGGATTGGGCAGTCAGTTTTGGGATGGTCCAAAATCTATTGCCTTGTCTTATTGGTCATTTACAACATGGGAATCAAGGTCTGTTTGGTATTAAAATTACCCTTGCCAGCAGATCAGAGTAGGACATCATGATCTATCTCATGGACGGAAAAAGGACTTCTTACGCTCTGCTTTCTGGGGTTTTGTACAAATGTGAATCTTTTGCTTTGCAGAGAAAGGAGTGTCTGGAAATGGAGCTGAAAAATATTTATATTGTTTGCCTATATCTTTTACCTCAGACCTACTCAGACTGTGGAGTTTTATATGTGAATTAATGCAGTAATAAGTGTAATTCATACTGTGTGCAATCACACAACCTCTTGGACTTTTTACTTTGGTTCATTGTGCAGAAAAACGAGAGTGAAAGGTTATGATCTCAGTGATTTACCAGTACCTTCTATACTGCCAAATAGTGATGTATAGAAAGCACAGTAAGCAGAGTTAGGCTTCCATGGACTGCGAGGCAACGTGCATTCAAAACAGTTCATCAGTCTGAGAAAATACTTGGCACTCATTTGTAGAAAAGCATTTTAACTTTTCATTCAAGCATTTGTAGAAAAGCTTTTTAACTATTTTCCCTGTGGGCCTGGCAGAAAAGGACCGGTAGATAATACTTCATCTTCCATTTTGCTGAGCCAAGTACAGGGGAAGTTGGCCAGGATTTCTCAGTTGCTGCACTCCATAAAGGAGAGACCAGGAGGAGACATGTTTTATCACTTCATTTGTCTGCTTTGGAAAGCAAATACCCCTACTAAAGATATAGAGAGAAAAGAGAGCTGATAATTAGCATCAACATCAGTTTGGTCTGGATAAGTTATTTCTACACCACTTCTTGCAGATTTTTGAGGTCCATGCCATCATTCTGGTACTTGAGAGTAAGAGGATGGAAACCCCAAGGCTGATAATGTTACATATTTACAGGTTATTTTCAAATCAATGTGGCATTTGTAATATTTTGTGCCATTCTAGGTCAGGTAATGAAACTCTCAGAGTCATTATCAAATCTGATCTCCAAGTAGAACACAAATTGTGGAGGGGTTGAGTAGAGCATGGATTTGACTCAAAGGTTGGAGATATGCAAATCCACTTGCTTTTCCTAACTGCTTAATGCTTAGACAGAGACTTAATAATCTTAAGAGTTCAAAGAGGTTTGAATATTATATTCCTTTATCCAGCAAATAATATGCACTCAGATTATATAATTTTTTTATATGTTTAAAAGTGGCACAGGAAAGAGACTCTTACTCCTTTGCTCCTAAAATATTTGTTTCTTGGCAGCAGTTGTCTGAATGTATAGCAGATGTACTAAATATAATCTGCCTATGATTTAATGCAGCACACATGCAGAGAATGAAAATAACATTAATACAATTTGTATTTTTAATAAGGACTTCTGTGCAAGAGGAAGCACTATTCTGGTTATGACTACTTATTCAGTGATATAAATAGAACTTTTGGGTTTCCAGGGCTGTCTGTCTGGCAAAGTTCATATGACACCAGTTTGTGATGCAAGACTCCCGAAAAGAATGTCCTCACTAACATTTATTCTGTGTTTTTGTTAACAGGAAGAATGCTTTTTGAATTTAGAAGCTCCTATTGCAAGAGTATGTGGCTATGACACTCCCTTCCCTCACATCTTTGAGCCTTTCTACATCCCAGACAAATGGAAATGCTATGATGCTCTTAAAAGAATGATTAACTACTGAGCAGTAGTACAGGTGAGAAATAACAGCTTGTACTGACAGGTTACCTGCAAGGGTTCTGACAGCATTACTGCAAGGTTTGGGCCTGTAGTACTACTTGTTTATTTAATGTATTTATTTATTGTTTAATTATTTATTTAATTTATTAGTTCATTTAATTATTTATAATAAGAATTGCCTCTTACAGCTTTAGGCCTTCAGTCTTAAAGGCATCTGAATATTTTTGAGTACTGCCATTGAAATCAGTGTTTAAAATTAATTACCTTGCCTAATCAATTTGAAAATTAAGTGTCTTGAATCTTGAGACGTGTAAAGAGTATAAATTGAAGGGTGAAAGGAATACTTATGCAGAGAATATATTTTCATCTCTATTAGAATACTCAAGAGGTACTTCATCGGCCAACCACAGTGTTAAATTTTATAATTTTTCACTCCTCAGGGTGGCCTGTAATCCTGCAATGTACAAATAACACCCAATTTACTCTGAATATTGGCTCTGTATTGTAAACACACGCAAACCATTGGAAATATGTGAAGCATCTGTAGTGTCTTACAGTTCTGTTGAATTACTACTGTTTAATATTTATTATAAAAATAATTTTTCTGTTTGGTCTTCAATGTAGTTTGATCACGCTTGAAGATTTCTGTTTGCAGAGCACAGAGGCTGTGAAGTAATACATATTTCTGTGTCTGTTACTCACAGTCTGTAACATCTTTTGTTTCATTATAATATTGTACTAACTAACATTTGACTGTGGGGTGGGCTGACCAGGATTTAGAATTGTGTTGTGGGAGAATTTCTGATGTATAATGACCAAAGTTTAACAGTTTAGAAAATGTGTTAACACAATTATTCTGTGCTGCCTTTAACTGAACAAAGTAACCTAGGTTTTGAGGTAGGGTCTTGATGGATCTTGTACATGGGAAATGAAAAGAATAAAACAATAGAAACTGTAATGGGCAGGCAAGGGATTTTCAGCTGTTGACACCAAAGACAGGAGGGACAAGGTGGGCCCTAAATGAGGGGTGCCATCTTCTGTCTATTTTACCTCTACATTAAACTGTGAATTAAATTTAGAGCCATGGATAGAAGGTTACCAATACCATAATGTTAATTTCCTTTATATGCAGAGTTACTTTCAAGAGATGTTTTGGCATTCCACTCTGTTTGTTTCTTTCAATAGCAGACAGTGGAGTTTCTGTATGAGAAATGGAATTGCTACCAGTGATGCAGTGTCTCCAAAAAAAAAATGTAGTTCTACTTTTCTCAAAAATCGCTTGTTACTGATGTACCAGAGCATTTAATAGAATCACAGAATGTGCTGAATCAGAAAGGAGCCATGAGGATCATTGGGTCCAACTCTTGGCCCTGTGCAAGACACCCCAGGAGTCCCATCAAGTGCCTGAGATTGTTGTCCAAATGCAAATGCGTCTTGAACTCTGTCAGGCTTGGTGCTGTGGTCACTTCTCTAAGGTGCCTGTTCCAGTGCCCAACCACCCTCTGGGTGAAGAACCTTTTCCTGATATCCAACCTAAACCTTCCCTGACTCAGCTTCATGCTGTTTCCTTTAGTCCTGCCTTGTCATGAGAGTGAAGAGATCAGATCCTGCCTGCCCTTCCTCTTCCCCTCACAAGGAAGCTGTAACTGCAGTGAGGTCCCCCCTCAGCCTCCTGCAGGCTGAACAGACCCAGTGCCCTCAGCTGTTCCTCACACAGCTTCCCCTCAGGGCCCTTCACCATCTTTGTTGCCCTCCTTGGACACTCTCTAATAGTTTAATGTCT
>JAYDZK010000169.1:80374845-80384055 GCA_034509185.1 Euphonia xanthogaster | reverse complement strand
GTAAAACATTAATAGATATTTTAGTAACTGTCTCCTAAAAATGTACTGTTACTGTATTTCAAAGCATATAAAATAGATGCAATTAGAGTACTTCCCTATTAAAATGTACTTTGGTAATTAATAGCCTTAATAAAATATACTTTGTATTTACAGTTTTCACAGAAAAAAAGTGATTTCTAATTTAGTTCAAAGCTCAAGTTCAAGTTTCCTGTATTGAAATATGGAATAATATATTTCTTAATAAACATGTATAAAATATTTGCTTTTAATGTGGACTGCTGCAATCGGGTTGAGGGGCAGGTTTTGTGGTTTTGGTAACTGGTGTTGTGTCAGTTTTAATAATATAAAAAATTGTTCCTTTCTTCTCTGCTTTGGGTAATAGGATATTTTTCCCTGGCAAACATGGATTAATGTTCTAAAATAGGTGCTGCCTCCAAAAGCCTGCCTAGATGGCAGTATTCACTCACATAACCTCTGCTCAAGGATGGAGGCTGTTTAAGTGCATGTTACGGAAAAATGACTTACAGTGCTAAACTGGATGGGAAGGTGTATGCTGGTACATGCAAATAACTGTTTCTTATTAAGTTTCCTAATAATAAAATCCAAAAACAAGTCATATTTTCTGGGTTTTAACCACTTAGGTCTCCTAATTTTATTCTCAGATTTAACCTGGGCAATGATTGTTTCACTCTAAGTAACTCCTAAAGGAAAAATTGTGTTACTACTCCTTGCTGATAGTCCAGAAAATTAGTAATCTATCTAGTCATGCTCATTTAACACCAGTTGCTAGAAATACTTACAGTACAAAGTTTATTGCTGGGTCTTGAGTTCTTCACCGAAAGGGTTCTCAAGTGTTGGATCAGCACCAGGGAAACAGGGGAGTCACCATCCCTGAAGGTTTTTAAAAGGTGTGTAGCTTTGGCATTAGGAGTATGGTTTAGTGGTGGACTTGGTTGAGCCCGGTTAATGGTTGAACTGCGATGATCTTAGAGGTCTTTTCCAGCCTAAATTATTATATTATTCTATGAAAGACCTACAAAGCCTTCATGGGACCCCAGATTTATTAACTGCAGATGAAAGACTTGTATCCTCTTCTGTCATCTAGCTCAGTTAAGACTGTAGTGCCATAACAACCTCACCGTAATAAACTGTGCTGATTATATAAAAATTGGACTTAGATCATTAGAGGTATTCTTCCTCGTGGAAGTGCATGTGTTTGTAACAGGATTAGCCAGTAGTACATTCTCACTGCAGTAGCCAGAAGCCTTGACACAATGACCTTCTGCTCCTACGGTCTGATAATCAATTCTGAGCCCATTAATCTTTCCAGACAGATTTCTTGCTCCCTTAGCTAAAACCTGGTGTTCCTGGTGCACTGGTATACTGCAGAAGCTCTGTTCTAGCCACATAACTTCAGAGGCAGCAACTGAAAGGAATCCATTCAGCAAGCTGGCAGAGATTGTTATCACAGCAGCTCATGGGGTTCAGTGAGCATTATATGTTCATAACAAAATAAGCTGACACAGTCTGTAAGCTCTGCCAGATTTCAGCAGACCTGAAATAAGGATGCAATTCTTTTGTAGCTCTTTTTCAGCTTAGCTGCTCTGCAAGATACACGTTGATTAGATATGGGAGGGCTACAGCTGACTTCAGTGTAAAACACGATTTTTAGAACTTGGTTCAGTTGCTTGTGCTTTGGCATTGAGTACCATTTGAGACACCCTGGGGTATCCTGCATGGTCTCCATGTCTCCAGCAGCTGCTTCCATAGGTCCTATGTGGTATCAGCCAACCCCATGTGTATCTTGGGTGCCTCAGGGCATCTCAAATAGCATAGATGCTGGCATTCAGGCATCTAAATGGAGCCCTTTGTTTTCTAACTTTGGATAGCTGATGTCTGACTATTTTTCTGTGAGCTTGCATAAAATGCCAGCACAGAGATTGGTCCATTCCTTGATTTTCCAGATAAATTGCTCAAATCTTCAGTATGTACATAAGGTGGGATACATGGCATTGTGTGTGAAAGAAAGTATCATCTCCTAGGTGATGGGCTGATGCTGCACTGGACTGTTAGTTCCTGGGAGAATAATTTAGAGCAAAACCCCAGCCTTGGAACTGTTACCTGGCTGGAGTTGGTTGCCATATGTCACAAGGCTTCTGATGATTATCTGAAGGTAACGGGGCAAGGACCTAGTTCTGTTCCAGCAAAACCATGAGCAACAGGAGTGAGTTAATGGGAGATGAGTCCCCTTGCTTTCTGTAGACTCTGTGTGGGATTCAACTCAGAATTAAGCCACCTAAATGTGTCAAGATTTAGGTGTGTATGGCTGAGCAGAGCAGTTGAGCTGGTACTAAGTTCCTTTAAGGTAATCTTGACTCATTCTGCAGGCTGAACTGAGTCCACTGACTGGTTGTCTCTGCTTGGTGCCCCATTAGGTGCTGTGAGGTGTCCTGCCTGGCCCTCAGCTGCTTGTCTGGAAAGGTTCAGGTCTCCCATCAGTCCTTGGTCACACCTGCTGTACTCAAGGTACATCTTTCACCATGCTCAAAGTCATTCTGGAGCATCACTGCTAAATGTGTGGGCAGCAGGATCTAATTCCCCAGTGGCTGTGACTGCCATGGGATCACAGCCTGAAGGTAGACAATAGATTCTTAACTTCAGACAAAATTACTCATTCTATGCTTTTGGCAGAAGGGATAGAATGGAGAAGAAGAACATGAAGTGTTTTGAGGATGCTGGGGCCATGCACTAAGTGGTGGAAGAAGCTGGGGGAGTGTGGTCTGTCCTTCAGTCCAGCTGCTACAAGCAGCATTGGCCTAATCCATACTTTTAAGGTCATGTAAGTCATCCCCAGCCCCCTAACAGAAAGAACTAAACCTCCTGATGAGCAGTACCAATTAACTTGATCAGCTGCCTATTTTCATATTTCACAGGCAACACTGAAGCAACCCTAGCCTTGGTTTTATGTTACTTGCTTTGAAATTGCTTTATGGTCTTTGGTGATGTTTTTAAACCCTATTTCTGTCTGCCAAAATAATTCTGCTACTCTAAGAGCAGAAACTAGTGTCTGGTCTTGCTCATGTAGGTCTGTGGCTAACTGTTCTACAGCTGACAGTAATGTGCCACCGGTGTCTCATAAGGCGTCCCTGTTGATTCCTGTGTGTAATTAATTACTTTTATATGGTAATTAAATCACTCCTGTTTATTTGCACTCTGCTTGCAGCTGAGTACTTGCTGAAAAGAGAAATTGTCTGACTTGCCTGTGGTTGCTCCACTGCAACATTGGTGAGCTCTGCCTTGCCTGAGCCACTGCTAGGTCCAGGCTTGAATAGTCTCTGGCAGTTCTGAGGACAGTGACCCGGGCTGCTGATGCAGCCCCTTCCCCTCTGCTGCCCTGCCAGTTTCAGCTGTGCTGGGGGCTCGAGGCAGCCCCTGCCGGGGGTCCGGCCGGCAAAGGGCGCAGTGGGTGTGGGGAGCTGTGCCGGCATCCCAGGTACCTCTGGTTTGGATGCGGGCGGGGGCAGGAGAGGCTGCAGAGCCCTGCGCTGTGAGAGCTGGGCCAGCGGCAGCGCTCGGGTCTGTGCGCCGGGAGCGGGCTCTGGCGCGGTTGCAGCAGCACAGCCAGGCAGGTCTCAGTGGCCGCTGCGCAGGGGAGATATTAGAGATTGTGTTTCAGTGATGACCTGGGACCTGACAGGAGCTGTGTGACTCCAAGCCTGCCTGCATTTGCAGTGCACAGTGTTCCACATGCAGCTCGGCTGTCTCACACTTGTTATGTGCTAGTCTAGAGGCTTGCAGGAAGGGGCAAACCCAGATACATTTAAAATTTTTGGATGGTTTGTGCAGGAGGTGCAGGGAAGGTGCCCCCAGCAGGACCCATAGCTCTAACATAGTGCTGGATGCTTTTCTCTACCATCCAGCCCGCTGCAGGGTAGTGCCTCAAGTCTAAGCATAAGATGATTGAGAGGTGTGTGTCACATAATAAAGTGTTTTGGCCTCAGGAATTTTCAAAGATGCCTCTCAAGAAAGCGGTGAGGCAGTGGAGGAACAAAGTGCAGCCTTGTTCAAGTGCAGCTCTGATGGTTTCATGGCACCTCTTGTAACCTCCTGATCCTCTGGTTTGTTTACAAAACAGAATTTAGCTTGGGAAGGACAGTGTGAGCAGGTTGGCATTCAAATGTTAATACATGGAGAACAAAAAGGACTAAGGACAAGCTTAGTGTAATCGTAACTTAGTCCTCTCAAATGATTTTTTGTCACTCCCCCCACCCATCTCTTCAGTAAAGTTTCCCCCCTCCCTTTTTGCCAACAACCTAGTTGCTCCTTGAACTACAACACTTTTAAAAGTTTGAAGTAATTTTTGTCACACTTTTTTTTGGTAATAAAACCAAACTATTGTTCGTCATTTGCTGTGTAACAGTTGAGTTAGAGGCAACTGAAGCAAGTGGATGTTGAACAGCCTTAAAAAGCAGAGCTGGTCTGAAGCCCTGGCCTCCTCCTTGGTCCTTCCCTTCCTGGCTTGGTCCCATGCCACAACCAACCCACAACTTTGCTGGGTGTTTTGCTGCCCCAGGCAGGGGGGCTGGGCTGGGCTGGGGGAGGTCATGGAGTGAGTACCAGAGCAGTGGCAGCTGCTGCTGCTGGGTGATGAAGAGTGAGAGGAAGAAGAGGTGGGAGGAAGGCATTAGCATTTTGTTGCAGGGTCGTAGCCCTGCCTGTCCTCAGCCATTGACTTCAGCCTTCCCAGGCTTCCCACTCCGCTGAAAGTCCCAGCCTCAGTCCCTTGGGAGAGGGAGCCAGCCTGGATGTCACAGACTGTGCATCTCTCCCTACCTGTGGTGCATGCAGCCACCGTGTCCCATCCCCATCCCTTCTTGTTCCTGCTCACCCGGGTGGAGGCAGCTTTGGTGACTTACAGCAATTCGCTGCTCAGGCTGTGAAACACCCACTCAGGCAGTGATCTAGGTGTTGTCATATGCACAGCTTGAGCCTTTGGGAGATGACACTTTATCTAATTAGCTTTCAACGAAGAACATGTGATTCATCTTGTTACGAGCAGTGAAATCACTGAGCATTTTGCTGTCAGCATTGCTAACCGAGCCTTCTGCTTCCACAGTACTGCGGTTTAAGGGATGCCCTGTGCAGATTTGTCTGAGTTTCTGTCATTGCTGCACCAGCTCACTCCCCTCAGCTTCATCTGCCTCTGCTCTTGCAAAGCTGTTTTGTGGCAACACAGCAAATGCCTGCATTCATCCTGATGTTTTGGGAAGGAGGATGTTCAAGTTATTAATACAGTTAAAATTATCTCGCTGGAGCATAACCGCAAAAGCAAACTGATGTTTGTGGTGTCTACAGACACACTGAAATTGCTCTTGAATGAATCTGGCTCCATGAGATTGAAATTTATAGTATATTTCCCAATGAATTTGATTAATTTTATTTTTAAGGACAAGCAATCCTTAGGTTACAGTAATTTCCTTCCACTGTCCTGGTAACATAAATATCCATAAATATCCATACATATCCAGACATTAAACATATATCCATAGATGAAATCTTAAGATTCTTCAACTAAGTATTAAATATGGGGCTATCTGTTAAGCAGGTTCTTTGGATTTATTTGCTTATTTTTCAACCAGGGGAAATAGTTAAATTCAAGTGAGATTTGTTATTTTCTTATTTATGAAGCTATTTAATTCTTTCGTTAATTCTGATACTATGCTGAAAAAATCTGCTAGGTAAGTGTTGCTGCAGTCCCATGCAGTGAGGTGAGTTACGTCTGTGATTACTCCCCTTCACTGCTTGGGAATATGAAGACCTGATACTGTATCTGAATGTCCTGGTTTTGGCTGGCATGGAGTTAATTTTCTTCACAAAGTAGCTGGTACAATGCTATGATTTGAATTGAGTAGAAAAATAATGTTGGTAACACCCTGATGCTTTGGGTTTTGCTCAATAGTGCTGGCCTTAATTCAAGGATTTTCCAGTTTGTCATGCTCTGCCAGTGAGGAGACAGGAGACAAATGAGAAGCTGGTGGCGAGCAGGGCCAGGACAGCTGACCCAAGCTAGCCAAAGGGATAATCCATACCATAGAATGCCATGCCCAGTGTATAAGCTGGTGGCAGTTGGCTTGGGGATGGACTGGTCGTCAGTCAACAACTGGTGACCAAGTGTGTTGTGCCTCTTGTTTCTCTTTGGTTTCATCTCTTTCTCTTATTTTATTTTATATTTTATTTTATTTTATTTTATTTTATTTTATTTTATTTTATTTTATTTTATTTTATTTTATTCAGTGTAGCTAAGAGATGATTCCCCCTGGAAGCTGCAGGACCCACACAGATGCAAACGGCTGAGGAGGGAGGGAGGCTCCCTGAAACCCAAAGGGGAAATGAAAACGTGTTTGGGAATCCTCAGCCAGCTACACACAGGCACTCCCAGAAAAGCAGCTCTGGGCACAGGATATGGCCATTTCCCAGGATGGTCCTGGAGCGTGGCACCTCCTGCTGCTGTTTGCAGTGAACAAACCCAATGAAACTGGGGTTTTGTGCTTTTCATAGGCTGCAAGTGGCTATGCACATTCCTCAATATTTTCCTACTTCCCTTTTCGGATGTCTAACATTATGTATTATTTTCTGATACTTACCTAACCCGGGAAATCTGTTTTCCATCTCGCTTCAGCCAAGGTTTTCTTTTTAGCCAGTCCTTCCCAGTATTTTCCTTTAACACTTCTGGTTCGCTGAGTGAACTTTGCAGTGTGAGGGTAAATGAAAGTGAAAATGTATTGCTTGTCACACACTGGCTGTTTAGAGAGGGTTTGGGGTTTTTTTTTCCCCCTCTGGATTTGAAGAGGCAGATATAAATCATTGATTTAAAACCGAGGTAATTTAGCAAGATTACAGGAGAGGGAAAATCCACTTCCTACCCAAAGTAACAGTCTCTTAGGTCTCTCCACCTACACAAGCCATATGCATCCCCCGAGCTGCCCAAGATCCTCTTTTGTGTTTTTCTGGCAGGACTGTGGTGTGATAATTGAAGTCTACATGCAAAGCTTTCTTGGTGGGTCTTTTAATTACTTTGTAATTGGGCAGAGGGTTGCCATCCCTCAGCCCCCAGCCTTTTCTGTGTGTGTGGAAAGTCCCAGAGCTGAAGGGATGCTCACAGCTCAGAGTCCCAGCTCAGGGGGATGTGGTCAGGGGTTGCCTTTTTGTGCCATCTCCCTTTGTAACCAGCACGAGCCAGCTGTGATTTCCTTGCTGGGGTGGAGCTCTGGCATGGGGGAGCAGAGGGATTTGTGCTGCAGCAGCGTGGGGGGGATGCTGGATCCCAAGGGCTCTGCATCGGAGCAGAGGGGTGGAGAGAGGGATGGTGAAGGGAATGCTCATCCCTGGCTGGAGTTGTGGTTGCCAGTCGTGGGAAGCCTTTGTGCTGACCCCAGGGGGAGCGTGGCATAGCAGAGCTCCTCACTCAGAGCACTGGCACACCTCGAACTCGGGCATCAGCTGGGCTTAGTGACCTCATCCAAGCTCACTTGGTCCCTGCCATGTGTTCCCCCTTCTGCTGAGGGGTGGCGGCTGCCAGGTTACCCAGGGCAGCATGCAGAGGCTGTGTCTGTGTTTGAGGCCAAATACTGAGTTCTAGAAACAGGTGCTGACCCAGCTCTCAGTGGCACTGCCACACCTGAGCAGGTATCCACTAAATACCCTCAAAATGAGAGATGTCCTGCTCTTGTTACTCCCATTGTCGTTGGGAGTCAGGACTCCCACCAGGCACAGGGACTGGAATCAGCAGATCTTTTTAACAGATGTAGCAAACCACACAGAATCCTTTGATTCTGGGAGCTGGAGCTCAAAGCCCAACTCCTGTAACACAAACAGGGGCGTCTCTTGGGTTGTCAGTCCAGCAGGACCATGTCACCAAAAGAGGTGTCCTGGAGCCTGTCCTGCTCCCACTGGCAGGACAGGCTTCCAGTAATGAATTTCCAATGAAACTTTTTTCTAATTATAGCAAATAAATTTTACAAACATTTTCCTGGGAAGAGAGTTTGAAACTAGAGCCAAAAAGGAGAAGACTGAAATTTAGACAGTGCCTGAAAAAAAAATTAAAGATGGATTGCATGCTAGTTGGCTTTTATTATCAAGCCAACCTGTGAACTTCAAATTAATGGGTTTTAAGGAATGTTATTCCAATATGACCAGTTTGTGTCATTGGAAATTGGAACGTTAGAACAGTGGCATCAAACCCAGCTCTTCCCTCTCCCCACAGGACACCCTGGTGGCGCTGGAGAAGGGTGGGTGGCAGAGGGCTGGTGGCAGAGGTGACAGCCAGCAGCAGGTCACTGGCAGCGCTGGTACAGCCTGAGCAGAGTCCCTGGTCCAGCAGCCCTCAAGGCAAAAAATTGTGTATTTATTCTCCTTTCTAAATTCTGCAGTGAACTCTGCTCCTTTTCCAGAGCAGAGCCACTTCCAGTTGCAAATGCTCTTGGTTTTTGGGGAAAAGGAGGAGTAATTCTTAGGTGCCACTAAAAGAAGCGTGAGCACCCACGGCTGGCTGCCCCATGCCCCACAAACACGAGGGCAGCACGTGTGTGCTGACAGAGAAGGCAGGCTCAGTGCTCCCTGCTCTCTTTCCCAGGAGAGATTCCCACTGGAAGCACAGGGGCTGGCAGTACCATGCTGTTTGTGAGCATGCCTATCTTCCCGTGGCTCCTGAGCTCAGCTGGGGAATTTAATTAGAAGGCAACCATGGAAAAAATCCATAATACTTACATACATAGAGGGGGTGTGGGCTGTGTGCAACTGAGGGATGATCTTAATGCAAACCTGAATGTAGGTTATTGTTCAGCAGGAAGGATTTGGTTGAGTATTCCTAAAAGAGAAAAAAAAACTAGAGAAAAAGGCCATCCCCAGCCAAAACCCCAAGCACAAGCCCCAGGCAGGGCACTAACCCTGGGCAGTGGGAAGATGTGGTGCCACGGATGGTTCTGGTCAAGGCTGGGCTGGGGTTTGTGCTGTGGGTTATTGGCACCCTGGGCACAGAGGTGGCCTAAGGGAGCCTTGGGATGATGCAGGTGGTGGATATTTTATGGCATGTGCTCATTTGCTTGAGGAGCAATCTGAGACAGGACGAAGGGTGGGAGATGCTCCTCTGGAAACCCATTGCAGCCGCAGGCTCTGGCTGTGCTGGCTCTTGCTAAAGCACCTAAGGGTTAA
>JAYDZK010000169.1:80356023-80372245 GCA_034509185.1 Euphonia xanthogaster | reverse complement strand
GGGATGGGATGGGATGGGATGGGATGGGATGGGATGGGATGGGATGGGATGGGATGGGATGGGATGGGATGAGGATGCTCAACCCAGAGGATCTTGCTCATTGCTCAACCCCAAGGGAGCCTCAGCCTCCCCCTGCCCTGGCTGCCATTCCTGGAACAGGAAGGGTTCCAGGGTGAAAATCAGAGCTGGTTCCTTGTTTTTCATGTCCTAAAGGGAAAGCTGTAGTCTGGCACCTGGACCCAAACCTGCTGGCACCTTTGTGGCTTTGCAGAGGGAAATAACCTTTGTCAAGTCCTTTGTAAGTTTTCTATTTTGCAAATAGTCCACAGGTCAGTGGTTTGACTGCACAATTCAGCTACCAGGATTAAAGTCTCGAGTGCACTACTGAGCTTCCAAAATAATAATCATAAATAAACCCCCCAAAACTTTTTTCTATTGTATGGACATGCCAAAAGATACAGGAAATCCATGGATAGATGGCTTTTTCATTTTGGCATATCCTGAAAGGTTAATATGTTTGCTGAAAAGTCCTTTTTTCAAGCAGTATTCATGCCAAGAATTCCCTTCTGAAGCTCACAAAATATCTGAAAGTATTAAAAAAATCTGTGTTCAGTACCTGTATGGCTTCCAGTTATAATAAAGTCAGTCATGTGGCAGATATGATTGGCCTAATCTTTTGGGTGTGTTTACATATTTGAAGTTTTCTAATTCAGACCCCTGTGCCAGAAACATGTAGCAACCTTTTCATGCTGAAATCTTTTGAAGTACTATTTTTCACTGTGTTCTCCCACAATCCCACTTTGCGTTTTGATACAAACTGAGAAAACCAGTAAATGAAAGGTAAAACTGCTTTTCCAGGCATGACCTTCACTTCAAGTGTTTGCTGGGGTGAGCTGTTCTGTACAGAACGTGCCGGTTTTACTCTTCAGACCTCCTTTGGGAAAAATCGTGAGTGTGGAAGTGTGGTGTGAGTTAAAAACGCCATGGTCTGTCCCAGAGGGGCATCTTCTGGATGAGGGGCATCTCTGGAGAGGCTGTGCCTTGGCCAGGCCAGAGGCACGTGTGCTAACTGCAATAATAACTACTGGGCATGCCTTGGTTACCTGCTTAATGTGTGGAGCCTGGTGATGAATGGTGTTTCTGAGGAATCAGTACTGGGATCAGCGCTGTTGAACATCTCTGTTGGCAGTGTGGACGCGGGGATTGCCTACAGCCTCAGCAATTTTCCTAACAAGACCAAGCTATGCGGGGATGCTGACTTGGTGGAGGGAGGGGATGTCATCCAGAGGTTCCTTGACAGGCCTGAAAGGTGGGTCCATGTCAACCTTGTGAAGTTCAACAAGGCCGGGGGCAGGGTCCTGCACAGGTTTAAGGCAACATTTACAGGCTGGGAAGAGAATGGATTGAAAACAGCTCTTAGAAAAAAGACTTGGGAGTGTGGCTTGACAAGAAGCATAGAACTGCTAGTGTTGGAAAAGACCTCTAAGATCATTGAGTCCAACCATTAACCCAACACCAACATGTTAGCACAAAACGTGTCTCCAGGTGCCACATCCAAACAGTTTTTGAACACTTTTCATGGTAGTGATTATACCACTTCCCTGGGAAACGTTTTTCAATATCTGGCCACCTTTTTGGTAAATGCATTTTTCCTTATATCCAACTTAAATCTCCCACAGCTTGAGGCCATTTCTTCCTGTCCTATCCTTGTTATTTGGTAGAGGAGATTGACCCCCACCTGGCTACCACCACCTACAGCTGAAGAGAGTGAGAAGGTCTCCCCTGAGCCTCTTTTTTTCCAGACTAAACACCCCAGCATCCCGCAGGCATCCCTTTTAAGACTTGTGTGCCAGACCCTTCCCCAGCTCCACTGTCCTCCTCTGGACATGCTCCAGCACCTCAGTGTCTTTTTTGCACTAAGGGGCCCAAAACTAAACACAAGATTTGAGGTGTGACCTCACCAGTGCTGAGTACAGTCAGTGCCCTGGTCCTGCTGGCTGTTGCTGATACAGGCCAGGATGCCATTGGCATTCTTGGCCACCTGGGCAAGCTGAAGCTCAGAATGGGCCAACAATGTGCACTTGCAGCTCTAAAGGCCAGCTGTATCCTGGGCTGCATCAAAAGCAATGCGGCCATCGGGATGAGGGAGGTGACTCTGCCCCTCTGCTCCTCCCTGGTGAGGCCCCAGCTGGAGTGCTGCATCCAGCTCTGGGGTCTCAACATAAGAAAGATATGGAGTTGTTGGGAAGAGTCCAGAGGGCCAGGAAGATGCTCGCAGGACTGGAGCACCTCTTCTATGAAAACAGTCTGAGAGAGCTGCGATTATTTAGCCTGGAGAAGAGCAGACTCTGGGGAGGCCTTATAGCAGCCTTCCCATACCTAAAGGGGCCTACAAGAGAGCTGGAGAGGGACTTTTTTCAAAGGTGTGTAGTGATAGAACAAGGAGTAATGCCTTTAAACTTAAAAAGGGTGAGTTTAGATTAGATCTTGGGAAGGAATTCTTTACTATTGGGATGGTGAAGCACTAGAAGAGGTTGCCCAGGGAAGTGGTAGATGCCCCATCCCTGGAAGTGTTCAAGGTCAGGTTGGCCTGGGCCTTGAGCAACCTGGTCTAGTTGAAGGCTGTGGCAGGGAAATTAGAACATGGTAGTCTTCAAGGTTCCTTCTGGATTAAACCATTCTATGACTAATTTGAGTTTGGTCTTCAACCAGCAAGAAAAGCTTGGCTCTATGGGAAGGGACAGTGCCTGATGATGGGGGTGGATGGGAAGGCTTCAGAGACGGGAGGTTGTTTATGGCCTAAACACAGATGGTGACAGAGGCTCGAAATTGCTCTGGGGAGCCTGGGCCAACCATCACCCATAAAGTCTTGGTAATGATTTCCTCACAGCAGTGGTGGTTTGCAGAGACCCCAGAGTAGATCATAGCACCTGGGAGATGTTAGAAGAAACAGGAAAAACAAAACTGCACCTCTGTGTCAACACCATCCCCAAACCAGCCAGCTGCTATGAGGTAACATCAGGAATTGGACAAAGGTGATGGTAATCACCTTTTCTTATTTGTTTGGGTGAAAGGGATGCCTCAAACAGAAGCATTGGGGTGGTGCCAGCTTTTGGCAGGAGTCCTGGGTGTGTGGGTGAGCAGACACCTTGCAGCACCTACTTCCTGGCACGCAGACAGAAGTGCAGCACCTGACATGGCAGGAAAGCCTGGAGAATTCTCGTTTGCTTTTCACTGGAGAAAAGAGCAGGTGCAGCAAAACAAGAGACAGTAAAGGCCAGTAGTGCTGAGAAGTACCAGAGGAAGGATCAAGGAGAGAAGCTGGCAAAAACCCTTCAACAGGTATAACAGTAAAGCAGTGACATATTGGTCTTCCTGGGGAAAACCAAATATGGGTGGTAAGAGTTAAAGTCATTCACATGTTCTCATGATGTTGATGGGAATAAGAGTTAAGAGAACGTACTGGGTTATGGGTCTGGAAATGTCTGAGGGAGCTGGACTGCAGCCAGTAAGCTATGGTAGGAAAGCTCATTAGATTAGGAAGATACTGAAGTGGAAAGCTGGCAGGGCCCTGTGGCCAACAGGGGCCCAGAAAATGTTTGGGAAGACAAGTCAGGGATGACCAAGAGCATTGTGTCAACAAAACATTAGCAAAGACCTAAAGGAGCTGAAGATCAGCTGGGAAGAAGTAGATGAAAGGACCAATGTCTGCGGTTTTAGAGAAATCATCTGCTGGGTTTATGAGTCACAGAGACCAAAACCAGATAGAAACAAGAACAGGGCAGGCAGAGTTATGGCCTGCTGGGTCTGGGAATGAACCACTAATTTATTTTGCATGTACAGTATTGCTGATTCCCTCCATATTTGAATTAAAAAATAGGGGGTTTTACACCCAGAAAAATGAGTAACACTTGTGAGTTTAATTCATACCACTTGCACCTCTGCTTCTGTGAATCTGGTGGCCATCAGTTTTAGTGTACGTGGGAACCTTGGGCTGTTCTCTTGCTTTCATTTCATCTATTTACTACACTTATGGTGGGACACTGGAAGCAGTGATGAGCATTGCAAAACTAAGTTGTTTTTGCTGGATCCCACTGCTTCCAGCTCCAGCTACTTTCCTTTCCCATGAAGCCACTGACTACTGCATGCAGAACTTATTGTCCCAGAGCAATAGCTGGAGAGGTGACAGCTGTCACGCACCCATGGCCAGATGTGTGCACATGGCTGCATCTGCATCTGTAACCAAATGGGATGCAGCAAGTTATGGACTGTGGTTTTTACAATGTGCTCTGTTTGCTTGAGGGCAAACTGTTTCTGTCACATTCCTGAGAGTTTGGAGAAACATTTCTGAGGACCTTTTACAGGGTGTTACTGAAGGCCACCATGACACAGTAATTCAAATATGTGACACCAAGTATTTCTCTGTCACTAATAGCCTTGTGGATTGGGGTGCCAGCATGACTGATGGATCTGGTGTTTTCCATTTGCTCTTGATGCCTGTTGACTTGCAGGGGAAAGTCCCTGATGTGCTAGTTTTGTCTCTTGTTTGTGTAGATAGTGGCGTATCACATCTTGAGATTGAAATTTCTAATAATGGCAACAATCATGGTAAGCCTGCAGTCCAGTTGGGAAGGCCAGTGGAAAAAGCAGTACTGGTGATGTAGCTGGGTTCAGTTTCTACAGCTCTAGCTGGCAAATTCAGGATTTCACCCTGTAGACAGAACAGAAAGACTTGCCAAGACTTCTTTTACCTATGGAAAGAGATTGGATCTGTTTTTTTCCTAAATGAAACTTTGATGCAGTCAGTCATGAGATGTTCTTGTTTACTGCAGTCTCAGAAATATATGGCACATGGTTCCTTTACACAGCATTTCAAACAGCTCATCTGAAGAGTGGTTGTTCACTAAATGAGGCAGTTTCTTTTTCTATTGTCATTCCAGAGAAATGCTAAGAATGCAGGCAAAAAATGCTGTGACATAAAACTTAGACCGAGTTAAAAATAAGTTCTAAATTTGTTTCCTGCATAATCACCTCTGTTTAGAGGTAGACATCTTTTTTTCCAAAATGCTGATGGCATTTTGGAGACCACAATACATCTCTTCACAAGTGCAGTAAGCTTCTGGCCCCCACCATCCCAGATTCTCTCCTGTCACTTCCTTGTGCAAATGCCATCCAAGATGCCTGTAACTCAGCAAAGAACTTAATTTTGGTTATGTTTCTATAATTATACAAGAGGCACAGGATATGTACCTCTCTGAGCACCCTTATTTCTTTCCATATCAAAAACACTTGTTCCCTTGTTCAGATCAAAGACACTTCTCAGTGTTAGAAGTTTCTTAAAATGAAGAACTAAGATGAACAATTACAGCACTGCTGTTTGATACCTCTATCAAAGGATACCTCGGCATGCTCATTACTTTTTGCTTTGTGCTCTGCTGGGTTTATGTTTGTTTTCTTTTAATCCCAGAAGAACAGGAAGGCTGCCACTGGACACCCCAGAAGATTTGGTATTCCTGTTGCTGTACAGACGTTTTCTTAATTTTGTTTTTAAGGCTTCATAAAGTGCTTGTGTGCATATTCCAGAAGGTTGTGGCAGGTATTTAAAATTGGACTATGTGCTGCCATAGAAAATCATATTAATGAATAAAAAGACTAATTGCCCAGCCAGCTGGATGCAGCAGGGATGGGGAGGTTCAGGGAACTGTTTCTTATTGCATTTGTATTCCTTGGAGTATTTGCCTCTATGCTGTACAAATTTCTCTGGGTGTCAGGCCATATGTGCTTCAGAAGCACAAGACTGTCCTTTGCTAATTATTCAGAAGGTTCTGATAACAATGGCTACGGAAAAAAACAAAAGCAAGTGGGGCTGACTCTCTTGGCTGTCTTGTCCTCTTCAGTGAAACCTGGCCAAAATATACAGAGACACCAGCACCTGGACGTGAAAGCCTCAGACTTGTGGGAGTCAGGTTTGAGCCTTTTCACTATTTTGGGCTCCTGTTGATAGGCAACACAGCCAAAAGAGAGGGGGTGGCTTTCCCTTTCCTTCCCGTGGTGACCGTGGGCATTTTTCACAACAGACCACAGTGGGCAAAGCCCAGAGGTTAGGTATGAAGTAGGGATGAAGTCAAGTGTGTTGATTCCAGAGCTGATAAACATGCAACAAGCAGGGAGGTGTGAGGCAGGCCAGACTCTTGTGCCTCTTGAGCAGTCACAGCAACAGAGCCCAGCTGCAGGAGTGCTACAGCTGCAGATAAAATGTGACCTAAAAAGATCTACTCATGTTTTAGGATGAGACAGACATCTTCCCCCTAGAGATGGGAAGCATTAGCACTGCTGTGCAAGGCTTTGTGCATGATTTTGTTTAGAAAACTGGTTCCAGCTCTGATCAGCTCTGTTTTAATAAAAGATAAAGTGAAACAGATGTGGTGAAAGGCTCTAAGGGTGATCAAAGCAATGGGCTGTCTATCTTCCACGTGGAGACTGAGAGTGACTTCTTTGGCTTAACGATATGAAGAAAACAGGCCCTTCATGAAAAAAATCATGTGTTGAAATCACAGCGAGAGAAAATAACTATTTAGGTTAAATGGCAGTATTAATAGTAGAATAAAAGAAATGGTGATGAATAAAATTAGGTTAGAAATAAGAAATTGTCTGGTCACCTAAGAAATGGCATCTGGCAGGAGCTTTCTAACAAAAGAAAGTGTCAAGTAGTTGGGATGGCTTCAGAAGGACCTTACTATGTATGTGGAAATGATTGTGTGACACTGGGAATGAACCTTCACATCCCTCAGATGCGCTTGAGCCCTCCTGGCTCAGCGACATGCCTCCTGCTGGCCATGTACTGCAGCCCATGTGGGGCACTGTAAGGAAAGCCGTACATCCCTGAGCCTTCCCATGTATTGTAAAAGCAGCAGGCTATACATGCTGCTGGAACCACGTTACATTTCACAGAATCACAGAAATCAGCTAGGTAGGAAAAGACCTCTGGGGTCATCAAGTCCAACCTATGACCAAATACCACCATGTCAACTAGACCATGGCACTTTGTTCCATGTCCAGTCTCTCCTTAAACACCTTCAGGGATGGTCACCCAACCACCTCTGCAGGCCCATTTCAGTATCTTATCATCCTTTATGTGAAGAAATTGTTCCTAATGTCCAACCTAAACCTCCCCTGGCACACATTTCATTGCGCTGGGCAGCAGAATGCCTGAGTCTTTTTGTGTCTCAAGGTCTTGATTTTGGTACTGCCATTTATCAGTTGCTGTAAAGCAGAGCTGGTACAGCCAGGCTGCTTGGCAGAATGCCGGGAAGATTAATGCCTGAAAGACGGTGAGGTGCTTGGATGCAGCAGTCATGAAGGTCATGTGAGTACATGAGGCAAGGAGGCTGGGATTTCAAGAGCATGGAGGATACTCTGCTGAAAGCCAGAGACAGATTTATTCCTGTATCATTGTGGAATGTTTGAGCATACTTCACTCTGATGGCAAAGAAAACACTTTTTTTGCAACTGCTCCTCTGAAATTTTAGTGGGAAGAAGGGAGTAGGGGATGTACTAGCTGGCCTGTGATTGGCATGCACCGAGGAGTTGTCCCCCATTTCTGTAATCTCCTGTTGTATACTACAGAGCCCCACTCTGCCCTTTAGCATCCAACCACTTCTGCTCAGCTCTTCATTCACCCATGGTCTTGCGGGGTTACTTGTGGCTCATGGTGTACAGGAATCTGATGCCTGTTAAAACATCCCCAAACACTAGTTTCTGTCCTCTGCCTCTTGGGAGAGTGAGTTAAAGACTCTTCCCATTCCCAGCAAAAGCAGCTGAAGAAAAAATTATTATCCTTCAGATGTTCCCTCCCTCTGGCTGGTGGTCAGTTCCACAGTAATCAGCTGGTCTAAGTTTATCTGTACAAATGTATCTTTTTGTGTAAAGAGGAAGGAAAGGTGACATGGTGTTTGTGTAGTTTGAATACTGTTTGCAGGACTCCTGACGACTACTAAAGAATCACAGATGGGCAGGAGTGGATGACAATTACTTCAACCTGGTGATAGTCTTCAGGATGTCACATGTTCTGTCAAACATCTATGAGGAGATTGCACTGATCACAACTATTTTTGGTGGTGGTTAGGATACATCAGGAAAGGAAAGCAAAGGATCAAAGCTAAATAATTTCTGAATGAAAACCACAGCAAACTAGCTGAAATGTGTTTTCTGTTACCTGAAATAGGTAGCACTACACTGCAGCATGTCTTCTCCTACCCATCCCCTTGGGCTTTCTGCTGAAGTTTCCCCCTGAGAGCTAGCTAATGATTTTCACCTCACTTCTGATCGAAGAAAGATAGCCAGCTTGTGTGGCTTTGATTCCTGTCTCATTTATCTCTGCATGTTGCATCTGTGGCTTTACTGAGGTTATTTCTCAAATAATAGGTTCTGCTGTGCTCTAAGTGTTACCCAAGCAAAGGTTTAAGGAATTAATAGATTTAGAGGATCTGGTCAATATAACGACAACAACAACAAAACCACCAATTTCCTCCCAGTCAGTGGCCTAATCAGTTTTATTGCAGCTCATGCATTATCAGCACTTGCTTTTTGATCAAGACATATTTGGACTTAGGGTTTGCCACTGCAGTTTGTCTGCTTAATTCAATTACTTCTTTGATCACTTCTGAGAGAAGTACATGTATTAAATTCCCGTTTAGTTTTTATTGGACATAAGCAAAAAACTCACTTTTCCCCCATTTCCTGGGATTGCAGCAGCAGCATGAAGTGTGTCTTTATTTGCAAAGACATCAACCAGATGTCATTAATCCCTCTTGAGAGCTTTTAAATCCAAGAGCAAGTGGCTCTCTTTCCCCACGAACCTCAGTTATCTCCTGGGAAATACGAGAGCCTGTCTCACTCCTCCTGGAATGACACACACCTCTTCTAAAGGCTTAACTTGGACCCCAAGCTCAAGACACACACCCCAAGTTCTAAAGCCTTAACGCTGCTGCACTATTTTATTGCCATTGTGTCAAATATAACACAGACATGCAGTCTGGAGTGACAGAGGCTTGTGGACAGATTTTATTCCTGACAGAGCTTCAGAAACAGCAAAACAATGGGTTCCCTAAAGGAGCTGCAGATTCATATTTTAATAAAACTCCATAAAATGAGCAGTTTATAGTACCCAGAGAGCAAGTCACATGGAGCTGCAACAAATGGGATGAAGAAGATACAAGCTGCTCTCAGGCAGCTTGGGGTTCTTTCCCTCCCAGGGCATGAGACAGCACAAAACCTTTTTTCTTCCATTTGAGGACCCCTTGGACTTATAACTGGAGGAGAGAGCTAATCAGTTGTACTTTATTCCCTTCATCAGCTTCTCTGAACTGGATGGCAAGAATAACAAAGAATTTTTCTTCAAATCAGAATGTCTGTAGTGCCTCACTAATTATTTTTAATTAGTTGTGAGTCTCAAAACTAAGCGTATTATGTATCTTGTTGTCTTGGTGATTGTGTCATTGTCATATTGGTGGGAATGGTTTTTTATAACCAATAAGGACATTACTGTAACACATTGATCAGTGTGGTGAAGAAATGCTAAATGAATTTGTAAAAATGCAACAAGAGATAAAACAAATTTAAAGAGCTAGTTCTTCACAGTCTGTCCTCAATCTTGTTTCTGGATACCATCTTGCTTTTCCTAAGATGTGTGAAAACAAACAAGGAAAACTAACAGGAAAGCAAGAGCACTGATTTTGGCTATTAGAAGCATTAATCCCACCTTTTAATGCACAGTTGAATGAAACTGTGGCTTTGTAGGGCAGCTGTGCTCTGTTCAACAGCAAGGAACTGTTAATTAAATCTCATTTAATCTCAGCCTGACATGGCAGTCCAGAGTGCCCTCACCATGAAACCAGCCCAGATGAAGAGTTTTGAGTGCACCTCCATGTTCTCCAGCTCTTGGTTGCCCAAAACATTCCTGTATCCATTGACATCTCCTTCTTACCTAAGGGTCCTATCTCTGCCTTCTCATCTCTCTTCCCAGAGCTCCTGGTGCTTAGTTAAACCCTTCCCACAGTCCCACTTGTTAGAGGCTATAGCTCTGGCCCCTTCCCAGGCCCTGAAATAACACCTGAGAAGCTGGTCCATGTGGACAGGTCAAAAAACCAGTATGGAAGGCTATTTTTCTGCAGGGCATTTTATTTCTTTGTGATGGCTTGTAAGCCTCATTTTAGCTTGAACTTAGGTAAACTCCAGAGCTGTAGGCAGGATTTGGCATGGTTGAACATAATACTTTTCTTCTACTTTCAGCTTGCTGCCCTCAACATTTCTATGGTAAATTGCTTCTGTCTATTTCAGTTCATGTTTAATATAGAATATACTTAAGAAATGTGGAGGAGCATCAAGCTGTAAAATAGTTCTCAAGTGAGCCATGAGGCCCAATTAGCTCTGTTGAAAAACCAAGAGCATTTCCCAGGCCTTACCCTCTCCATGGCCACCCACATTTCTTGAGCACTTGCAGTTCTTACCTACCCCACAGTGAAAACAGAGCTGCTGAAAAATCCTATTCTGTAAGGTGTGCTGAGGTCATAAGCACGGCCTCACCATGCTCCATGTGACCCTTATGATTTAAGGGATATTTCACATTGCTAAATTCTTTTGTGTGTGGAAGGACTTTCCAATCCACTTCTGTTCTCTAGTGAACTGGGGTCACAAGTGCACATTGTTGAGTCCCACCAGCAACCCAAAGTCTTTCTCAGCAGAGGTGCTCTCAATCCTTTCATTCCCCTGCCTGTTTTGATACTGGGGGTTACCCTGGCCCAGGTGAAGCACCTTGCACTTGGGGCTGTTGAACCTCATGAGATTCACTTGGGCCCACTGCTCAAGCTTGTCTAGGTCCCTCTGAATGCCATCCCATCCTTCAGGTGTTTCAACCATGCCACTCAGCTTGGTGACAACTACAAATGTGCCGAGGGTGCACTTGATACCTTTGTCTACATCATTAATGAAGATATTAAATAACACTACTCTCAGTACAGAAACCTGAGGGACATTAGTTGCAACTGATGTCAATCTGGACATCGAACGACTTATCACGACCCTCTAGATGTGACTATCTAGTCAATTTCTTATTTACCAAACCATCTACCCATCCAATCCATCTTTCTCCAATTTAGCAAGAAGGATGTTTGTGGGGAACTGTGCCTTGAAGAGGTCCAGATAGATGACATCCATAGCTCTCTTGTCCCCTGATGCAGTCATCTCCATCGTAGAAGGCTGAGTTGGCCAGGCAGGACTTGCCCTTGGTGAAGCTGTGCTGGTTGTCACAGATCATATCTTTGTCTTCTGTGAGCCTTATCACAGCTTCTAGGAGGACCTCTCTGTTCCATGACCTTCCCAGGCACAGGCGTGAGGCGGACAGGTTGGTAGTTCCCAAGGTCCTCCTCTCTACCCTTTTGAAACATGGGTGCAATGTTTCCCTTTCTCCAGTCTCCATGGGATCATCTGACTGCCAGGAGTTTTTGAATATCATGAATAGTGGTGGGGCAGCTACATCAGCCTATTCTCTCAGGACTCTGGGATGAATCTCATCAGGCCCTATAGACTTATGTGTGTTCAGGTTCCTTATGTGGTCATGAACGTGACCTTCTCCTACAGTGGGAAGGACTTTGCTCCCTCAGAACCCACCTTGCATTCCACCCACTTGAGAGGAGTGGGAAGAGAGGCTGACAGTGAACATTGAGGCAAAAAGTCATTGAGTGCCTCAGCCTTCTCCTCATCCGTGGTTGCCAGTTTGCCAGCCATGTTTATCTGGGCAGTGCACTTTCTTTGACCCTTTTTTTCTTGCTAACAGGTAGAACTGGTTAACTGTAGAAGCCCTTCCTGTTATTCCTTGTGTCCCTTGGCAGGTTCAGCTCCAGCTTTGCCTTGGCCTTTCTCACCCACTCTATTACCTTGCTCAAGGGTGTATCCTCCAAGCATTCCAGGATTTTTCTGGTTTGCTCACTGTGTTACATGTCCAGCAGATGCTGGGTTGGTTGAAGTTCCCCAGCAGGACAAGAGCCTAGTTTCTGGTAGGCCTATCTAAAAGAAAGGCATGTATTTTTTCAAATCACTAAAATCTACATTTTATAATAAACTCCACAGAAGTTCAGTATATAACTGGTATTGTCTAAAAATATAGTTTAGAAATTATTTTTGTTTAAAAAATTAGAAAACATTGTATAGCTAAATAAATAGTTGTAAAACATTATTTATTGTGGAAACAACTTTTCCTGACATTTATACATATTCATGTAACTTATTACTGAGTTGTGGCATTTTAGAAAGTTGTACTTACATGGTAATAAAAGATACTTTATCTTCCATTCAAAGATACCACCAAAAATAATACTGACACATTTATGATTTTTAGGTCCATGTTCAAGTTGTTGAAGAAATATCAAGTATATGTTTTGAACATGATTTGTACCCTGTTTTCTTTTTCCTAAGCTGTCCACTATCTCTCCATCAGACTTCTTGATGAAGTAACATAAATTCTGTTAAAGGCTGTAGGTGCATTGTAAGCATTGTAACTTAGACGATTTCACAAAAAGAGTTGTTACTCCTTTCTGTGTGTTTAAAAGATAAAGTCACAGTTACTACAGGCAGCAAGAGAAATCTATAACTTCTGCATCAACAGGAAACTCAACAGCAGCAGAGCCTGTGTACTTGGCGGTTTAGGGAAGTTTACTGGGGTTTCAGTATGTGCTGCACAGAGTCAGAGCAGCTCCCGTGATGTCTTAGTGCTCTCATTGCCATCAGGGAAAACTGACATCTTAGTAATTTTCTCACTGATTTTTCTAATCCTACCTCTAATGTCAGTAAAAGGTAGGTTTGCTGTGGGAGATTTCTCTGTGGTTATATGCTGTCAGTATGATGGAAATGGAGCATGTCTTGCGTCCTGTCCCCATTCCTTCATCCCATCTCCTGTTTTGGGTCTCAAAAGAGGAGCCAGGATTTGGGGCCTGCCTGCCAGTGGAAGGGATGTTGCAAGTGTCCCCTCCAGAACAGCCTTTTGGGGAGGTGTTTATCCCACTCAAACTCATTGCACATTTACAAACCTGATCTTCATAAGTTAGGACAAAGACTTACTACCCTACTGAACTTTCTGAAAGTGGCGGACTATTTATTGCATTTAATTTTGCTAACATGATGTGTGGGAAATCAACTAATTAATTTTTGTTTCATTTCTGTTTCTAAATAAAAGAAGCTTGTAGGCATCAGTAGATGTTTTGTGGAGTTGCCACTGTTTTTGGGCACTGAGGGATAAATCAAAACATCTGTCTGCTGCACGACTGAGTATTTTTCAGCATGAAAAGACGTGATAGACAGAGGACATGGCAAAGCATTGTACATGTGCATCACTGTGATTACCATGGGCAGAGTCACCCAGGGCTGAAGGCCTGGCCCCAGGGGAGACAGTCGGTGCTTTGGTGATAACTGTGAGGGTGTCAGGTCAGGATTGAGGCATGTGTTGCTGTAGTGTCACAAATGGAATCAGACTGGAAATCTCTGCTGAGTCTCTCAAAGCCCATCTTTTCCAATCAAGGAGCCAATGCAGATTTCAAGACAAATTGAGTCAAATTTTTCCTTTTCTCTAAACAGGACAAGAATGCCTGAAGTAAGCGTGTTATAAAATCAGCACTGTCAGCATTGTGTTGAAAGGAAAAATATCCCATTAATTCTTACTTAACAACAATGACTACATTGTTGCAAATTGGAATATCATAGCCATATCAGTGTATTTACTAGAATATGGTGCGCAATTTCTCTGTGGCATGGACAAAATAAAAATCCCTTATAGGCAGATACCATCAACACACACCTTGTTTGCTGCTTTTAGTTAAAGCAGAGCTTTTGGCTTTTTAGGAAGGTCTTTATGGAGCCAAATGCCAGAGGTCATGGCTAGTTACCCAGTTGTCACTCTTAGCTGCACACACACTCAGCTGCTGTAGTGCTTGTTGTATGGTCCTCTTGCTTGCAAACATGTTCCTCTTGGTGGAATTTTCATGTGCAGTCTGGAAAACAGCAGGCATTAATCTTTGATTACATTTATGAACATTTTACTGCTGTCAGAGTGATACTTCAGAAATGCCCTTTCTTTGCCCTGATAATTTCATTGTGCTTATGCTTCTTACTGGCACCTTTAATTTCAATTTTTTCCTCAACTATAGAAGCGCTTCATGTGTTTGCTTGAAAATATACTCAAAGATACCACTACTGCTTAGTTAAATGTATAATAACCAAACATTCCTATAAAACTAAGCTTTAATTCTAGGTCTGATGAACCTTAAAAGTGCATTTTATGAACACAGTCCAGACAATCAACTGATATTAAAAATCTTCATCTGAGGAAATGTTGAATGCAACTGTGTCTCTAGGTCTGCCATGGGCTGTACTTTGGGGTGGTGAAGAGGGATGAGTTTGTAGCCAAGCTGAGACAAAGGGCTTGTGTAGCATTTGCCCAGTGCCAAAGGGTGCAGGGACATCTGTGCAACATCCTGCCTGTGGCTCCAAAGTGGAGCCAGTCTCACGGGGCTCAGCCCAGAGCTGCTACTGCTCCTCAGAGCAGAGCTGTGCCATGGTGTAATGGGAAAGGAGGGTTCAGCAAAACATGGGGGAATGGCTCTCAGCACAGCTCTCTCTCAAGGCATTTGTGAAGTGTCTATGTAACACCCCACCTCTCTCATTTCAATCCCTGCTATACTTCCAATTGCAGCCTGGAGCCTTGTGAGCATGCAGTAAGGGGAAAAAAAGGTTGAAATCCTGAGAATGTGCTCATTAGTATAAATATTTGGATATGGGTAGTTATTTATCCTTCACAGGAAAATTAGACACTTGCATTCTCACAGTTTTGTTGGAAGAAAAGAGCTGGGGACAGAAGGGTCTCAGCAGCTCCTCATTAGTACATCTCTGTCCAGAAGCAATCTGCCTTATCTGGTGTAGCCTTCATGCCTCCAGCAAAATCTGCCTTTCCTAACACTGTGGGGGATTTCAGCACTGCTCCTGTGTGTGCATCGTGTGGCTGTAGCTGAGGGGCAGTGGCTGTCAGCAGAGGCAGTAATGGGGGAGAACAGGGAAGCATTGACGTATCTGTGAAATACGTGCAAAGGGCTGTAGTGCTCTGATAAAATTTAACTTCCCTTGCACTGCCATCAACAAGCCCACTCTGTACAGCACCTGTTAAACTAGGAAATGAGCTCCCCTTTGGAAGTGGCAAGCAAATCGAAAAAGTGCTGTCCCACACACACAGTCCCATCGCAGCTCCAGTGAGATGTTAATGGATGGGAGAGCAAAGGGCTGACTGTGTCACTGCTCAAAAAAGAAAGGAGAAAGAAACCAAATGTGTCAGAGGATATGTTTTCTTGGCAACATGGTTAAACGCTCATATCTAAAAATAATAGATCATGGCTGTGTATAAATAATAAAATTAATAAATCAGCACTGTCTGCAAAGTGCTTGTACAGTGTCAGAGGATAAACTCTGAACTTTCCCAGAGCTGGTGCCAAATGTGTTAACACCTCTGAATAGTGCAGGAAGTTTTATGCCAGCAGGGCGCAGGAGCCAGGGTACCCAGGTGGAAAGGCAAGTGTGCTGGGGGCAGGTTCTCCCTCCTTGCCTGTGCTCAGTGTGCAGCAGGTGGGCAAAGGAGAAACCCCAAAGCATCCAAAACATCTGCTCTGCCCTGTCTTAGGTGTCTGTGCAGGCTACAGGTTGATTTGCTGCACAGCTGCAGGGTGTTTACAGCAAGCTGAGTCACCCTTCAAGCTGTATCTCTAACAGGATTTCAGTCAGGTTCTTCACAAGAAGGTACTTTTAATGTCGGTGCCTTAACCTTGGATTGCTTCCTGGCCTAAGTATTCCCTATAGGAGAAACGCCGGCTTCTTGCAAGTGAGATTTTATTCCCAGTCTCTTTAAAATGCCTTTGAGTTCATGCAGGGGTGAAATCAAATAGCAATTAAATAATGCCCAACAGGGAGAAAAATCGTCATGAACAATGACTTCTAATGACTGCCTGTAACTAAGTAATTTAGCCTGTCTGAGCAGAGCAGATCCTTTAAAACTTTCCAGTGTGGATGTCCAAGGCTCGTTTTGCAAGAAGGGAGAAGTAAAGGAGCCTTTAAACATTTTGAAAAAAGCCAGTGAGGGTTTCTTAGTTGCTTTAAAATGTGAGGTTAGAAGAATGGAATGGTAGTTTTC
>JAYDZK010000169.1:80280801-80335574 GCA_034509185.1 Euphonia xanthogaster | reverse complement strand
CCTGTTAAGATCAGGCCTGCTTCTAATCCTTAATAATTGGTCCAGCTGCAACTCATTGGGGGATAAGATTACCTTCTCTACTGCCTTCATTTACCCATACTGTATCCCCCTACAGAAAGGCAGGGGAAATGAATAGATATTAGTATTTTAAAGCAACAGAGACCATAGGTGAATATAAGGGGAAGCTGGTAACAAGAATAGACTACAAAGGAGGTGGCCTGAAGCTAAGGGAGCTGAGTGCCTGTCCCAGAAAGAACTGTGATGGTGCCCAGCCTTTCTCTTCCTTGGGACACCAACTGCATTTGTACACCCATCTCCTGAGAAACTGGACAAATCCTGTACCCATTACCAGCCTCCTGTCTGGCACAAAGAGGGTAGGAGAAATCAAGACGGAAAAGGGCAGAAGTACCCTCAAAGACCATGCGCTGTAGTGAAAGCAGATGTGAATTATTCTGTACAACATGATCAAGGACCAGGCTGTAAAAACACTTGAGAGAGAGCTCCAGTCTTGCATCAAATTTAACTGAGATAGCCAATAGCTTCAAAATTACTGGACTGAGGAAGAATGGTCTGGAGGGTCCCTGAGCAGACAGACAGAGAGAAAAGCACACAGCACAAGCAAGATGAATGTTAAACAAATGAAATGCCAGCCATCTTCCTTCTACTTTTACTGGGAAAGCAGGTGGAAATGACAAAGGCACTGAGCCCTCCTTCCTGTGGGAAACCTAACCAGCAGCCCTTGTCCTGAGGTATTCAGTGAACTAGAAAAATGTAAAACACATCTACCTCTGGGATCCCAAGTTCCAAGCAGTACTATGTCTTTTCTTCAGGGACTATGAGACACATAGATGTTATCAATGGCAGGGGAAATTGTGTTGTTTCACACAGGGCATCTGGAGGCCTCAGCCTCCCTGAGGAGAACATTGAAAAGCCCATCTAACATAAGTGAGGAGAAATTGAATCTCTCTTTGTTGAGATCGTGGGTATGACTTCATCAACCAAGGCTGGGTAAGGATGAACTGAATTGCCAAGAATCACAGTTGATGCAGAAACATCAATAAAGTTGTGTGGTACGGGCAGTCTCTCCTGCCTTTCTATGTCAACTTCAGATGTGTTGCTACTAAGATGATGGGGATAAGATTCACTAATGGGTTAGGAAATAAATAATGACAAAAGAAGGGAAACATTTTCTAAACTATATTTGTCAGTGATGTGTAAAAAACCAGCCCTGCAAGACTACAGAAACAAATGCACAGACAAAGGGATTTTGTGGTACTGCCCATGTACAGGAAAGCAGTCACTATGTACAACTGAAACATTGCCAATGGGAGATGGAAATCTGGAAATAAGAAAATGTCAGAAAATGTGCCTCAGTTTTAATTGTACTGACTTGTTTACAAGACACCAACATTTCAAAATTACTCCTTTCTATTAGTTGAGATGTAGATATCTGTCTGCCTGCAGCACCAGGCCTCCCCGTTCTTTTGGTTTTGGGAAAGATTACATTAATAGTTCATTTGCGACCCATTAAAATTGTTTTTGGTCTAGTCTTATACATGCTCCTAAATCAGCATAAAGGTCAGTATGCAGCTACATTAAGTCAACGCCACCACAGAAAAGGATGTATTTCCAAAAGAGAAGGATTTTTTTCTCCTGCTTTTCTTGATCCTGAACACTAACAATGCTTATACATGTCTGAGACCTAAAAAATGGTAAATCCTACATAGTGACACAACTGTGCTGACAAATCCTACATCATCGGATGTTTATGTACCCTTACACACATTCACACTTGTGACTATCTTTTCAGATAAGGTCTTCCTCTTTAATTGATAACTAAATACTTCTGGTTGTTTTTATGAAATGCAGCTGGAGTTCACAGAGCAGTGAAATGCAGAGCAGTGGCTGGTGAAAGACATTTCTGTCCTCTATCCATGGTGCTCTCTACCAATGTGAGCCCACACTCTGGAGCCTGAAGTGCTGGGGCAACCTCTCCCCCCAAATTAAAACACCGTGTTGCTGTTTAGTTGTATGGGATACCAGATGTCTCTGTGGAAGAGAGTTTTCCAGTGAGTAAGCTGGAAGACTGAAGCTCCGAGGTTCCCATGGGAGTCAGTGATGCGTGGCTGACTGGAATGAGAACCAACCTTGGAATAAGATGTCTTAGATGGAACATATGACTAAATATGAATACACAAATACCTTTCCCTAAAAATAATAACCATCATCTGGTCTCAGGCCCAATCTTCTTGCTTTTAGTCATTGCCAAGAAGTGAGACGTTTTGAGACCACATACTGGCCTTGAAAGAATGCCTTTGACATTTGTTGGATTTGGTTTGATCAGTGATCCTCTTAGTTATGAAGAAAGGAAGAAAGTTAAGAACTGGAATGTCAAAATCTCTGGGCAGCAATTGGAACACAGGGGTTTTCTTAAACATAGGCTGAAACCCAAAGATAAAGTTAGAGTCAATGTTCAGCCCTCAGGGATTAAGTTAAACCATTCCTCTGCCATTTTGCTTCCAACAAGCGTGATTGACACCATTTTATGTTTATGTTCTTTAGCTGGGCTTCTGGGATGCTGATCTTAGAGAAACCACGTAAACCACATTTCCCATCCGCTCGGATTCTAACCAGCTCCTAAGATTAAATGACAGGCTTATTTTCTACTAACTGCTCCTTTGCCTGCCGTGTAATTTGTCCTATATACAGTACAAGTCCTCCAGTATTTGACTAGAATCCTGTTTTCCTTCTCTCCATTAACCTATCTGACGTGTTTTCTCACCATTCATTGCTTCTGACTTGCCTATTTCTCTGCCTCTGTCTGGCCTCTGGTTTGATGGATTTTCTTGCTTATAGTGTTTGGTCTTGCTAATGCATGTTTTCTTAAAACCCTCTTTATTATGTGATGTCTTAAATTAAAATATTTTGAATATACTCTATAATATTTTTTGTGTTGGCTCTCCTTCACTTTCACTTTTTAAAATTTGTAGATAATGTTCTTTTCCTTGGTTCAGTATCTACAGTTTAGTACATTTTATGTTCCCTAGGCTTTTCTGTGTTCCTCTTGTCCATGCTCTTGATTTTGATCTTTTTAGGCAGTCATTCTATTTTTTGCCCTTACTGATAATTTTTTAACAAAGACTCTTGGTCCTTCTGTCACTAACCTTTTCTGACTCCATAGTATTTAAGAGACCATTATTCTTCTGGTGCATTATAATAAACATGGTGACCTAGTTCTTTATTTTGCAGCCTCAAGAGAAATACTGCTCATCATGAAACAACAAAACCAGCAAAAAAATATCTTACAGTATATATTGCAATACACAGGCGGAATAACAGAGAGATCCTCATTTTGGTCATGGTTTCATAGCAGCATTTAGCTTCTTATGGTCTTCTACCTATGTACCAACTAAAAGGTTTAGTTCGATATTTCTTCATTTTTCTCAATGGTAAAGGTATGGAAACGTTAGAAGAAAAGGCTTTCCCAGATTTTGTGGTAGGAAGTGAATAAAGAGTGTTTTTATTAAGCGCCATCTGGCACATGCTATCATCCTTCTCCCTGTGCCTTTGCCATGGACGGTGGCGATGTTTGTCTGGCAAGCCCAGGCAGACAAGAGTATTCCTCTGGCTAAAGTGTAAAAACCTTGTGCTGGTGGCAGTGAAAGCCCTTGGGAAAGGTGAAAGCATACTTTTGCTGGCCTAAATTCTGCTTCACTTCAGACAGTCAAAACCTGCAATCTTGCGGGTCAATTGACAGGTAATTGCTATTCTATCACAAGAAGGTTGCATTATGATCACGCTGCCTTTGCAGGAGGTGTAGGCAAAACATCAGGGAGTATTTGCAGAGCAAACCTGTAGAAAACAAAGGAATGGTTCAAGAGTCACATCAGAGCAAGTAAGGAGTAGAAATTTCCCATTTTCCCAGACCCCAGAAGCAATTTTGCCTTGCTTGAGGTTGGTATTATTCCACTTCTTCGTCTTAAAACTGAATTATATTAGGTTCCTTCCCTAGTTTTGTTTGGGCTTTCCATTTTTCACATCCTCAGCTTGAAATATTTTTCAAATATATTCATATTTATTTCCAGGCATCCAGCCTACTTTTATTCTGGCCTTTGCATCTTTTTTTCCTTCTCTGTTTTAGTCCAACATAAATGAATCCCTTTCAGCACACACAGTACCCTGCTATTTATTTGATTGAAAGAAGGCAAGAAAGTAGTTTTCTCATTCAACTTCTAAGACATCTCCAATTTTGTGGCATGTTTTGGCCAGTGCCTAGGTAAAGCCCAGTCATGGTCATCAGTAAAATAAATTAGTGTGTGTGGCTATTAGAACTTGTCTACAGATTCAAACACTTCAGGTTAATCATAATCATAGTTTGAGAGTTACGTGCTAGCAGATTTTTATGTACTATTTAATTATACTTGCAAACAAGAGACGCAAAGTTTCATTCAAGTAGTTTTATAATCAACTTGTACATTGACTACATTTGCTACTCTAGGTATGGGGCCAGCCCGAGTCTTTGGAAACCACCAAGACAAAACAATGCCAAAACAAGACAGAAGGAGGGTTGTCTTGGTGTTCTTTGCTTACAAGGAGGAAAGGCACATGTTGTTTGTTAGAAACACATCTCTCCATTTTCATGGTGAATCTTAAGTTTTGCAGCCAGATATTGTATACTTTCCTGTTTGTGTTTGGTTTTGGGTTTCGGGTTTTTATTTGTGCTTAAAATGCACAAATGGTTTGCATGTTAGGGCAAATCAGCTACTCTTTGCAGTGGGAGTAACCACACCAAAGCCAGTGGGTTTCTCAGGCTTAAGTCAAGAAAGGTGCTGGTTCTGTTTTGATATATCATCTATGACAGTGGGGTCCTGGCCATGACTATGGTTCTGAGGCTCTGTAATAAAACAAAAATATAATACTTAGTAATGCTTTGGCTCCTTTGGTGGAACATCTGTCTGACCTGCCCTGTAACCCAATTCAGCTTTCTTCTTTAAATAATACTGAGATTGGAATGTTGTCCCTATTTGCCATGAAAATATGTTTTACCCACATCTTTTCTTCAGCGATCTAAAACCTTTAGTACCATTAAATGATTCTGTCTATTTTCAGGACTCACTTTATTGTGATACATGAAAATAAGAGTGTTATAAAAAGTTTCTAAGGTCCAATCACTCTTCAGGCTGGATTTGCAAGGTGGCTGTTCAGGCATCAATTCATCTGCAGGGATTCATATTGTGTAAAATGGGTATGCCAGCTCTGTCTGCGTGGTTTCAGGAGGATTTTGGTGTCCAAGCTGTGATCTGAGCCCACGTGGAGTTATGGCTGAGTAGTAATACAATGAGAAACATGGAAGAAAAGAAGTTATGCTTGTACTCTGCCCCTGTCTGTGCCACCTTAACCAAGATGTTGGAAAATTGCTCTCCTATGTGCAGGGTACTTCATAAATGAGTGAGTTACTTTTGGGATTTGGCTGACATAAGAGGCTGTCTAGACTTGCAGGTGAAAAACTCACTTGGCAGGTAGGAGACCCAGAGGATTTAAAGAGTGGTGACACTCAAGACAACACCCCACTCCAAAAGCCAGCTCCCAACCCTTCTCTGGCACACCTGAAGCTATGACAATCCTCTCACATCTCCCATTCCAGAGCACTCCTCTTTATGGAACTGGGCCTGTGTCCATGAGGCAGAACAGGTACTAGCAGGTCCATATCCCACAAATTGTGTCATTAGGTGGAGGCCACAGGAAATTAAACTAATTTAATGAAAGTTTAAACAGCTTCCACTGAAAGAAATGGTAGCAGCTTCTTTCAGGTCCCTGAGCTCCTCTGCCTAAGTCAGGTCATAGGTCTGCTCCTGAAGTTCTGGTTCTATGTTGATTTTTCTCTGTAGTGTCTCAAGCCTGGCTCACAGATTTCTTCCTACCCTTGGAAATCTGTCCATCGTTACTTCCTATGAGTTCCTAACTGTAAGATTCCTACTACAGGTATATTTACATTTTGGAGATGTTTTATGAATCCTGTCAAATTCCTCCAAGCTTCTCTTCCATCCTGCCTCTTATTTTGGTGGGTAAAGCAACTTTTATGTCTGAGGAACTCAAAATACATTTTGCGTCTTTCTTATGTTAAAATGCCTTCTCTAGACTCTACTAGAGCTGTTCAAACATACTAAGAGTGCCTGTAGGATAGCTTTTCTCCATTTTAATATGTTTAACAGACCAAAGGTTTTAGCTGTTATGTCAGTTTGCTGAGAGAACAACTTTAACATTTTAAGCTCCCAGTATGAAGAATGTGAATGACTGACGGTGCTTAAGAAAGCTCCTAGACTCTATTTGGCTTGAGCACTAAAGACTGAATTTACTATTGCAATATCTTGTCTGAGGAGCAAGATGAATTTAATTAATCTGTATGTTGCCCCCTCCTTGCCTCCTGCTCTTCCCCATCAGGTTGACAAAAACTGAAAGAGGTCATGGCTGGGAATCCAAGAGGGTGTGTACATGTACATCAATTTATGCTGGCATAGGACAGTAACAACTGTCATGTGCTCCTGCTTCCACTCCCCCCTTCTTCCTCTTTCTCCCACAACAACAGTATGCTGAATGTGAATCTTTTAGAAAGATGATCCCTTTTTTTTTTTTTCTACTGCTGAGCATAGTAAAACTGATTATCCCTCTGGGCATGGGTCTTGGAACAAAGCCACAGTCTAGTCCTCACTAGTACAGCCAAATTCTTTGTCTGTCTGTTTGTTTGAAAAGCATTTGCCACAGTTATGTCATGAAGGATTGCATAAACAATTCATTAACTGAAAGCAGCATAAACATGCTTAATGAACTATTAGAAGAGTTGGGGGAAAGATGAAGGTGGGAGAAAGGTAGACTACCTCGTGCTGCAGGTGCATATAGCTTATTTCTTAAAACAGCCTGAAAACAAAACTCCTCAACTCTTCAGCAAGCAGAGAAGTGCAATTCATATCTTCATAGGCTGATGCAGTTGTGAGGGGACATCAGTAGGTCTCCACTTCCTGATCATTTCTAGGGTTAGCTACAAAGTTCTGAAGGGTGATGAAAATAGGGTCTAAGACAAAATAATTGAGCTGAGCTTAGACATTCAGATAAAAGGACAAAATCTCAGGAAAAAAAAATTCAAGTGTGTAAATATGGCAAGGTATAAGCAAGTTATTAATGTACTGACACAAAGGAGAGTCATGGTTTGCAAAGATCTTGATTCAAGGTCTGTTACAGTCTGCTGAAAGATTTGCAGCAACATCAATGAGTTAGGGAATCAGGCTCTCAGACTGATAATTTGTGGAAAGATTAAGGAGTGACTTGAAATGTAGTAAGGTAGTGAGAATTCACTGGCAGGTTTTCAGCAACATTACTATATGGTGGGGAAAGTTTGATCTTGATTCTCAGTAAATGCATGTGGAAGGGCACAAAGCAGAGGTCTTTTCCCCTGTCTAAGAGGAAAGAGTCAGCCCTGAGCCTCTTCAGCCACACTGTGGATTGCAGTCACTGTTTTCTGCGGAGTCTAGCAATTCTTTGAATTTCAAAAGGTTGGCCCGTCCCTCCAGCCCATCTGGTTCCCCCTGGCTGGTAGCCCTGCCCTCAAGCATATTGACTGGTCCCCAGTTTGCAGTTGTGGTGACCCACCCCTGAAGGTGAGGGTAACTGGGGTTCTTGCTAACACATCCCTTGGGGTGAATTAGAGTAAAATGACACTGAATGACCTGTGTTTGTATATACTGGTCAAAGTGATAGTTGCAGTTTTGATCTGTTAGGGCTGGGGGAAGCCCTCAAAATATAAAGTTCAGTAGGTTAATATACACACAGGCTTGGCTGGGAACACCTAAATACCTTCCCTGGCAGACCCTTCAGAGATGCAGTGATGGCACCCATTCCTTGAATACTCTGAGGTCTGCTCTCTTAAGCTCTGTTATCTCTTTTATTGCTCCTCACTGGATCTCAAAGTCCATTGTTTCACAGGCACTGCAGCCAACATTGAAACTAATTGTCACATTTCCAATCAGCTTGTCCTTACTAGTGGATAGTAGATCCAGCCATGCATCAGCCTTAGTTGCTTATCATATACCTGAGCCAAGAAGTTGTCCTTTTCCACAAATCCTCTTGACTGTGTCCCACCTCATCTTCCTTCCAGCAGCTGCCAAGAAGGTCAAAGTCTGCCTTGAGGTCCAGGTTTGTAAATCAGAGCTTTCTGTACAATTTAGTTACTATTATGGTATAAATGCAATGCTGAATGATGAGAATCTAGTGCAGATTATTGCAGCTATGAAATTGTAAATAATAAATATTAGGGTCATATAATTATGGCATAATTCAGGTGCAAAGGGACTTCAGGAAGACCACTTCTGTCTCCAATCTAAGGCACCTATGAGGTCAGACCAGGTTGTTTGGGCCCTAATCCATGCAGGTTCTGAAAGCCTCCAAGGCTGGAGACCGCACAGTCTCTCTGTTCCCATGGTTGACTGTCCTGACCTTCTTATGTTTAACAGTGAATAAGCAAAGACAAAAGAGTTAATGGAATGAATAGGTTCATCATCATTTTGTGGATGACAATTTATGTGTTCACTAGCAAATGTTCATAAACCTTCCCTTTATAACGTAGGTATCATGAAAACAACATAAACTATTCCATGAGATAGCTGTTGAAAGAAAAATACTACTGTCTTCAATAAATCAGTCTTCATTTTAAGTCATCATAAGAACCTCGGTGTGTCAGCAGCTTCTTCTCTTCAGAGGCTCACTCAATCTGTTCTGTAGTGAGTATTACCATTGCAACGCTGCACAGTATAATAACTACTGAAATAGTTATGTGTTCAGCCTTATTTTGCTCTTATGGTTTGAGGTTACACTGCCACAGACTGATGGAGGCATGGCATAGTATGTAAAATAGAGCATTACCACATCTGCAGTGGTATCAAAGGCATATGTCTTACAGTATCCCCACAAAAATTTTTTAAACTAACAGGATGATATTGTGTTGCCATCATATTAGTATAAGTTGTACTCTGACATAATTTCATACCCTCCTTTTCCCACCAGTACTTTGAGTCTGATATTCATACATCAATTTGGGTCATACTTTGGTAATGATGTAAATGTAGGAAGACCATAACATAGATGATTCATGCAATACCATTTCTTTTTTTTTTTTATTTCCAGACAACTTTTGGCAAAACTTCCAAACCCAAACACTATTATAACATAAATATAGATGATGCTTTTCTATTTCTAGAGGCAAATGTACTTGCAAAGGGGCTTTATTTTAGCACTTCAAAGACTGCCAGAACACAGTCGTGTCTTACCATTAGGGGTCATAGTCACTTGAAAAGCAAAGCAGTGTCCGTTTGCAGATGTGGCTATTTGTGTTAATTCCTTTCCCACACACATAGATGTTTTTGTTCCTAACAATTCCATTTCAGCTACAAGTAAGGCACGCCTTCCAAACAACAAATGAGATCCAAAGGGAGACCTCACACTGAAATGACTGAAAGTGCTCAGTGAGAGAAGGGAAAACCCTCTCCCTTGAGATGGGAGAGATTTTGCAAACTTGAGGGACAAACTGAACAGCTTCTTCCTCTGACTGAGGATTTCAGCTGCTTTTGTGGGGAATATATAGGCACCCTCCCTGGACTGGTGTAAGCGTGTGACTTAACACTGTGCCACTAAAACCCAATAAGACATGAAGTTCTGACCTGTTCATGAAGATGAGCTGTAGCAGAGGAGCTTTCAAAGGGATTTTAATTCTCTTGTTTTTTGTTTCCTGTGTGTTTCAGGCTGGCACTACCTCTGGTCCTGAGCTCAGCTTTGGGAGGATGTCACATGTTAAACCCAAGTATTGCCATGCCAGATGCTTTTCCTTGGACAGTGTGAACCAGACTGAAGCTACGCCTTTTCCTTGGTGCTCCAAGGAGATCAGTGACTACAACTTGCACCAACATTACCAGGTAAGAGACCTTCAATCAAGAACTGCAAGCTGTCTCGGTGTGGCCCCATAACTGCTTTTTTCCAAGGGATAAAAATGAGATATGCAATGGCCAAAGCAGCTAGGACATCTAGGCTCCTTCAATCAAAAAATAATCAACACACTGACTATCAACTATCAAATTTAACCTTTTCCATAAAGAATTTTGTGAATATTGGCTCATATATGATACATTCTTATTCAGAATATCACAAATATGTTGTGACTGTGAACTTTTAACTGAGTACAAATCTAGGCCATGCTCACCAAGCCACCATCTGCTCTTTATTTAAGTTACTTTAAAAACAACTCTTTCTTCCATGGTACCTGCAGTACATGATATGACTAACGTAAGTAATTTAAATCAGTTAATAAATTTGCAAATACCATCAGAACATGCCTATGTAAAAAAATCATGAGTACACAATCCATTGCCATAAATGGATTTATTCAGTTTCCCTCTGTTCCTCCCCTTGTTTATTGGTGGCACCTGGCACATCCCATACAGCAGAGGTCCATCTTGTCACCTGTGCAGAAGCACTGAACTACTGAACCACTAATGACCCCCTGCACTTCCAGAGGTGATTGCATTTTTCCTTCATCAGCTTTCAGGAGGAGCATCGTCTTCTGCAAGGCCCCCAAAAGCAAGAGGCAACCTCCTCCAGATGGCTATTTGGCTTTTAGGGAACTTGAGTCATTGCCTGACATCCCTCATTTTTCTTTGACCATTTTTAGGGGGAGTCTGTATTGATTGATTCCCAATTTAGGATCCTTTGTATAAATGAAATAAACCTGGGGCCTTGACAGGACTAGAGTATGAAACTCTTTGAGGATTTGAGCCTAATCTCTTCTTACAAGGATCAAAGTCAGATCTTGCCTATTTGGTTTTTAATGACTGACAAAATTTGAATGCTACTTAAAAATAGTAATCGCTGATAATGGCTTGTCTATAGAAATTATTACTTGCTTCTAAGTTTTTTTAACAGAGCTAGAGATAAGAGCATAACTGGATTATAATATCTTTATATTATAATCTTGTCTTTTACTTGATTTTTAAAAGCCAACAAAACTGGAAAGTCCGATGTTACATTTTAATTTGAACTGAATGTATTAATGGAATTAGGTACAAATCAAAGTTTAACATATTGAATGTATTACCGTTTTTGCATTCCTTTTTACTTACCTAAGAGCCTTTTTGGCTAGCCATGTAGGACTGAAATGTTGAATTAGAAATTACACAAGGACCTGGAGTATGGCACATGATTGCCTGATATCAGATAAGAAAACCAAATCCACAGAAAGAGTACAATTTTTGCAGAGACAACTGTCTTCACAGAAGCGCCTGTTTTGACCTGCTGGTTTGGCACATAACCATTCATTTAAAATAATAGATAGAAGAAATAGGTTCTCTTTAATCATTCCCTAACGTCTAAACCAGCTGTTGCTATGGGAAATGTATTTCTCATGCAACTCTCCTGAATATTTCATGATGATCCTAATCCTCGCCATATGCACACACTGAGAAAAGAGAAAGGTGACGGTTTTGTGGTGTGGCCTTCCCTTCTGGCCTCTGCTGTATTTGATCTGCACAACCTGTAAACATGCTTCTCATTTCCACAGCATTTCACTCTATAGAACATGATGTGTCTTTTAATGAGTCACTGTCTTGCTGTCTCATGCATATTTCAAATTACATTTTAAATTATGGGATGAAAAGAAAAGCAAATTAAATACCAGCACCCACTTGGTTAAGCTGTCACACTATTGTACTATTTCAACTGAAATGCCAGCCAAATTTCCCAGGTGCACATCTCTCACATAACATCAAAATAAAATCTCTGCATTAAAATAATGCATATAAATATACTGGTGGTTATTAGGAAAAAAAAAAAAAACAAAAAAACCACACATAGTGTAAGTTCATCCAAAAGAAACTATATTAAAGATCTGGTGTGAGACAGAATTTTGGATGAGCTCTAAGCAACTTTTCATCAGCATGGTTCTCTGAAGAGAAGCACTTTCCAGCATTGCTCCTCTTTATAAATGAGCTAACCTCAGACGTTACCAAGCACCCAAACAACCGGGCTGTTTCAGACTTGCAGTACATTAATAAAGGATGATGTTTATGAAAGATATTGCAGATATTTTTCCAGGCCTATGCAAAGCCCAATAAAAAAGAAAAAAAGAAAAAAAAAAAAAGAAAGAGAAATCCCAAAGAAGTCTCTAAGGCTTTTTCTGCGAGGCCAATGACGTACAAGCATAATGCAGGAAGACTACTACTCTGTGTTGAAAGACTACTGGAGGCAATCTGTGCTCTTGATGCTAGGGAAAGGGCAGATGTTCTCAGAATGAGCCTACTGGCTGCCTGAACTGGCAGCCCTGAGTTTGTTTATTTATTTGTTGTGGATGGTTCTTGAACAGTAGCTCAGCAGAAGGTTGCTAAACGCAAGTATAATTAGAAAGGTCTGAAAATCCTCCCCTGAGTAAGTAGATCCAGAGGAGCAGATGGTGCATCCCTTTGATGGTCTCCTATCAGAGAGGGTGATACAAAATCCTCACCATGCTTTACCCAAGGTCTCATCATGTGGCTTTGAGGAAGATTTCAGATGATTCACTCTGTTTACTGAATGGGATTGTTTGTGTATGTAGACATCAAAATGTAGTCACACCCCAGGTAATTATGGCAATAGGGCCTTTGTGACAGAAATTTAGTATGAACACACAGAGAAAACAAACAGCTCAACACAGGTACGTGTGCACGCACACCTACCCCTCAGCACTGCCTGTAGTTTTCTGTCTTGCTCTAATTTCTTGTGTGTGCTGGAGCATACTGCCCTCAGTGCACACACACCCAAGTGTTTGGGGACAGACAAATCCCAGGAGCAGGTATGGTTGCAGGTGGAATTCACCCATTTCTGATGACTTCTGAGTGCCTCGAGCTTGCTCGTTGCCCTCACATTCTCATGTGGGTCTGTGCGCTTTGCTCTGTGGTCTGCAGAAACCTTATTGCGGATTTCACTGGAGATGCCTTGGTACGTAGTCACATTCTAAGAGGTTCTGGTATTGCTCTGACAAGCTTGAAGAGAGTTTCAGAGCATCTTTAAAATGCTTTCAGGGGCTTTCTCTTTTTTGTCTTTCTCTATCAGCTCAGCTACACAGCATGCCAATGTTTTTGGTAGCTTTGGGTAATTCTTGAATGACTCTATGCTCAACCTGGCAAAAATGAGAACTTCCCAGGGATACCTTTAGCAGTGCCATGGCTGTGGAATAAAGTATCAGTGTTTTTCAAACACTTGTGCCAGTGGATACCCAGAACAAGAATTAAGAAGATGTGATGAAACAACATCAAGCTGTTGGATTTGGAACAGTGTGGGTTTCAAGAATCTGGGTAACAGAGAGAACAGATATTTTTGTCCCTGCACAAGGCAGCCATTTTGAGTATTGCTCTTCACTCTAATGATAAATTTTGCAGATGACTGAAGAATGGAATTTTTTAAGAGAAGAAGAGAGATTTTACCATCAATGATAATTGCATGTATGAACAACAGTTATTTTGAAATTTACAATTTACATGACGACCTTTGCCCTGCACTTATTCAGGGCATTACCTGTGAAGTCATTTAAAGAAGGAAGGTTCTAGACTGAGGAATGCCTAAAAGAATGCTTAGTATAAATTCTTCAGTGGTGTTCACTGGGCAGAAAACAACCCACTCGGTATGCAAGAGATGCAGGGAGAAGAGAAGCAGTGCAAGACAGCAGTCATCTGTAATCTTGTAAGACAGCAAACACATCACAGGTGACAATTTGTCAATAAGCCCAAAGGCAAATAGTAGGTAAAGGAAAAAAACACCCTGAGGCTATTGCAATATGAGAAAACAGAGGGCTGGAGCATACGTAGCTTAAAGAAATGCAGTTTGTGTAAAACAGGAAGGTAGAAAACAAATGCCTAAACCAAGGCATGTGCTCTTGTAATTGTGTTCCTCCCTTTGATAGAAATAGCAGGCTAAATCAAGACCTGATGTAACTGCAGCAAAATCAGTGGACCTACACTGAGGATAAACTGCTGTCATAAATCATCAAAATCAGTGACAATTTTATGTATTTGTGCCAGAAATTAATCTGGCCCATTACAACAATTTATTTTTTTTTTTTACACTCAACACTAAATGTATTTTCTGTTTTCTATACAACAAAATAAACTTGAGCTTTGGTGTGTAACAAGATGCTCATGTCCTGGGAAACATTCTCCTGACCTGACCATTGCTACACCAGCTCCATGGATGGGAGGGTGCAGCATCCCTGGTCTGCTATCCACTTTCCCTCCAGGTGTGCCTGGCTCCACACTACCCTCCTGTGTGCACTGGGGAGAAAGGCTTTTTCAGTGCATGGAGGCAGAGAGGTGTGAGACAAGAGAATAATCCATCCTGTGCTTGGCCTCATACCCTGCTCTTGCTGAGTGCAAATGCAGGCACACCCAGCACTTGGAGCAGCTCTAGGGTGGTCAAAGAACATTTCTACTCCTCAGCATCACAGCACTGCTAGATTGTGACTCGACTTCCAGATGCAACACCCACTTTTCCCACTGTGCCACCCCAAATAATGATATTAATAATTGAGTTTTCAGGCTTGCAAGTTCCACTGTAACTGCTGTGACTCCAAGGGGAGTCGTATGCCTCAAAGAAGGGAGTCAATGAGTTTTCCTTTACAATAGTAAAGGTACAAAGAGTTGTTGAGCACTCTGCCAGCAATGGCTGGGCATCTGATTTCCATTTACAGATCTGAAAACTGCCTTTACCTGGCTGCCTGGCTCTTGGATTGCACAGTACTGACACAGTGCTAGCTCTGTCTGCTTTATAAGTAACTTTTAGAAAAGAGCATTACCTTGGCACTACAATAAAATGATTTAACCTTTGTGTTTTATAAAAAACTGTAGAAGAGACAAACTTAAATTATACAGGTATCTGATTTTTTGCATGCATATATAAGATTCCAGGTTCAACTAATTAATTCTGTTTCTATTAAAAACTCTGTGCTAGCTTGAAAGGCTGCATTTACATTCCAGCTAGAGTGAAGATTTTCTTTTCTAGCATGAATCTCACCATTAATCAGAGCTGGATGTAATTTACACCACCTTCAAAGAGCCTGTAAAAAGATAACGTAAAAATGTTAATCAAATTACAAAATCCACAGAGAAAAAATCGTCTCAGAAGAGAATTATTCCAGCATGCCTGTCTTCTGTGGCATTGCCAATGTAAACCTATGCAGTAGGCCACCACAGTGGAGTCCACAGGGGCTAAGTTAGAGGCTTTGCTTTATGCATGTTTTTTTTTAAAGCCTGGCTATCTACTTGCACAGTGTTCTGGGGTAACTGAAAAATCTATTTTTAACACAGCCTATGCAAAACCATCCAGATTTCTTTGCTGTGCAAAGTGAAATAATCCACAGAACTTCACTAATTTACACTAATTTGTAGATCCAAGATTTCATTATGATCATTGTTCATGCCCACTCTTCACTTGCCTGACAGCCAGTCTTCATAATGTCTAAGATAATGAAAGCACAACTTTATAGGTCAGGATCTGTAAGGACAGGTAATTTTTACAGGATATTGATTATTTTAGGATTAGATAGACATATCTTCTTAAAACTCTGCATATGTTTTAAATTATATGGACATAAAATTTAGAATAAAATAAAATTTTAGAAAACCCCAACTCATGAGTTTCTTTTCTTTAGTTACATGAGTTTCAACCCACATTTCTGTAACCTTCAACAGTGAACAATCTGGCCTGCTTCAGGTTCTCATTTTTATGGCAGATTTCCTGTGGGAATCTGTGATATCTAAAAATTGAAATGCAAACCAATTGAGAGACCGATCATTAAAAAAAAAATCACTCTGTTTAATAAACAACTGAAGTTTTTTTTGTGCATCCAGGTTTTGCAGAAAACCTATGGGCCTAAAGCAGCTGTCAGCCATCCTTGTCCTGGCAGAGCTGGAGCTGGCTGTGGTGCAGCATCTGTGGAGGCATGGAGGACATGCTCAGACCTCCTCAAACCTTCTCCTCCCCCTGTGTATCCTTGGTGTCCCATATTTTTGGTAGTCACCTGTGTTCAAGCTTTAGATGAATTGTTTGAGAAGCTGAACACAGTCAGTATATCACAAAAGAGCACCCTGGTTATTTAATAGTACTGCAACATTTGGAATATTGCATTGTATGTACTCTGATGTCATTACCCCATGGACTTTTGGAAATTAAAATTCTGACAAGGAGTGACTGTATTGGCACATGGGTGCATTTTAGTTCCTTGGGAGGGGGGAGATTTGGATGCATACAGGCCACAATCTCAGCATTTTGTCTTCTACTTTCTTCCTACTTAGAAAGCATGCAGTTTTGCCATTACAGCTCATGATTTAATAGCTGGAAGCATCAAACCATCCAAAATAAGCTGCAAAATCAGAACTGGATTATTTTTTAAAATTTCATCAGAAGAAAACTGTACATGCTACAAAGATGAAACAAAAATTCTCTGTTATGTGTATCATATATGGCAATGCTATTAGACCAAAAAAGTAAAAATATGATGGTCTTGCATTAAAAATTATTTTAATAGAGTGTTTAAAATTACTGAAGTAAGTTTTAAAGAGGCTATGTGAACCTTTGAATACAATTTTAGTTATTTTTGTGACAATAAAAATAGCATACATCAGATGCTGGAAAATGTCAGGGGCTAACATGGTAAATTACATGGTTTGTGCCTGTTTTGATGTTAATTTTGCAAATTCCTTTTTGGGTAAAGATGATCCTGGAGAGTGCAAGCTTTGCAATTAACGCTTCTTAGTAGAGAAACTAAAATATAAGCAATTATGTCTGAAAGCAAATGATTTGAAGAGTCTCAAGATCATTTACATGCTTTGGAGGTCCTGCTTTCTTTCCTGTATGATACAGCACCAGCAACCTTGATTTTCTGCATCTCCCATGAATGCCCAGGAAATGACTGCCATGGTCTCTGTGGGGGAGCCAGAACAGCAGCTGAGCACAAGGGCAGCTGCTGCTGCCACATGAAGCTCTGTGGAGCACCAATCCTACCAATTGGTTTCAACCTTCCTGCAAGATGGTGAATCCCAGAGAGGCAGATGATCTGTAACAAAATCATGGTGTTTGCCATTTGGAGATGAAAATCCCATCTGGAGAAGGGCAGAAAAGGAACACCAGACTTTCCTATGCTGCCGTAGGAGGTGGTTTTGGTTTTTTTCTCCTGCTGTTTCATGCACATTTTTCTTATCTGAATTCAAACCTGATGTCATCTGCCTTCCCTTTCTCAGTGCATATGTGGGTTTTCACACACGGTCATCACTTCAAGGACAAATTCTTATACGACAGAGAATGCGTCCAAATGGCTCATCCATTTTGGAAAAGCTGATTTATCATCCGGATCAAACCTCCCTTTTTGTTGGTGGTTCCCCAGCTTCCCAGGAACTTGCTTCTCCTCTCTTTGTTTCTGGGGAGGCAAATCCTTTCCTGTTTCTGTGCTATCTTGTTTCCTTGTTGCAGTTGTGCTGGGTATGGTCTAAAGCCCAGGATCTTGATGGAGCTGCTCAGCCACTGGAGTTTTCTTTGTCCTGTCTGATATTTTCCTTTGCTTTCCCCTGGGTTTCTAAACTTTTTTTTTTTTCTTGTCTTTTCTTCTGACATTATCATTAGCATCCTGCCTGTGCCATGCTAGAATTCTGAGAGAAAGCTTTGTGTTCTGTAGAGAGGTCCTGCCATCTCCTTATGCTTATACTGGCACAAGACCTAGGAAATTCTGCCATTTATTTGTTGGGTGCAAGTACTTTTGGGGGACCAAGCACAGCAGTTATCATGGCCAACCTCTTTAAATGTCTCCCAGTATGCTAAATGGCTGGACCTTTTCCATAGCCAGCTTCTTCAAAACTTACCCCTCCTTGATCTGTTGAAATATTTTTACATGATTTTTGGAAACCTATGTTGTGATGATGAGTAAAATTTCTTATCCAGGACACAATAACTCTGTGATAGACAATGAGTTCAGACTGGTTTGCAATTTATGTGGAAGTCTATCTTAGGCAGAATTAGAAAGTCACTGTGCAGGAGAATAGACATCAGCCACTTTTAGTGCAACTACCTCCCAGTAAGCTCTAGTCCCCACAGAGCTCACTGTGAACAGTTTCTTCCAAAAAAGATTAACACAGAAAGATCCTGAGATATATCTATATCCCTCCTAAGGGACAGGACTGTTTCCCCCCACAGTGTTCAGACCACCTGCTGGAATTTCTGTGAACATTTTTATTTTACTCAATGAAATGCTAAGGCAGAGTTTTTAGGCCTGAATGTGGGGGAATTTGTGTGCTGCAGACAGCATCCTTGCCTGAAACTGCTTGGCACTGGTAATGCTCTCTGCACAGACTGTTGAGATGCTCTTGAAAATGTTCTTGTTTAGCTCAAAACACAATTAAATAAACTCTATGAATCCAGGTTAAAATACTTCTGTGATATGTCTCTGTTTTCTCCCCCTCATGGTATATATCAAGGTTGGAGGGAGAGAGCTGTCAGCCAGTACAGCTTGTGTAAATACAGCAGATGATGTTGAAAATGAAAGGATGGGAGAGCTACCACTAGAGTCTGTGAGAAAAGTCTACGACTTTATAATTCCTTTGAAACATGTTGAAAAATATTGTCAAGCTGTTCTATCTTCCTGCACCACCATGTTATATTTGATGCTGAAGTAGGAGAACACAGTGTTTTACTTACCTTTGAGTGGTGATTTTGTGGCAAGCATGCAAATCTGAATCTTGACACAGTACTCCTGATTAGCTGGGTGGCACTGTGTATTGACAAGTGTCCATATGATATTTCTATCTACCTATATAGGTTACTGTGAGAGGAATTAGTACAGTAAAGGTGCTTAACTCTTCCAGCAACTCTGTCACTGTTGAAAAAGAGTGCTATTTATCATCCTATTCACATCTCTTAGAACTGGGTTAACTTTTCTCTGAGTATGTAGAGATCTTGTAATTTAAATTTCCCAGTCAAGTCCAGCTGATAAATAGAGCATAATAACCTGCAATTTGGGGGAAGGAACTCATGGATAACACTTTCTGTGCTGCTGTTCAGGGAGCAAAACTAAAGTTCCTCCACCAAAGAGAGTAGAGAAAGAAATATAGTTCCTCTAGACTTCAGGCATTGTAGCAGCCAAAACTGGACTGCCTCTGAAAGAATACTGTCTGGTGGGACACAAGTGAACATGTCTCTACTGTATCCAGTGCACAAATATTAAGGAACATTTTCATTCATTCACAGAGGGAGAGACAGAGAAACATTTCTTTCTTCACTCCATGAGACACAGTTACAGTGAAAACAGGTTACTCACCAGTCAGTTCCTCTTTCTAGGGCATCTCATTAATCCTGTGGCTTGCTTATAACCAGCTGAAAAACATGTAACTTCCTTGTAACTACCAAAATGCAAAACTCCCTCCTGAATCAGAAGGAGGAATTTCAGTTACTATATATAGGGCTCTTGATGTAGGAATAAACATCAGAATTCTGTGGTCATAATGTTGGTTTCTTTCTATAATTTACTGTCTCCTTTTTGTAGCACAGTATTTAACTGATATAGGAATACAAATGCTAGGTTCTTGTCTTTTGACTTTTTCCTGATAATTACAGAAACACGAACGCATTTTGTAACTCTGAAGAGAAAAAAACTAAGCAATGTGCCTAAAGCAAGTGCCATGTTCTTTCAAAGAGGATAAAAATCTACAAAAGCTGTTGCTTTGATGAAAGCGTTAGAAGAATTTAAAGAAAGGCATTCAATTTACTGGTATACTGAATACAGAAAATTAAGTGCACAGCTATAATGGACATTTGCTTCTACTCATATATCTGCCTAGAAGGGCTTTGATAAAACATAAAAACATTCACCCTATAGTGACACTAGGTAGTATTTTCTTCTCCTTCTAATTTGTTTTGTCATGTTCCATGGTATGAACAAATTAAATACCACACATGTCTTAAATGTCTCAAACAATTAAAATTAGCTATGTTTATTCTTGCTATCTGTGTGCTCGTCTGTCAGACACTATCAGGTGAATGCTCCTGACAAGTGGCATGGAGTGAGGGTACTATGAACCAGCCAAATCTTACAGAAATAGAGTTGAAGGGTCCCTTGGAGCTGTTATGGATTTTCAAGAGGGAAAACCAGCTTCTGAAACTAAGACAGTTTGTGAAGTTTTGCTGAGGCTGCAAGGACACAAGCAGGTCAGAAAAGGCATTTGATGCCTGGGATAAAATCCCAGGCAAGTTTTTTCAGGCCTGGAAGGATACAACTGTGCTAACCCTAGGAGTGCACTGCCAGAGGCAGACTTCCAAACGTGGTGTCAGTACATGTTGCTAGCACTGAAATTTCTTTACCATCACACACAAGGATAATCCATCCTGGAACTATCTTCCTGTTAATCCCCTGTTAGCCTGGCTTTTCAGCACAAACTAGAAAATGTGGCCCAGACACTGCAACTCACTCTCTGAGATAGACTGACCATCATAAACTACCAAGGTAATAGCTGTGTCCTTACATAGAAGCACAGGGCTTGCTTTGTTTGTTTTAGTTAAAGCTAACTCTGCGTGTGTCCTGGCCAGTGCCACAGTAGTGTCCCTCTGCCTCTGCAGAGAATATTGGAAAGCACTGTGATATTCAGGCCTGCCATGTCCAGGTAGAAATCTTGCTAATACTCAAAAAAATGCTTTATTTGAAAGCTGGAGAACATAAACAGCATGCCACAATCACATTAAAAGAAAAATAACAATGGTGCAAATATACTGACTGAGTTGAGATCCCTCAACTTTTCATCTGAGCCAGCTTGAGCAAGATGCCCAGTGAAGCCAAAGCCTTCTCTGTCAGCACAACAAAACCTTCCTAACTTGAGGGGTTTGGAAGGTCACATTTTCCCTTCCTATGGAATTTTGGCTACTTGGCTTCTAAATTACTCTGTCCACCAAACACTCTAACAGCCTGGTGGCTCAGAAAATATGTTTTAGCTTGCCTTTATTGCAACACCCCATGCATCTTCAAAGGCCCCAGGGAGATTCTCAGAGGTTGTGTGTGCCCAGGCACACTTTCTGCACCTACTCAGGCAACCTGGGCTTGATCTAGCTCTGTAAGCACCATGAGCATCTTCCTCTGGTGTGCCCCACTGCATCCTCTGAGATGGAGAGGGAGGGGAGGGCCCACCATGGCCCTATGGACATCCTCGGCAGGAGTTTTTGGGACAGAACTGCAGGGAATACTGTAGGATTGCCTCTGCCTCATAGCACAGGCTCAGCTTGGAAGCACTGTCACTTGAATGCTGAGCAGACATTGCACATTGCCATGTGGGACCGGAAAATGTATTATCAGCACAGAGATGTTGGGGTGGGCTGATCACTCAAAAAAAAAGGCAACAGCTCCAGCAAGAAAAGTGCTGGACAGTCTTTCTGGTCCTGGCCCAAGGCCTACAGCTGGGCCTGAGGCTGCTGTGCATGGGGCTGAGCACACACCCTACAACTTCATTGTCTGTGCACAACCTCCACAAGAAACTATTTTTGTTCCTACAGCCAAGAGTGCTCCTCTAAAAGGTCAGTAAACACCAGGTATGGATCAGTGCCAGCAAAGTCAGGGGGGAACCAGATAAAACGACAGGTTTGGAACAAGACATTGTAGTTTATTGCTGTGTAACGACCCATGGTAGCAGACATACAGCCAGCTTCGTTCATGAGTCATTGCCAGCTCTGGAAATGCAGACTGCTGCCTGCTGAGTTGCTCTGCTCACTCAGGTGTCAGCCATGTCCCTGGGCAAAGGTAAAAATGAGCACAGGACAACAAGGAGCGTGGAGTCACAGAATCATGGAATTATAAAATGGATGGGATTGGAAGGGACTTTAAAGGTCATCTGGTCCCAACACCCCTGCCATGGGTAGGGACAGCTTTTACTAGACCGGGTTTCTCAAAGCCCTGTCCAACCTGCCCTTGAACACTCACCAGAATGGGGCATCCACAGCTTCTCTGGCAACCTATTCCAGTGCCTTACCACCCTCACAACAAAGAATTTCTGACCAATATTTAATCTAAATATCTCCTTTTTCTGGAAATGAAAAATAGTGTGTGCATGTGTTAACAACAGAGGCAGACAGGAAACAGAGAGCTGGAAGCAACCAGAAAACCTGGTATCTGTGTGAGAGAGAAAGAAAACTATCAGAGCAACATGCAAGTTGGAGGGAGACCAGTAACTATAAATAGTGATTACCTTCTCCTTCTTGACTCCTGCTATGTTCAAGAAAACCAGAATCTGTGCAATTTTTAATGGCACAGCATCCTAGAAGAAGTTGCTAGCATCAATTCATTAATAAAAATAAGATTTTCAGAACATCCTCAGTGAGAGCTTTCCAAATCCCTTGACAACCACAGAGACCTAGAGTCTGGCTGACAATATTTTTTTATATTAGGGGAGAAAAGAAAAGTGCCAAGGAGGAGAGTATCAGTGGGTGGGTACTTGGAAAAATATGATTCTAATATGAGCTTGAAAAATCAGTGAATTTGCAGAGTAAGTTGTTAGACTATGAAGATGAGGTTGCTTGGAACAGGATGCTAGTTCCAACAATGACCTAGTGAAATAATATATTAAAGTAAAAGTTTTCCTTTTTTAAGGCTTAACTTTCTTCATTTTCAGTAGTGCACTTGAATAATTTAAACCAGAAAGAAAGTAGAGAGTAGCAGCACAATGAAGACTCAAAGTACCCCTTGGTTTACAAGACCAGGAAAAAGGTAAGACTTTGCATTGGACCACTTTTTCTACATAATTTATTTGTCCTGCTGTGTTTATCTACATGCTGCCTACTGTCAGAAAGTCTATACTGTAAGACTACTTCAGATAATCACCAGTGAGGAGCTGGAGGCAGTTAGCATTCCTGGGTTTAAAGAGAAATTCAAAAGCAAAGAAAGCATTTGAATAAAAGGAAGGGTGTTTTAAAAGGACTGCAAGGCAGGCAAGGAGGATGAATTGCCAGTGGGAGAAAGCACTTTCTAAAGAAAGGACTGAAAAAATGCTGGACTCAAGATAAAAGAGCAGAGGGATGCCAGGGTTAGATCCTCAGTGGCAGAACAGAGGGGAAGACAGAACTCCATGGATTCAAGGAAAAAAGGAAATTTGAAGGGCTGTGTAATGCTGAAGGTCCGGTGCCCTATATTTTGTCTGATCTTCCACATCAGTGTGTGCTGGTAGATAAGAAGGGGAAGGAAGAATGTAATCAGGGAATTAAAGGGAAGGGTGACTAAGGAGTGGATATGAATGCCAGGAAAGGATGTTTCAAACTCAAGTCTTGATGTTACCAGCTCCAGTGTTTAGTTGGCTGTTCCTTTCTGTCTATCTATCTATCTAGCTATTTATCTATCTATTGGAACTTTCATTTGCCAGAGATTGTTCCACAGGAGTTGGCTTTTGGGTATTAGTGTTAGCTTTTGAGGAACATAAGAAGTTTAACTTGTGCAGAACTCTTGCTCAAGGCCTGCATGTCATTCCAATTCTGCTTAAATCCCATTTTGAAGATTTCATGCTTCACAAGCCTTAAATTGCTCAAGCTCAGGGGCCTGCTATTTGCCATTTGTTTTTGATATCTGACTGGGTGACACCTCAAGCCATAAACTGTGTTTAAACCAGTTCCCTGACCCACATCATATTTATATTTGTGGGATTCCCTGTTTCTGCTTCTAAAATTGAATTCCCCCCGGTGGTCAGACAGGGTGGTACTCTCGTTAGCCTGCATCAGTGAGAATTTATGATAATTGCCAGCCCTATCTTTGCATACTTTATTTTCTCACAGTGCAGTGCAGTTCTGGTGGCTGACAACAGTGCGGTGGGGCCTGGCTGCTGGCTTGTGAGGAGAGGGTTTGGCTGAGCATTTGCTGAGAGACTGATCACAGTTACTTTTATTTTAATTCTCCCGCTGTTCTATGCTTGATGCTTCAAGTGTATTCTTGAAAATGAAGCCTGTGTTCAAACAGTGACTCTCAGAAGTGTGTGTTGTTAAAATTTCACATGCAGACAGCAATTTGGGTGTTAGATGTTTTCTGGTGACAGTCAATTTAGCATCAAAATGTTGTGAAAGATGCTGCATACCTTTAGCCATTAGCCAATGGACTAATATACCCATGTCATGAGAACTGGATAAAAGAAAGGTTTATAAACTGCTCTTGTGATCTGTTTAATCTCACCTTAAACCCCATAACTGCACCCTGTGTACAGTTATTCTACTTTTAGCTATGGTTTTCTGCTACAAGTTAATAGTGTCTCGTTTTGAAACTCTAATTTTCCCTCTGCCTCTCCAGAATCTTTAATTCTCTTGCAGCTTGTGAGGTTTCACAGTCTGGAGATTAATGAATTGGGTTACATTGCAGCCTTACCTCTTGCACAGGAATTACATTACAAATCAGCAGGATATATCTGTTACTCCTCTGCAAGCACCCCATGAATAGTCACAGTCCTGCTGTGAGTGCATCTAGGGTGACTGGAGAGAGATGTCTGCTCTTCAATGAATTTTTGAAAAAATAGGTCCTGTAATGTAAGGCTGAAGAGGAAGAGAGATTTTTAAACTAATTCACTAAATTTGTCAGTATCAAAGGCTGATAAAGGGATTTATTTCACTAGGAAATCCTTCTCTTCAGTGAAGTGGGCTGCAACACACTTGCCAAACCACTCGTCCATAGCTAACAGGAATGAGCATGGAGTTAAATCAAAGAAACAGATGTGGCTGGGTAAGGCAGCTTTCCTTTTATATGTAAAAAAAAAAAAAAATAAAATAGGAGCATGTTCATCAGTTTTGTAATTTTCTGATAGTTTTTTTTCTGGCTCAGTGGCAAACAGCAGCCAGACAAGCACTCCTCATACAGTATTTGTACTCCAATCCAGTGCAAGGTTCAGTTCCTTAGAAAACATTTCCATATCTGAAAATCCAAGTTCCAGATTTTGTCCACTACTGGCATATTTGAGGGTCAACAGAATCCATTCTGTCTTGCTTGGATTGTACAAAAGAGCTTCCAGCAGTTCCAGAAAGTATAAATCTGTGTAGCAGAACAGCAAGGAGGTGCTGACACACCACGAACAAGATTTAAAAAGGCAAAGGATTCAGACTTACCTGTTTCTGCTATGTCTGTTCCCCTTTTCCTGAAATCACTGTGCAGCTGGGATTTTTGAAATAGCAATAATAAAAATTTGGATTGCTGAGATTGGAGGTACATCAAAGGAAATCCATCTCACACATATTTTTATACAATGGCTGTCATACTGAGATGTACAGCCCCCATTTTTGTTGGGTTTAATTCAGAATTGGTCAGACTGGCTTCTCCTTATGGAATCACAGAGCTTGCCCATTGAATTCCTCTAAACCCTCCAAAACAAAGATACAGTAAATCACCTTTTCTTTTTTTCTTTGAGTACAAATCCAGCTGTTTTCTGCAGTATTTCTAAAAGGCTGAGTTTCCAAAAAAAACCCCAAACCAAAAAAAAAAAACCCACAATTTTTTTCAATAGGAGTGTTGAATCAGGACATTCTAGCATTTTATCTTTCCCATTCTACACTAATAACAATGTCAGCATACCTTCCCCAAAAATTTGTTCCCCACTTAATTTTTGGACTATGAGGTTTAAGGAAAAGTTCTGGAGTTTGTTTTGGTTTTGCATCAAATGAAACTAACACTACCTAAAATATATTGTTCCAGACAGGATGTCAACTTTGTATTAACTTGCCTTTTCATAGACCTTGTCAGAAAGTCCAAAGGCAAATGGGTGGATATTTCCTGGACATCATATGGAGTGCATAGTAGTTAGATATGGCTCTGCTGCATTGTATTTCTTGTATTATGAAATTTTGAGGAATAATCATCCTAAATGAAGATCACTTCACATGGGAGTTGATGGGACTTCTGAAATGAATCAGGGTTTTTTGGATGAGTCCCTAGTTCAGATCAACTTTTTGTGGGTTATATGAAAGAGAATGAAAGATAGAATTAAAACCCTCCTCACTTAACTCCAGCTGTCATTGGCCAGCAGCTAAGAACCAATTTTATTTCACACTACAGAATCTACAAAATATAAGATACTCTCCCAGTATTCATTTTAAATACCTCAGCAAATTAATTGTAGTCTTTTAGCCTACCCATGGAGCTGCAGCATCCTTGTCTTTACAGGTTTTCAATATAATCCAGACCTTTTTACTTCACAACATGAAATTTCTTTCCAGGACAGTAGTCCTATTCAGAATAAAGTGGTTGTTTTCAAGGTCTTCATGCATACCTAAAATTGTTAAATATACTTACAATTTTCCAATCCAGCAGGCATGGGAGTGCTCCTCCTTGTCCTGCCTGTTAAATTTAGTTAGAAGTTCTGAAAAGAGGAGCAGATTGTTCACCACTGGCAGGTAAAATCAGGAAATAAAAATATTGACTCAAGGCCTTTGCAGGACAATTAAACAGCTAATGAAAGGGCTGAAGTTCCTGTAACCACAGTGAGCAGGAATGAAGGAAGATGTGCCTCAGTTTGGCACTTCTTTGGGTCTTCTGACACTGAAATGCTTTGGCTCTGTGGAGATTATAAAGGAATTCTAGTGTAGCATCACAAGTAACAGGCAAATGCTTGCTGAAGCATCTCTCGACAAACCCAGGCATTTCATTCCCTATTTTTATTCTTCCAGACAGGATGTTAACATTGCTTTACCTTTCCTTTGGACAAACAGTGGCAGCAAAACTGTGGCAAAGGTGAATGCCAAACAATGCAGGCAAAGCACAGCTGCTTTCCTGTCTGACAACCAAACTTTCCAAGGGAGACACAGAAAGAAGTCTAGATAGCAAGAGCAGGAGTAGTGTCACCCAATATGTCCTCACTGTTTTGCCAAACCACACAGAATAAGCCAGTTTGGTGCTGAAATCCTGGTAGGTCCCACATCCTGGGATTGGGAGCAGGAGAAGCAGATTTGCAGAGTTCCTTCTGGGCTGCTTTGGGGCCAGCACAGGCAGACTGAGCCTACATGTGCCTGCTATCAGCAGGGAACTGTAAGGGGGAACGGACCCCTGTCCCCCCTGTGGAAACTTTAAGCAGCTTGGCTCACTCTGACCCCAGGTGTGTGGTTATTCTCTCCCCAAGTCATGTGTCAGTCCAAGCAGCTCTGGATTTTCTAATGGGTACACTGATCTTCAAAAGTCCAGATGCAGTAATAATTTACAACCATAGCAGGACATGGGTTTTCATTCAGCTGAAAATTACTCCATTTGTTGAACTCTACTGGCTCAGTTCAGACAGAATCCAGAATCCCAGTAAGTAGAGGTGGTTTTAGGTTTGAAAGAAGGAGGCTGAATTTGTACCCTCGGTGTATGTGGGGTGAAAACAAAGGAAAATATGCATGAAGTGAAAAAAAAATAGTGCGAAAATGCATTCAAAATGTCACAACATTTCTTCACCAGATAAAAAGACCAATGATTATTTATGCTTTTTGTCACACTGGTGAGATATTCAGATACTAAAGGCTACACATAAACAGAAACTAAAGGCTAGAAATACATAAGAGTGTTTGGAGAAACAGGGAAACTTCAAGGCAACTAAATTAATATCCAAAGATTCTGGGTTTCTGCTTTTCCTGGGGTGCCACACATACGGACACGAGTTTTTGGGCTCTAGGGTTCTGTACCATGCACTGATTTCCAAAATTAATTAATCTCCATAGTATAATACCTGTATTTTGGGAGAACTAAAAGAAGATTGAATCAGATGAAGGTCATCTAGTATCCAAATTGCAATAACTCTGTCAAGACAGGGGTGGCACTACCTGCCTTAAGAACAGGAGGTACAGAACAGCAAATAGACAAGTCTTTGAGAAAGCTGAATGCTGGGAGGGAGGAGAAGTGATTTGGTTAATCCCATGAGTGCCAAATCTTGCCTTGCTCATCAAAGGCTAACAGGAGATTTGTCTGTCCTGTGTAAACACATTAGGAGGATAAACATCAGGAAGGGAAAAGAGCTGGTTAAGCTAAAGGACAATATTGGCTCATGAGGAAATGGTTATAAACTAATCATGAATAAAGTGGAAGACAGAAGCAATTTTCTCACCATCATGGTGAGGTTCTGGAGCAGCCTGCTGGTAGGAGAAGTAGACATTAACTATTTCTTACAAAATAGAGTCCAGGGAAGGGAATATATGACGTGACAGCCGGTGGTAACAAACTCTGGGATAGATGTGCTCCTAAGTGACAAGGTGCAATCACTGGAAAAAGCCTGTTATCTCAGATGAGGACTGCCTTGCCCACTGCCATTTGATGTGAATGTTAATGTCAGGCTTTCCAGGGCTGTGTCCCAGACTAAAGCCCTCATTCCCTCCCTCTGTCATCACCGTATGTTGCTGGCTGTGCCTCGCAGCACAGTCTGGGCTGTCCTGGCAGAAGCTGACCTAGACAGACCCTGAACCCTTGAGGCTATTGAGGCTTATTTCTGTCAGAAACAGAATGCTTAATTATTTTTGGGTCAGGGTACCAAGACGAAGAATATTTCTGACCTGATGTCACCCTTTGCTCTCTGGGCAGTTACATGCTTCCCTCAGCTGTGCTAGCAAACCTTTTCTCAAAAGGGGTGGAATTTTTGAGATCTGGCAGAAGGTTGAACCTAATGTGACAGAACTCATGGGGTTTTCCAGCTCTCTGTGCTGCAGGGGAGCCTTAGTGGGCCAGTGGGGCTTGTTCAGTCTAGCAGCAATGCCTTATGCGCTGCATTGGCTCATAGCAGGGCTTCCCTCACTTTTCTTGCTTGAACCTTCTTCTTTTTTTGGATTTGGAATGCATTTAGCCAGATGTTTGCTACCAATACAGGATGAACAACTTATTCAGAAATACCTTTCTGAGGAAGGATTTATTTGATAGGAGAAACCTACTGATAATTTCATAGTGTGAATATTTAGAGCAGGGGTTTGTTGCAACTGTTAACCCGAAAAAAGGCAATGTCTAGAGGGCTTCTCCTGGATCATGAATTGAAGTAGCAAATGGTTAACATGAGTACTGAGGACCAGCAGAATGGGTAGGTTTTTGCATGGAAAAGAGCTGGCTAAGTGTGCCTAAGATCAGGGACATCTCTTAATGGCCGGAACATCTCAAGAGGCTGTTCTAATCCCCACTTTCAGTCCTTGCAGGGAGCTGGAAAACTGCTTGTTCTGGCCTATTTATTTTGTCCTAACATTAATCTTCATGTTGTCTGTGTAAGGAAACATGCTGGTGACTTCTCTGTGTCTGGAAACACAAAGTCTGATCAAATTTTTAAATTGTCCTCGTTACTCTGCATCTGCTAGCTGCAGATATTTTTGTTGGATTTTTAAAATTCATCGTCATGGCAAAGGCAGGGAGCAGAAAAGGCTAAAAGTAACAGATGAGTGTTTATTTGTACTGACATCTGAGATCTTCTTAAAATGTTTTTGGATATCATGTCAAAAAATACAGGAACTGAGAGTCTTTGGATCTTGTATTAGCTTTTTCCTGGGTGTGAGTTTTATATTATCTGGCAGGAGATAAATTTGTTGAAAATTGCTTCACTGATGACCCACGTATAAGTGTGATTTTGTGCTGCTATCCATTTTCTGCTAGAAAGAAAAGAACTGATTTTCTTTAGGTATGGATTATACTTTCTCTGAGAACACTGGAGAGAAATAAAAACATTATACTGTATCCATAATGACATGTAATAACTTTTGTGGGGGGGGAGGAATGAATAGCTTGACTACTAATAATGAAAGAAAATATGAAAGATGCCTTTAAAAATGTTTAAACTTACTCTAGTATTAAGTAGAGGCTTTAAAGTAGCTTCATATTTTTATTCTAGAAGAGAGTCTTCATGAATCATTCATAGCAAGGATGAATTTCTATTCAGTATGCTGTTTCTTCACATATTACCTTCATACCTCATCAGAGTCAAAAATGACTCAATGCATTCATATAGTTCAGGAAAACCACAGAACTGCTCTTCTGTACTGCAAATAAAAGAGAAAAATAACTTTCAGTGTTAAAGAAATAGTTTGCAATGAAAAGCAAGTCTACCGAGCTAGATGAGAGTGTTAAAATAAAGTAATTTTGTCACATCCATGTCCTGAACAAAGCATTTCTGCAAAATTTTCTTTAAAGTAGAAATTTCCTTTCAGCATAGGAACATGTATGTGATATACTTAACCACATGGGATCACTTACAAAACAGTCTGGATCTCATGCTGTTTTCAATATTCTACACTTTTTTTGATCATTTTTTGGCTCATTCATCTGTCCCTGAGAGTTTGACAATGTAAGAGTCTGAACATTGAAACTTGTTCCTGTTTGAGTTGGAACTGAACTCACATAAAGAAACTTGCCATGTGACAAATAAAGGAAAGAACTGGTTTGGTAGAGCTGCCAAAAAGTAGGCCAGATGCAAAGTATCTGGAGGTGTCTGATTTAGCACCCAGAACTAGGTTTGAGCCATGAGTGCCTCAGGCCATCCACCTGCCAGTTGTGTTAGAACCCTACTCCCTTATGGGGCCAAAGGGGAGAAGCAGGCAGAGAGCCCAGCGCATCTCTGTCTTGTAAGCTGCCTGATTTCAGTTTCAGTCACCCACATCTTTATGCCCTCTGTTTTTAAACTCACCTTTCAGATCTAGTTGCGCTCCATCAGGTTTTGGACACTGTCCCTAACTTGTTAAACCGAAGACAGAGGGTCCTATATGGTGCTTGGTGAAGTAAAACCAATATTAAGGTTAAATGATGAGTAAGAAAATAAGGTTTTTAGGATTACATTAGTGAAAAATCATCTGCATCCATTGCAGTGCCTTTGAACAAGCTGTTCTCAGTCATGTATTGCCTTCAGCTTTTCCTGAGTATTGTAAGATTTCTTCCTTTGGCTTATTGCTCTGTAATCAAAAGGGACTTACCTCTTGTTCATGAACAGTTACCACCATGTCATATTACTTTGTCACATGCTATTGCAAAAAAAAAAAAGTGTTTTCATGATATACAGTTTCCATAGTAGAGATTGGTTAAATCCTCTGCAATTTTGGATCTGAAAGCAAGCTGCTTTGGCAGATAACAGCAAGGTCATTCTTCTGCACTGTCTTCTACCCAGCATAGTGGTATTTTACAACAACAAAATAAATAAGTTACCAAAATAAAGAGTTTCTCATTACTGACTTTAGAATTCGTGTTTTGGAGCTTCTGTTTTCTGTGATCTTACCTTCATGAAGAAAAAATGTCTATCTCTAAATGAAAACATGGCCTGGCCCAAGAAATGCCAAACACAGCAAAAGAAATGTTTTCCTTGTCTCTGCCTTTTCCTTCAGTAACAGCCCCCCATTCAAAGGGGTGATTAGCAACTGGCTATATTTCCGAGTGTTATTCAGCTATGAAAGGGATCTCAGTATTTTTAAATAGATGAAAATTTTCCATTGAAATAACCTTTATGGGCTCTTATCAAACTTTTGTTTGTTTTAGCTGTTTTGATTCAGGCAGCTCCATACAGTTCAGTTCACCTGATAATAATAGAACAAAAGGAGCAGAGAAAATCTAAGTAGTCATGAAAAGTTCCTAAAGCCAAGATTTATTAAATATAACAAATACTTATTTGATGCAAGGATGTTTAATATTTGCAAAAAATATAAACCAACCTCTTCTGTTTTGAACACTGATGTATGTTCACCTTACTACTCTGGCATCTCACCCTACCTTAATTATAGAATAAAATTTGCTATAGTAAAATAACTGTTGAATTTTTATACGTCTAGCAAAGTTGTTTCACCTACAGATTCTCATGAGTCCTCAAGCTAAACAACTTGTTGATTATCAGCTATAAAATATGTGCAACCAACCCCTGAATTGGTGCTACACACATTTAAAGGTACTGTCTTCTAAAGTTCTTGTTCCCACAAGAGTAAGTACAATTTTACATGTGAAAGTTGTACTAAATTAGATTATGCCTAGAGAACATCTATTTAAATAACTCGATGTGGACATGTTAAACAATGGTTTTGTACAGTACATAGTGAGGTAATTAATAACTAATGATATACATCAGCCTCTGACTATAGCATTTTGATTTGTATGAAATTAAGCGAAGGTAGCAAAGAAAACATTATTGACTTAATAATTTCTCAGAACATATGATAAAAGTGCACTGCAGTTTTAAATTGAAAGAGAATTTTCTAGAGGACACGTTGCATTTCTGCTGCTGGAGGTACACAAAAAACACTGAAGAAGCTGCTTTTTAGAAAGATTAGCAGTGTAAAAAAATCTACTCCTTGTAGGCATATAGGTTGTTTGCATTCTGTTTTAAAGTAAAATCTTGTTACTAGGGTTCATTTTATTCCAGTTGTTTCTGGAAATGGGTCATGGCCTCCTGTAGATGGCAGAACTTTGGCATAGTGTCTAACAGCATGCTGAATGAAAACAGCTTTTCCAGGTTGACTAACTCTCCCTATTTTAAGATTAACTGGATGATCCTGTGGAGATGTATTTCTCCTCTGACGATCAGTAAAACCTTAGGGCACAGTCTTTTCTTAGCCATTCCTATAACTCTCTGTGCAGCCATATTCTGGTGAGCTCAAAAAAAGTGGGGAACTCATTCTATGTAAAAGTGAGGTGGTGATCAGGCTGCCTGTCACCTGCCTGCACTAACCTATGAGCTATGAAACTCATAGGTTATACTCCCATGGTCTGGTGCAGCAGGACCAGAACTGTCTGCAAGAGCAGCAGGAGGCCCAGCACGCCATGAATGTGGTCCATGAGCTACATGTTCTACCTGCACCATCCTGAGCAGTTTGGGAGGGAGCCCCGGACAGCTCGGGCTGTGGTAGGCAGCCTCTGAGGCTTGCCGTGGGGCATCTTTTCACCTGGGCCCACTGAACACAGAAACATCCATCTGACCCCCCTTAAAAGAGGTTTAAGATGAAATATTGATTTTTGTATTCATGTCAGTTGGTAGCATTTAACCTTTGTTTTCTAAGAACATTCTCTGGCAATTTTAATGTATGCTATAGCTTGCAGTTTTGTTTGGAGACAAGAATATGTCCCTCCTTTGCCAATGCACTGTCAATATATGCTAATTAAGCATTATAATAATTTGCCCTCCTGCCCTGTACCAACAGCCTTCCTCTAACCAACATGTGGCTTTTCTTCATGGCTCTCCAGTCACCACAATGCTGTTTGAATATTCTGAAAAAGTCATATTTTATACTGAAATGGGGTTCAGTCAGAAGGTTAGATCATAGCTAGATCAAAAGCACTAGCAAAATCCATTTCTCTTCTTATGTCTATTCTTGTGAACTGGGTTCAAATCCTCAGATTTATTCACCTTTAAATTAAGTGGGGCCAAGTACAGGGCCACTGTGTGTTGAAAATGGTTGTTTGCCAGATTCTGCAATAAGAGGATACAGTAGGTAAGAATGAAATTGAAAGTTTAATCAAAAATTTAGAATGAAACATAACAACACATGAGTACCTCTAAAAATTAGGAATGAAGGGTCCAGTGTCCTCTTTCTGACAGTTCCCAGCATGTGTGAAACAGTGAAATATAGGAAAAGAAGTATATAGTAATTCTTCTGCATTAGTCCCTTTCACTCAATCATGACATTTCTTTAAAGAACTAACTAAAGTTAATTTTTTCCCTTGTTGTGCTTAGCAGTAACATCCCATATAATTAGATACTTTTAAAGAAGAAGGATGCCAGGCAAACAGTGTAGTCTTGTCCCCTTGACTATGCCATTTTTTAACTTTATGGGAGCTTTTAAAAAAAGTCTTTCATTTTAGGTGAGTGACAACAGGTTTTATGAAAAAAACACCAAAAACCAAACCAAACCAACAAAACAAAAACCCCAAACCCTCTTACTCTGTAATATATGCTTTACTGCACTTACTGGAAGTCATTTAACAATTTAATATATCAGCCACTTCAAACAGCATGAAATCTTTATTCTGAGGATTTAACTGAAAGCATCTCTACAACAACTTGAGCAGGACTTGACCATAGATTAGATAGCACAAGTAGAGGGTGAGGCTAAAGACTTTAAATTAACGAATCTCTTTTTGCTTCAGGTGTCTGCATTGCAATTGAAAGAAAAATACATATACAAGGAAGAAGGTTCCATTTATGTGAAAGCCTTTTTCTCCTAGTTCACAAAAATGGACACCTTCAAATAATACATGGCATCAAAATGTTCTTGGGCAAAAGCAGATGAAAGTCATCCTGTATCAGGGGATGGTTTGGGTTTTGTGCATCCAGGTTATGGAGTGACTGCTGCTTTGTTTTAACAGGGAAAAACTATCTGTTACCTCTTGGAGGCAGGATGATGCATTTTCCTGATACTTCTGGTTGATGGAGTGACAGAACCAGCCATCAGTGTTGTTTTATGTCTTCTGAATTTTAGTCCAGCAGTCTCCCACAGTAGTGGTTGATTACTCATGACATTTTGCACTCTCTTGCTTAACACAGGTATAAATATAAAGTCATTTGGTGGACTGAGGAAATCATCTCCTTAACCTATCCTAAAAACCATCGTTTCTTTTATAGAAGCAATTACAAGAAATACACCTGCTCTGAAGCCTCATAAAATGCTTTTTGACAGGATCAAAAAATCAGGTGTTTGACAGCTTTATATTTGCTGATAATGTGGAACATGAATGCAGTCTAAAGGTTTCCCAGGCTTGGGGCAAAGATTGAAATATGAAAGTAGGAAGCAGGGTGAGAAGGAAACAGGCTGTTTGCACTTTTCCTGGTTTTACTTTTTTTGTAGAGCTGAAAAGTCTCAAATTTTTATTAAATTTGTAAATTGATGACATTTTTATACATTATCACACATATGTTTATGTATTACTGTAGAAAAGCTACATTGATTCTCAGATGACAAGAAAATCTAGAGAAAAAATTAAAAACTTCAGCTGGCTTTGTTCTGACGTGCATCTCAAATCACATGAATGCAGATACTTACAAATAAATGCAAATACATAAATATACAAATATATTCTAATAATTAAGTATGCTGTCTTTATATAACTAGAGATCGGCATGCAAGGAGCATATAAAACACCAATAAATCATTGTGATGACAAATTTAGATCCATTTTGAGCTGTGAAAAGCAGTGAAGGATTGAGTTTATAACTTGTGTTGAATTTCCTATTTAAAATTTAATACTCTTTCTACTATCAGAACTACAAAGTCCACTTGAGGAAATGGAAAAAAAGCATAAGCTTCTTATTACCTCCACTGCTTATGATAAATAACCTCTGACGAGAAATTTGACTGACAATTTTTTCAATAATGCATGAAGTAGGATAACATACCAATTGTTTATTCCTGTGTGTATTGGATTTGCATTATTAACAGTGATAAAATTGTTGTTATCTGCAGAGGTAAGATGGGCTGAGTGAAAGCAAACAGGAATTCAAAGCTATTTTTCTTTTAATGCCTGTTCAGATAGGGTCAAAATCAGAAGAGCCAATGCGCTTACTGTAGTGTGATTCTGGTATAAATCAAATTGAAATTAGAGACATGAGATCAACATTTCAATATAAAGTCCAGTGGCACTCCCAAAGAAGATCAGTTTAGCTGATAAAGGTTCTGGAGCAGGAGTCCTGTGGAGGGTGGCTGAGGGAGCTGGGAGTGTTTAGCCTGGAGAAAAGGAGGCTCATGGTGTGTCTTTATGTAGGAAAGGAAAAGGATATCATGAGTATAAAATAGATAACTTGATGTTTGCCTTTGATACCATTACAGAAAAGTAGCTACAGAATCAAATAAAGAAATTCAAGGGTCACAGCATGGATAATTAGTCTCTGTCATTTTTTTTTTTTGAGATTTTTTTAATGAGGCTATCACAAGTTAGACTGAAACAATAGTGTATAAAGCAGATTTTAAAATAAAAGCTAATTTTTTTGACTCAGACAATCATCTTACTTGAAAATAGTTTGTATTCTTTTATCCCATTCCAGATATGAGCTAAAGTTTGGCTTAAAATCTAAGATATATCACTTCCTGGAGATGGAAAATGTGAAGGACTTCAAGCACGATAACTTAAACTTCCATATTCAGTCACAGTCAAGCACATGCACCAACTGGAGACTCCTGTAAGAGATTTCATTCAACCACAATTATATTCCTACCAGAGGCTTAGCAACACATAAAATTAATTGAAAGCTGTTCAAAAAGGAATGGCAAAGGGCACATTTGCTTCCTTACAGGTTCTTGTCTCATGAGCTCCTATGCACAATGTGCATTTTACCGGTGCCAAAGCCTGCAAAGGCAAATGGCTTGGAGAGAAGGTCAGAGCAGCACTGGAGAATGGCGGAGGGAGGGAAGCAGTGGAACTACTCTCATAGTAACAGCAAAGAGGTCCCTGCTCTGCAGCCCACAGTGGAGCTGCCCTTTTCATACATCCCTGTTCTTTTCCTGGGTAAATGATAGCAGGGCAGCTCAACTGCCTCTAGTGCCTTCTGCCAAACAATCTGCTGCAGCCACGGGGCTGACCAGCGGGTGTTAGTCTTGGCAGGTGCTAAAAAATGTCTTATCCTCAGGGGTATGTCTGGAGACTGATTTAGCAAGTGCTACAGCACACAGTGATATTTGGAAAACATAATATTCTTCAGTGTTGCTTGACTGTATCCCAAGGCTACATGGGTTTGATATAAGGCACTTGGACTAACCTCATTCTGACTATTTTCCCAGAAGGTAGCTCAGAACACACCTGCTAGCAGTAAATGTCCCAGACATTACAGGAGATGGCATCCCAGTGGCATCCTTACTATTCTGGGAATCTCTGTGGTATATTATGGGAAGAAGAAAATCCTGTCAGTTTGCATAACAGCTGAAGAGAGGGGAGAAAATAGCTTGTGTTTACCATGAAAGCTGTGTTTCAGTGCAGTGTCTTTGCAGCTTGCTGTTATTATAAGTGGAGTCCGGGTGGTGCAGGTGGTACTCCAATGCAGGAGTGAAGGCAAGGTGCACACAAGGGGTAAAGAGAGGGCAGGAGGTAAAATAGGCCAAATGAGCCATTGCTCATTTCCTTCTGTGAATGTGCAGTGAATGTGTGTTCCTCATGCATCTGGTGCCAGTTTGGCTGTGGTGATGTCATATTAACCCATCCAAGCCCTTTCCATTATTCTAGCCTCCATTAGAACAGCAGTTTGGGGTTCTCTGCAGCTCATCGCACAGGAATGAGCAAACCTCTGTTGAGTTCCAAGCTCTGAGGGACCAGAGCTCCACTGTGAAACAGGAACAGAGCCAAAATGGAGCTTTGGCATAAATGTCCTATTCTGTTCTGATGTCCACCCTTCTCAAGAGATACAGAGGCAGTAGACAGGATTTAGTGGAGACTTATATATTAAAGCTCCTAAGAAGCTGCCTGTTTCTTCTGACATGCCTTATGGAATAATATGATCATAATTTACAAACAGCTACACAGGGCAGTATTTTCTGATAATAACAGAATATTGATTTCCATGGAATGCAGCTTAGCATGATCCACAGACTACAGAATGAAGGTATATTTGGAAGTCAAGATGACCAAATTCTGAAAAAAAAAATTGTGCCTTGAAATATAGTGTATTCTCTGCTTTTAAATCAAGATATCTGTCTCTTTCTAGATGGAGAAATATCTCTCTTTTTTAATAAGGTATGATATAGTGGAAAGAGGAAACAGTAGGGAGTTTTCAGAAATAGGTGAGTTAGTTCTTTGTTAGATGGGAGGTGAGATTAGATGATAATTGCATTGTTTCTTCTGGTCCTTAACAGGGAGAGCATTTGTGGACTTGATTGAATAATCAGGATGATTTTGCTTTCACAGGCACAGTAAATGCTGTTTTCTGTTGAATTCTTTTTAATAGAATATGAAAACATAAAAACAATATTGCATTATTTTATGGATCAAACACAAATGATGAGATGAATTAAAAGCGGAAAGTTCTTTGTGTATGTGATTGAGAAGATCATTAAGAAACCTAAAACAAAATGAAAAAGATATGAAAAAAAACCCATGCAAGCTGGACTTGGATATGTTATTCTTTACTTTTAAATAACTAAACAAAATTAGATAAAATATACAGTTGGTAAGGAAGCACCATCACTTTCAAGGTTGACAATGGAGAAACAGAGATTGGCATGAGAGAAGAAGAAATTCATGGCAAGAATCATCTGATTTTGAAGGGAAGAATGATGATTACTTGTACAATTCTGTGGGATTTTTTTTTTTTTTTTTTTTCTTCCTGAGATAAGGGATTCAAAACTATGGGGATAACAGCAAAAAAAAAAATCCCTTATAAATGTTTTAAATCTGTAAATTTGATGTGGTATTCTGTCAAAGGAAATATTGCTGAGATCTTAGGGAAGTGGAAACAGAAAGAGCAAATGTTTTCACAGATATTTTCAAAAGTTCATGCATTTAGGCAACATTCCTGAGGACTGGTCACAAGAACTAGATAACCTTCAAAAAGTATAGGAGTATATGAAATATGACAGAGGCTAGCTGATAGATACAAGAAGTGTAGGAAGCGTTTTAGGGATCTCAAATGGAGAAACATTTGTAAAAGCAGTGTTTGAAGACTGACTATTTTCAAAAAGAGAAACCTGCTTCATTAACTTGACAGAACACTTTGAAGCCCAAGGTGCTAAGACACAAAAAAGGTAACAGTTTCCATCAGAAAGGCCAGCCTTTAACTGGCCTATCTTATAACATATAAAGCTGGAGAAAAGAAAAGACAGTAAACCTGTTGGAAATTTGACAAAACTAGAGGATAGCTTCACACAGACTGACTTCAAGATATATTAAAAAAAAAAAAAAGTAGAAAGAAAAGAGCCCACAACAACCCATCCACTCTGAAAATGACCAGAGTAAGCACAGTTAGAATCCAATAATAAAGAGACAAACACCACTTATTATGATAAATCTGTCTGGGAAGAAGATCCAATGAAGGAATGTTTCTGGTCTTTGCAGTGTTTCACTGGGAATATGGAACACCTAGATATCAGAGCCCTGCAAATAAGCACCTACTAAGAGGGAATCAAGATCCATATGGGAACAGCTGAGGCTGCTGAAGTGCTGTAAAAAGCCCCAGACTGGGACTGTGAGGTTCTGATTGTGGAAGTTTAAAGTCGTTGTGAATATAAGCCTTGATTATTACCTGTCCAGAAGTCTAGCTGGTGTTCATTACTGGGAAAGATATTTGGCCAGGAATGGAAAATGTGCTTGAAATATGCATTCCCTAAGATTGCATATATTTTGGGAACATAAAACAGCCAGAGTGCTGTGCTGGCTCACCCTCCTCTGTCATTTTACTTCCCAGGCGTGCTCCAGTCAAATTTCTTTCTTGTATATGTCTAACATCTTGTGCAATGAAGCTCAAGACTCATTTTTCTCTTTTCAGCCCTAGTAGTCTCTGAGAGACTCCAGAAAAAGTCTGGAAGGAACAGTCAATTGCACACACTCTCAAATCTGGATGTTTTATAATTTGGTTTTTTTGACAAAACTATGAGAAAACCTCCCCCAGACGGATGCCTATATTTCATCTCTACTACCCATCTGGAAACCAGACATACCTGAAATGGTTTGGAAAGGTGGAAAAAAAAAAAAGGGTGTAAAAAGATCTGAGCTCCTTAAAAATTTGGCTCAGTATGCAGTACAAAGTGTCTGTCTGTTGTGTACCAACTTCTCACACTGTTTTCCTTCAAATTTCCGACACAAAAGGAATTGGTTGCATGGTTTACTAGAAAATGTGGTATGGATAAATACATTTGTAATTTCCTTTGTCTGGCCGTATATAGTAAGCACTGTAATAATATAGCATTATCCTGTATTATACGGCATGCTCTCAACTGCACCCAGGGAGATCCACCCTGGGTGGAGAGCATGGAGCTTGGCTGAGCATGGTGGTTTTTTTTAAGAAATAAAGTAACACATGCTTGGGACCTTAAGTTTATCAGTAACCCAAAGTCACAAAACCAAATGCCTCTTAACCTCTCAGTGAATGAAGTTGTCCTGAGGGCATTTGGTTCTGAGCTGACCAAAATGTATTTCTATTGAAATATGATTGACTGTGGGAGATTCTTGTGCTCTGTTTAGGTTTAGGAGTTTACTCGATGCCATCATTGTAAAGCTTTCTCTTGTATGTTATTTTGGCTAAGCTTTCTTTTGCAAAATATTTTTTTATAAACCTGGTGGCAGAAGAAAGATATTTTTATCCAGAAAGAAAAAAATAACTTTGCTACTGTACTAATTCTTCTCCCTCTCTCTGGGAGCAGCCCAAAAATAATGCATCACAGGATGAACTACGTGCTATGCACTTGTACTTACTTTTACTGAAACCCAAAGCAACACATTATCTTCTAGTGGATAAAACAACAGAACTTAAAAGATAAATCCATAAGTGAGCAAGAACAAAGAAGCTTTGGTTTTTGCCTTTGGGATCACCCATTAGCAGATTTGCTTTACTTCTTTTGAAATTTTTATGCCATATTTTCAAGGCAGTTGTGAAGTGAAGCAATCTAAACTAGCAGAAGTGGAGCATCAAAATCTCCAGTTCATATATAAGCCAACACCGATCTAAATTTGCCACAGTGTCAATATGCCATCACAGACGTAAATAGCATGTGCCTACTAAACAAAGGAAAGAAGCTTCCTTGGACTTATTTTCAGGTATGAAAAAACCCCTAAATTTTCTGCCTTTTATATTTGTTTTTCCCTTATGAAAATTACATGCCAGTCTTGACATACTAAAAAAATCCAACAAACTTAGTCTTTGTAAACTTGTTTTTTGTTTGGTTTTGGCTTTGGTGGGGTGTTTTTTTGTTGGTTTGTTTGGGTCTTTTTTCTTGCATAGCAGGAATATGCTAACTGGAGAAGCTGAACTGAAGAGTTACAGTTGAACTGTGTAAGGGAACTGTAAGTGGTCACAGACAGCCCTGGCCTCATGACAGACACTGGCTGGAAGTATGGGAGTGGATTAAAGATATTTGGGTGGCCCCTGTGCTCTCTATGAGTTCATAGTGGCAAGAAAACTATCCTTGCTTTCACCATACTTTGTTTTTTTCTTCTTTCAATTCATAATTATGCAATCAACAACTGCAAACCCGTATTGGGTGTTGGAGGGACAAGTTCTGCTCATTGCTTTCAGGAATTCAGAGTCAAGTAGTAGTTTGTGGTACAGCTTTTTTCCGTGAGAAAGCAAAGGAAGTCTTCCTTTTCCAGTCCAAACTGGTATTCTGTTGTTTGAGATTTTTTTTTTACTGAGATGAAAACACATTTTGCTTATCAGAATTGCTTCCTGAGAAGTGAAGCCATGGCCTGGCTATAAATATGCACTATACCATTAACTTTTTAAAAGTCTTAGATTTCCTCAAGTTTTAGTATTGGTGGTGTACTTTTTAAATGGCATTTTATATTGGACTTCAGAACTGTAAGCAGATGAGAATTCCTGTGGCAAAAAGTGCTGAAGGTTAAGGAATTCCCTGCTCCAATTTTCTGGCAAAAATAGAAAATCACATCCAAACCCCAAATTTGATATGCATAATTTGTCCTCAAAATAATAAACAAATTACATATTTGTTGGTAGTGGAAATAAAATGCAAATAACAGAACTCCTCTGTTCCTCTGGTAAGGGATAAATTTGCAATTAGAATTCTAATTGTTTTTTCAGTTTACTTGCCTCTCTTTTAATTTGACCAATCTGTGATGAAGAACTACAGCCAAATGGAGTGTAGGCTTGTGTAATGAGGAAATAAGATCTGATCATGCTACTCAGGAAATTCTTGAGCACTGTAGGACTCCAGTATAAACTGAGTGGGGTTTAGTGAATGGAAAGATGATTTAGTAGTAGTAATTAAAAAGTCACACAGGTAAGCAGAGTTCATGGAGTCCTGCCAGAAGTTCCTTTGAGAACATGAATTTTTAAATCATTAATACAACTAGACTATTCCAGTGTTTTCCCAAGTTCTCTTGTTCTCTACAAAATTGTATGTTTTTGTCTACTCAAATTTTATAGCTTTATATTATACTTGTCATTTTACCCTCTTCCCCCTACACTTTTCCTTTCATTTCCTTTCCTTCTCTTTTAATCTACTGCAGGTGACAAATGCAAATGACAAGAAGCATAAACTGTCAGCAGAGTCCTGGTATAAATGGCAGACGTCCTACTGACTGCAGTGGGTGTTACCTTTGCTCACGCCAGGACTAAATTTAGTTTACAAGTTAAGAAACTGGGGCAGCAGGGGAAGAATTCTGGCATTAGTATGATCCTCCTTGCTGTGCTTTTATTTTGTTCACTTCTGATGCTACATTTCTTTTTTCTTTTTTTTCTTTGTGTTGTAAATCAAGAGAGATATCCCAGATCCCCTGCATTTGGAGAGCTGAACTTCTCCAGATTGGAAACAACTTGCCTTTATTCCAAAGCCCAATCAACAGCACTCATCTAAATTGATACAAAACCCACAAAACCCTTCTTCAAAGGTATCACATTTTCTCCTTTTGAATCCCAACTGGTTTGAAAAGAACTCTATCAAAATAGAATCAAATATGGTAACATGCTTTAGGAAGCTGAAATGGACTAAAAAACCCTCTCTCCTTCATATTTATTAATTTCCAGTGTCATAATGTTCAAATGAAGCCAACTGTGTGTCCATAACCCTTTCCTTTATTTCCTCAAACTCTCCTTTATTCTTCTTTTGTGAAGGTTAGGGGACAGAGGAAGATATGTTATGCTGGGTGTTAAAGAGGCTGCTTCAAAACCCCAAAGTAGTCTTGTAGGGAAAAATCTTTGATGGATGCTCGATCCTCCATTGGAAATGGCTGTTTTTAAAAATTTAAGAATCACAGGACTGCCTAAACCAAGAAGTTGTAATGCTGTTGGGATTTGCAAATGGGGAAGCTCACAGGCAGGAGTGAGGTAAGGAAGAATAACCTCTAGCAAACCAGCTGGGGATTTTTCTTATTTTTTTTTTTTGTGTTATTCTTTTGTCAGAGGATACTGCCTTTCCAGACAAGCTTTTTTTCTTGTTGAAAACTGAAAATAAATGGACAAACTGATACTCCACTGAACACTTTTAGAAGAATAAACCTAGATGGTAAAACTACTACTAGTGATGTAGTGATGGGGCCAGAATGTTTCCCTAATTGAAAAACAACACTGCCTTTCTCAATGAGGCATTAATTTAGACTGCGCTATTTACTCTAGTGAGAAATGGTGACATTTAGGAAAAGGAAGACATTTAGAAAGTGAAATGAGAGGAGCAGCTCAAGCCCAAATCTATCAGCCAGCCCATGCCTCTGCTAGAGGGGGTGAGGACAGAAGCCAGGAGCACATTTTAGGTCCCTCAATGTCCTCTTCTCCCAGCTACTCCAATCCTCAACAGGATTTGGCCAGTGGCAATTAGGAAGGGGGAATACAGGAATACCTGTGTCCACCTGGGGTTATCAGAGAATGTGTAGCTCCCCAGAAGGATAGGGGTAAAGCTGGGCCTCTGCCTGGCTACCCACCAGTAAAGAATGGTAAACAGCAGCTGGGGCTGTCTGCATGGGCTTTCACTTTTCCTGGGCCTGCAAACCTCCCTGAGGCAATGAATACTCCAAAGGAAATTAGAATAAAGGTTGATTTTTGTCTTTCAATAAGCTAGGCTTTAGTGGATCCTAAAACTGGGACTTTGCTGTTCAGATATTGTTAGAAAAGACTTTAGGTTTTGCCCATATTTTTGTGGGGGCTGTCATTATCTATCTTCCAACACATTGTTAACTTCTGTTGCTAAATTATGATCTGTACAAAGTCTGATTTACTTTATTTTCACTGCTTGAGATAGTTCACTTTTAATTTAGTACGGACTTGGTTGATAATGAAATATATATTTCAGATTTCCACAGGTATGTCCTCCTTTATCAACAAAAGAGAGTTTTGCAGGAAATCACTGTTGAGTTAAAGTACAGGTACAATCCCAGCTACACCTGCCTTTCACGAGATACTCCTTTACTGTGATTTTCACAACAGAATTACCTTGCTTCTTCCATTTCTTTTTTCTCAGCCTATTATCCTGGTTACCTTTAAATAGAGACATAATAACAGACTCAGATTTATCCTGTTGCTGTTTGTATTACTGAAAAGCATGCTGTAAGCAAAAGTGGTGCTCTTTCCATACCATACAGTGGTCTAACTGCCTGGGACAAGTTCCAGAGCTATACTTTCCTGGTTTGTGGGGAGAAATCTAAATGAGGCATAAGGAAACTTGGCTGCAGGAGGTATCAGTTTGTAACAGGACTCAAGTCTGCCCAATGTGATTAGCTGCTTGAGAGCTGACTGAAAGCAAACCTAACTGCCCTTCCTTCCAAACTTTGGGTACAGCTGGTGTTCTTGATGCCTTGCTCACATGGGCTGCTCTTCCCTTTGTGAGAAGCTCTAGCAGAAGTTTTATTGCAGATAGATATTGCTGTTGCAATGGTATGCTGATACCTGCTGCTGCTGTACTTCTCTGCCCTACACTGACAAGGTCCATTTCCCAAAACAAACATGTGAAATGCAGATTTGGTTAAGGAAAAAAAAATTAAGAAAGAGACATCTTAAGCAAAATTGCTTCAGCTGGTGATGTTAGGGGTATGCTATAAAGACCAGACTGCATATTTTTGAAATGTATGTAAGCACCTGAATTTTATGGGTGCTTTACTCGTGGCAATAAGGTCCCTTCAATAGGAGCAGAATATACTTGTGTCAGACAGCAGAGCTTCTTCCTTGGTCTTTGAGACAATACTGAAATCAAAGGCTGGCTGAGAAATAGAACTGTTCGCAATTTCCCAAAAAATAACTCATGCTTCAGATTTTTAGATGGAAAATCTTAATTATTTTATTTTTTGTGTTTTCTTCCAAGCCAGTTTGTTCTATAGTTTTTAATTCTTGAATCTCCACAACAGCTGGGGAACTATTTACACCGGACACTACAACACACTACAACAGATCTATCAAATAGCATGAAGGCATGGAGGACTGTCAGTTCTTATGGCTCCCTTCAAGTCCCACTGGAAATATTCCTTGTAAATAACAGCTTTGTAGAGAGCTGATTGTACTAATTGTTAATGAGGAAACGTGAGAGATTGTAGCCACAGTTGCCAGGATATCATGGATAAGGATGTGCTGTTCTTCCAGGCCTTTCAGGACAGAAAATAAGACAGGATATTTCATAAAATATTTAATTGTCCCTCAGCCATACTGGTAGCCTGTTTGGCTTTTCTTTCAAAGCTCTCATTTAGCTTTCTCTATCTGAGAATGATCCTAAACGCATATCCTAACAGCAGATGAGTGAAGGTAAAGTATTTGCTACATAGCACTTCAGAATGTGACCAGGTAAAACTAAGTCTCCAATATTTCTGAAATTTTTTGTAAGGCAAAAAAAGAACCCAGCACTCAGTCTTCAGGACACATAGACAGGGTTCCATTTGAGTACACATCTACCTCACTGTTTGTGTCTAGTTTTATTTCTGGTGGGAGCCAGATTGCACTGAAAAAGAGGGTCCACTCAGCTCTTGTACTGATGTCAGTACCTAGTATGGGATGTAGAGTCATGGGTATTTTACAGCTGTGTGATTTAGCTGTACCTCGGGAGCCACCCTGAACTGTGTGACGCAGAAGAACTTTGGAGATGGGCTTCTATATAGCTATGAACCTAAGAAGAACCACTTCCAGATCTTCCACTTTTGCCTTGATGTTAGCTTAGAAAGAACCCAATTTATGGGTGTTAATAAACTTGAAAGTTCATTTCACTGAGCATTTTAAGGGCAAGGATTTTGGAGGAGACAACTCCTTTTTAAACCTGCCATGTGAGGTAAAACATTTATGCTCAAAGACTAATAAAACTCTGAGTTTAGCCCATTGTCTGAGAATCTCTTAGTACTAATATAAGAATAACAGATTAAAGGAAGCAGAGAAATATTGCACCAGGCAGAATAATTCATAAATAAGACAATTAGATGGAATTCATTTGGAGTCATTTCCATAAAAGAAAAAAAAACAACTCATGAGATAGGAAACTCCTTGGAACATCCTAGGCTCTCAGGTAACATATTCTCATGTTGTAAGGCTAAAGAATGTTTATTTTGCTTTGTGAGGATTTGATTAAGTTGTGGATTTAGGATTGCCTTGTTTTACTAACTGGTCAGGAGCCACTGGAGGGCAGGAGGTATTGAAAATCAGGAGTGAAGTTGAAGGAGTGGGGGGAAGGTGTTTTAAGCTTCCTTCTATCAAGAAGGAAGGAGCGGGGGGAGGCTGTTTTAAGAAGATGTTTTAAGATTTAATTTTAATTTTTCTCATTACCAATCAACTCGAAGTAAAAAATTTAACTAATTGCCCAAGGTGAGTCTGTTTCTGATGTGGCTGTAACCACCGAGTGATCGCTCCCTGTCCTTATCTTGACCCACAAGCTGTTCATCGTATTTCTCTCTTCCCTGCACAGGTGAGGAGGGAGTGCTAGAGCAACTTTGGTGGGCACCTGGAGACCAGTCACATTCAAACCACCTGTTTGCTATGTTTAGGAGGAGCTCTCAATAAAAAGTGTGTGTATTTATTAATTTTTTCTCATTTATATATTTCCTTACAAATTCCTTATATAATGATACCTGAAAATCACTGTTCTTTATCAGCAGAGAGTGATAACCACTATTGCTTTTAATACCACCAAACATCTGAATTTACCAAATGTGTTTTTCTCTTCTTTCATCAGGTTGTCTAGCCACAGCCTGCATGTGGCCTATGCTCTATGGCTATGACTGCTTCTGAGCTATTTGCAAAGTAGGAAAGGACTAGTATTTATGTGGGAACTATGTGATTATCCTCAGAAAAGATAATAGAAATAACTTACCTATGAAGATCAGTTTATGGATCTGTCTATTCTATGTCTGATTTTGTCCCAGTTCTCCTCATGTTGCTTGAACTTCCCAGTACCAGGATGAAACTGGTCTATTTAAACATACTAGTAGCATGTTTAAATGCTAAATTTCTTTGGGGAAAAAGAAAGGTTTTTTCCATATATAATTTGTACTTATCCACATGAGATTAAATTAAATAATTTCTTCAATGAAAACATTACCACTGTGTTTTACAAGTTACCAGCCTATAAATTGCATGTTCTCTTGCAATGGAGAAATTGTTTTCATAATATCAGTAAGAATAAGTATAGTATATACTTATATATATGTTTCATATTAGAAACTAATATAATCTTATGCTTTTTGCATGCTAAATGGTGTATACTTCTTGTTCAAATGGGATGGATTTTACTCCCAGCAATGAACTTTTGAGAAATTAGTACCAAATCTTTTCTGGTGGAGGGAATATACAGTATTTCTTGACTACTCATCAGGCAGGTCATTTTTAATGAAATGAAAACCTCTTATGTAAAGCTAAAAGCATTTGTTTTATTAATTAATATGAATGCTCTTTCCTCAAACTATCAGCTGCTCTGAGAAAGTAGTCTACTAAGTCATATTGGATTACATGTTTATATCCATTTTTAATTACATTTGGAGGAAACATGATAACAGCAAGAGGAAAAATAATATCTTTTGATTATGTGAACTAGTCAGTGCTTGGCCACCTCCTCTAGAATAGCTAACATTTATTTGGCTTTGTTTGGAAAGAGTCAGGGCCACGTGATTTAATAAAGAAAGAACATCATTATTCTCTTTAATCCTGCCTAAATTTGTCATGTTCGGTATTAAGGAATGCACGAATTAATGTTCAAAGAGAAAGTGCTAAATAAATGAATAAAAGAATTTTGTGAATAAGCTGTGAGGGGAAAAAAGAGGGGACAGAGAAATGAATGATGATTGGTCATATAAAAATTTTCATTCGCCTTTTTAGTGTCTCCAGTTATTTTCCCTGTAAATTAATAGAATTTTGTTTTTTCAGTTGCCAAACTCTTCTCCCAGTATGATGAAGCCTCTGTATCCTTTAAAAATAAGCAAGTAAATAAAATAATATAGAGGGTGGTACAGGTACTCCTAAAGCAGAGACAAAATCAGCTGTAAAGGTAGCCTTCGCCTTCAGGTTCAGGTGGTGATTCCTAAATTGGTAGATTAAGTGTGCCATACCCCATTTTGGGTGTTGTTCCTATAATCTAAGTGTACATCCCAATTTCTCAGAACAATTATTACAATCACAGACCAAAATGTAAACCAGAGAGAGTTTGGATGACTATGCAAAATTGATCTATGTTTACAAAGAGATTAGGAAATGGAAAAATGTATTTTTTACTTTTGACAACTGTAGTTTCTAATCTGTATCTTAATCCACTTTTCCATGCTAGAAGTAATTAGTCAACAGCTCTTCTATGAGCACATCAGGTCCAGATTCAGACAGTTTCAGACAGATCTATTTTATTCCATAGACCTTACATTTAGTGTTCCTGGGAAGAAATGATATTTTGACTGCACCATATTTTTTCATAGGTTCTGTTCTACATCTTTAAATAAGGATGAATTTTCAGATGCTCTTGGAATGCCTAATAAAGCTGAAGAGGAACAATCCCACTGATTTTTTTCTATTTCTCCTGCTGGAGATTTCCCATTAAAAGAATGGCAGATTTCTTTCCTTTCAAAGCTACAAACCCAGGAATTATACCAAAGAAATTTTTGGTGTCGCTGTAATAGAAGACCTGACACACTAGGCAAACTAAAAATAGAAAAGTCTCTCAGACACACAATGGCAAAAACCAACAACCAAATTTAATAGTGGCGCCTATAGGAAGTGGTCTGCCTACGACAGTGTTTAATATTAATATATATATATATATATATACACATGCATATACAATAAAAATGTCTTCTAGTGTTGTTTGTGTTGGTTTTTTTGTTGTTGTTGTTTGTTTTTTTTAATTTTTATTTGTTTTATTGCCTGTCACAGGTCACAGTTAGTTAGAAGCAGACTTCAGCCTACTTAGGAAACAGCACCAGCAATGAGCCTTTTTATTACCCCACCACTGCCTGACTAAAATTTGATGGTGATGATGATGATGATGTCCCTAATGAGAACTAGTAGTCTGATCTACCTTGTCCATGTGCACAGATGAGGTATGGAAGGACTTTGAACAAAGGTAGATTTCCATTTCAGCACCCATTCAGCCTCCCTTTTGCCACCAAGAACTATCCAAAAATGACCTAAGGTAATTTTTGCTGTGGTTATGGTTTCTCTGTTAGGGACAACAGTCATCCATGAAGAACCTGATTGAGACCACTTTTTCTTTTTTTAGGGACTGCCAAAGAGGTGCCAGGTAGTCGTGAGCTCCAGTCACTGGTGGCCTAGGCCAGGTTTGAATGTAGAAATTAGGAACAAAGACCTTTATCCAGAATCTTGATTGCCCACCCAAATTATGATTTATCTCATTTTCATCCTTGTTCCAAAACCCACAATTTTTTTTTTTTTCTGGACAAAGGGAAAGTAAGTGGTAGACCCTAATTTGTTAATAACAAATCACTTGGACTAGGATCTGGAAGCAGTGAAGAGGCAAAATCTGGGTAAGACCACAGTGTGTTCTAGGCTTTGACAACAAACTGTCTGACTTGACAACCAGTTTCTTTCATTGACTTCAGAAGGCAGCAGGTTTTTGGAAGCTCTGGGTAGAAATGTGCTTAATTGCTCATTTCACTCCTGAACAGAGATGCTGCAATGGAAGGGGAGCTTTTTGAAGTGCCAGAGCAAATTGTTTGAACATTGGTCTCTGTGACTTGGCCTAGAAACCTACTGGCTGCCACACTAGCTGGACCTCTATCAGGATGAACATTTGTTTCCTGTCTCCCATCTGGAAAGATAATGTTTCTCAAAAAATCGTGTTTTTTTAAAGACCTCATTAGACAATTCTGTAGTAGCACTGAAGTTTTCTGTGCAGGTAAGGGGGTGGTTATTTCCATCCATGGGGCTGTCTAGTTAGTAAGACCTTGCATAATTTCTTTAAGATTGTTAAGGGATTTTGAACAAAGCAGTGCTCGTGCTATCTCTCATAATCCTAGTCTTATTGAATCACCAGCATCTATTGCTGTTTTATGACCTGTGTTTCTCCTTCATGCAAGCCCTGTATGCCCTTTAGTGCTGTGCTGCAACAGTGGCTGTTATTTCCCAGCTTCTGTCATTCCTATCCCATTCCCTTTCATATTCTGTACCTGATGTTCAAGTTCTTCTGTTTCATTGTCTAGGGTCATTACCTTGTTATATAAATGTACTGTTTGTTCCTGAGAGCAGGGTTACACTTATGTAACTTCTGCCATTTAAAAGTTAGGTCTCTGAGCTGAGAGGGGTCTTCTGTGTTTCCTCTGTTCACAATTGAGAGAAATAGGCAAATCCAGAGGTGGACTTGTCCCATCTGTTTCAGGCGCTTAATTTGGGATGAGATGAATAATCTGCTGAATACATTTTATCTTTCTGCTGTGACTATAAATGGAGGTAGATGATTATAGTAGGACAGATGCACAAATGTAACATAGTTGATATTAGGTGAGATGAACCTGGATCATAGACAAACCTAATTGTCCAAGTTCCCTCAATAGTACAGAAAAAAATTAGCACAGCCAATTGGTACTTGTTCCCCTGTAGATTTGGATGGCATGAATTGCTGTTTGGAGTGCCTCTAGAAATTAGGGCAGAAGCCTAGCCTTACTTAAATTCTTTTCTGATATCTAAAGCAGTAGACATGATGTCACTCAAACTGGGACACCACAGATATACTATGGTTATTGGTAGTAATGCTTTCTTTCTCCTTAAAAAAACAGACTTAAACCTACTGCTACTCTTTCATCAACTCTGACAACTTTGAATATAATTTCCCACTGCCTATGGATTAAATCTAACCACAGAAATTATACAAACGTATCCCAGAGTCTTTCCCATGTCACTGCAAATAAATACCATTTTTCTTTATCTCTCCCATCTGAGTTCTATAGAAATTGTGAATATCCAGGAAGTCACATAGAAAATCACATTTCTCTTTTCACCACCCACAAAGGTAATGTTAATTTTGTCTTAATTCTCTTGTTTTAATACCTCATATTTAGTAAGTTGCAAGATATATTAAAAAAAAAAAAACAAAAAAGAGAAGAAAGAGAGAGAATTAAGAATTGAAAGTGAATGCACAATTCTCTGGGATAAAAATGAGCAACCCAAATACAATGAATGAGTCATAAAGCAGAGTCTGCAACCTAAAAAGATCTGCTCTCAGTTAACCATGGTAAATTTGGCACATTGGGCCACTGGGAAATGACAAGTGTGATGATTTTCTGAATGGAGAACAGTGAGTCTCATTGAGACTTCATTTTTGTGAGGTAAACTGTCATAACCAGTTTGGCATGAAAGTTTGACCTACTCAATAATTAAAAAAAATTTGCAAGTTGGTCACTGAGAAATTGAACAGACACCTGTTATTCTCACAATGTGACTTATTTAAACCCTTATTCCCAACAAGAGAGGAAACTATATGCCACCGATTGTTAACTCAGTTTAATCTGAGAAATCTTCTGCTCTGAAAATACCGCTAAGGTTACTTTGCCCTATAGAGGGTCAATGTTTTTGAAAACAGGACACATATCATCTCTTATGTTATTCAATTTAAAAAATTCACATTCAAGTTTATTGAATTACAGGATCCCAGTTGCAGGATGTTAGTTCATTACTGGGCTTATGCTCTACCTAACAGTTTTATCACATAAAATATTATGGATATACCATGTGCTTTGTTGTTTAATAATCCAAATGTGTGCAGTTCCAGTTTGCAGACAGAATCCATTACTTACTGAAATCAGCTGGAAGACACCTAGGGAACTGAATGAGAATAGTATTCCAGAAACAAGTAGACTTTGCTGATGGATTATTCATGTTTCAATTAACTAAACCAATTCAGTCTTTGTTTGTCAGCTGTCAAATGAATTAATGGCAACCATTTTCCTTGGATTAAAGGGAAGGCAAATGAAAATGATATTGCAGAAGGATAGGTAGCATCTCCTGGCATCCTGGTGCAGTATCCAAACGGCTGTATGGGTCTAGAGAGGTTTTCAAACTTGAATTAAATATTCACATACCTTAGAAATGTACTTGCTCAATGAGCAGCTGTAAATTTTATAGTTTTTTAAATGAATATATTAATCTTTCTAGGCCATTCATCCTATTTGCTGGGTTTTTCAATCATAAAAAGTTATAGTGCTAAGTTCTGACCTTAAATGACTTTCTCATAAGTGAGACTAGAGTAGTTTCTCATAGTCTTTATGGTGGAACCAGAAGAATGAGAGGGAGCTTTGACTTGGCAAACCATCTAAGCCAGGGCATGCTACTGATGGAGTTAATGGGTATTAATGGAGAACAGCATGGCTGCAGAAAGTTGGGCATCAAGCCTAACATTCATTTAGTAGAGACATCCCCATCACGGCAGGCAGCAAACCTGGGTAAACAGAGAGGGAAGGACTTCTGTGGGACCTGAAATAAAAAGAGGAGAAATCCAAATTAAATGCATCAGTGAAATGGGAGTCAAAGGACCTTCATTTATTATCTATGTTCTTCTAATTAAAAATGTCATTCTTTGAAGGAAAGTTGGAATGCTTTGTCCCATTTGCCTGGTATGATGAACTGTGTGTCACAATGAAAGTATACTTTGTTCATTAAGTAAAGTAAAACTGTGAACTCTCTCTTGAATTATTTATTAGTCTAATGAAAAGGATTTAACATTTAATTGAAGTTTATATACCTATTAAATCTGGATTTCTATGTTATTATTAAATCTGTGTCTCTATAGGGGATATAACATTTCATTTGTTCAACTGTGGAATTAGATTTTTTTTTTTAAACAAGGGAACTCAGGGTTCTTTACATGCCTTGGACCTATCAGTGAGAATATGCACAGGGAAGTGATGATCACTGGAAACAGTGGCAAACCTTGGCCCAGGTGCCAAATAGAGTCCACTGGGACATTTTGTGCAATTCTCAGAGCTGTTTCAGATCTACCTCCTTTGCCTAATGAGCCTTGAGGTGTTCCTTACCCAGTGTCTGTGGGCTTGTGCTTCTCCCTGTGAGATGAGCCCCCTGCTCTCCGAGGACACACCTGCCTGTGGGATGTATTTTTGTGTGTGATAGGGGTGTGCTGCTGGCTGAGAACATTGACTCCAACACCTTCTAAATAGCACCTTAAGCCCTCTTATGGGTGAAGGGAAGGATTTTTGCTTTGCTTCTCTGTTTCTTCATTAGGAGAGTGCTTTGATAACTCAGCTGTTACTATTACCTGCCTCTCACATGGATGCTGAAGATCTCCAGAGTGAGAATGAACACCATTGATGTGAGAGGCTCTGCTGAGGTCTCTTTTCTCTCTGTGTAGGAGTGCTAGAATTTTTCTTATGTTTTATGGTTTTTTTCAGTGATTTGGGTCTCACACAATGGCAAATAGTTTATTTTTCTTCACTTTTCCCCCTCTGCTCCCCACATTGTTGTGGGACATGTCACCTGAAAGTCATCTGTAGAAGCTAAACAGCTTCCTACATAGGAGTGCCACTCAAAATTCCTTCTCTTTTTTTCTGTTTTGGTTTGGAGAACAAATGGTAAACCAAAATCCTCTTTGCCAAGCCTAAGTATAACCTTTCTCCATTTTCCTGGTATTACTGGAAAACTGCAAAGCTGTCATACCTTTTAAATGATGCATCACAATGAAGTGCTAAACCGGAGTTGCAATTTACCCTGGCTTATAAATTTCTGACAGATGCCAAGAAGAGGCAGGGTGCCTCATTTGACTAAACTGGAAAATATTCCATGGAAGACAAGTCTACCTCACTGTTTTATTTATCATTTCCGTAAGCTTGTCCACCTCTTTAGTCAATATCATAAATATCAAGAGCAAACAGTAAATGTCTGTAGCTTTATGCAGTTACACAGAAAACTGGCAGTGGATTCCTGTGCTTTTAAAGGGCTGTCCCAGTCTCAGTCAAGGCTGTAGCTCACTGCAGGTGCTGGTAAAAAAGCACCAGTAGACAGAGCAGCAAGATTTCAGTCACTGAATTTCAGAGGCTGCCTCTACTGAGCCCAATGGGACATCTCAGCTGACCTTATCAAACTCATAGGCAGCTGATTAATACAGTTCACAGTGCACACTCTAAATACTAGATTCAAGAAATCTCTTCAGATTTTAGGTGTCACATGAAGTTTTACTTGTAGGCAATCTTTCAATGACTTTGCAAGAGACAAAGAGGGAGAATCATAGCTCTAATTCTGTGCATCCCAGAAGGCTAGAACTGGTCTTGGATCTTAAAATTCACATTCAAAAAAGTAGAACTCCTGATCACAGTCTGAAAAAATTTCTAGGGGAATCTCTTGGTGGGCAATAGACCTCAGCAGGCATTTTGAGGAGAGACCTGTCAGTCTGTTTCAGACATCTGTATGACAAGATTATCTGCTTTCTAGAAATGTCTATTCATCCATTAGTGAAAAAAGCATGTAAAAGGATTGTCTGTGTGGGTGCTGACTATCAAACTGACTCTGATAGTTTTGCCAATGTGACATTTACAAGGTCCTGACAAAAGCATTTGGCAGAGAAAGAAACTTAATGGAAGTCCATGACTGACACCTTAGATAATGGATGATTTTTGTAGAACAATCTTCATTAATCACTACTTTAAAAAACCTAATCATCAAACTTTATAATAAATTTTTGTTTCATTGAGGATTTCTACTCCAGGGTTTGCCCTGAGCTGCAAAGCAGAGGGGTCCTCCAGGTAAGGATCCGTGGTTTTAGGCAGA
>JAYDZK010000169.1:80256144-80280701 GCA_034509185.1 Euphonia xanthogaster | reverse complement strand
GTTCTCCAGGTAAGGATCAGTGGTTTTAGGGAGATTTGTGTGCGGGCAGTGAATGTTTAAACAGCACCTGTCCATGCTAAACCTAATTCAGATCAATACCACAAGAACATGATATTGTGTGATATATTACTAATGAAATAAATAATGAAAGAGATGTGTCAGCCCAGAGGAAAAAAACAGAAAAACTCCTCTTTTTTTCCTTTCCTTTTGTTTTATCTGCACCTGTATGGACAATTTCACTTTGAAAGCAATATTTTTCCAGATACTAAGTACTGCTGCAGATTCAGAGGGAAGTGTTTTCCATATTAAGACAGGTGGGTAAAGAACACTTCCTTTTTTTTTTTTATTTTTACCGGTGGAAAAAAAAAAGATGAGTAAATGTTAAATTCCTTCATGTCTCTTTCAAAATTTATATTTAAAACAGCCACTTAAAAAGGGGTTAAAAGTGAACATCCTGGAGAGAAAACCTAGATTTTTAGGATCTTAGCAATTAGTAATGCCATCCTACTATCAAAATTCAGTATTTTCTACTGATTTGGCACATGATTCTTCAGCTGTGTAAGAAGCTGTGAGAATGAGATAATGGGGCTCCAGTAATGTGGATAGGGTGCAACGTAGCAAAAATTTTCGGGCATGAAATTAGTCCAGAATTTCTCCCGTCTCATGCTTATGTGAGAAGAATAATCTGCTGGAATAAGACAAGGATGGTAATGACTTTTAAATGTGGCACATCCATTTTGTTGAAGATTGGTTAAGTTGCACAAGGAAGGGCACCATATTAACTTCAATGATTAGCTATGGATCTGTTGTAGCTGTTAAAGCGAGTGTGTAGTAATTCCAACACAGGCTGGGAAAGAAGAAGAATAAACTTTCAAATGAAAAATTGGTTCCCTTTCTAAGCAAATATTTTTCCATTTTTCAGTAGCTAGAGAATGCTGCTGTTTCTGTTGACTCTGCTCTCTAGTAAGAGAACAGTGTTCCTTTCCAGATCATTGGTATTTGCTTGAAGCTGAAATCTGTTTGGAGATGTTTCCTGTTCTGGAAATGCAGCCTGGGGGAGATGAGCTTACAAGTTCCTGTCACCCAGAAGAAAACTGTGGTCTGACAGTTTCACTGGGGAACAAGTGCATCACTGCACTATACCAGGAATTTGTGCTGCCAGGATACATGTACAGAGCTGAACATCATAAAGCAAGCTGAGGGAGAAGCATGGCTGGTGGAAAATGTGCTGTAACATATCCTGTGATACTGAAACAAGAAGGGAGAAAAACATTGCTGATGGTCTGCTAAAGCCACATTTATTCACCGAGTTTCTCTGTATTTGAACTGGTAAAAAGAACAATGTGTGACTGTCCCACTTGGTTTCTAGTAACTGGTTAATCCTATGGGAAATTGCCCCTCAGTGAAGGCAAGTCTGTAAAAGACAAGGGGAGAAAGTGAACAAGGTGCAAAGATTGCCACATCTGTGAAGCCTGAGGGCTGGCAAAATCACGCAGAGATGGAGGTAGAGCTTACCTTGTCAGTCTGAGACAGAACGACGTTCACTCAGACTGTCTCGCACCAGATATTTGACTTTATTTTCTTAAAACTAAGGGGATTTTTAGCACCTCTGCTACCAAAACCTTGCCATGCAAACCAAACGAAAACATAAGCATTATTTGGAGCCATTATTACCTGCTTTTTACGCACGCATTCAACTTTGGTCTTTATGCTTCTTTCCTTCACTTTCGTTGTCCACCTTGCAGAGGACAGAGGGCAAATTTTTACAGAGGGCACTTTTTGCAGAGGGCAAATTTTTGCAGAGGGCGCTTTTGCCCTTTGCAGGGGGCAAATTTTTTCCAAAGGGTTAGGGCAGTTTGAATTCCACTCTTGACAAAAATACATTCAGGCTTTCCCAAGTTGCTTTGATGTGCTGATTTTATAGGTTAATTGCACAAGCAGCTTCTGTTTCAGCTTCTAATCGAGAAGATTGCTTAGCAGTGTATTTATTATAGTGGACTCCTCTAGGACACTATCTCACCTGCACAGCCAGTTTCATAGCATGTCACTGACACATGTTCTTTGAGCTTGACTGAAGCTTTCTCTTGGAGTTTTCAAAGATTTTCTAGCACACATCACCTTTCCCAAGCTGGACTGACTGCACTTATCACCCTGCATTTGTCTTTTGCCTGTAAGAGTACATATTGTACTCATTGACCTGCAGTCTTTGGGATGCTATTTTTTCTCTATGACCAGCAGTTTCATAATCACTTCATATTGTTCTTCAAGTTTTAATTACTTTGGGGTAACTTGTATCAGGTCATGATACTGGTTTATCCAAATATTCTTTGAGGTCTCATGTCCCTATCCTTCCTGTATTTTCATTTCTGTACCAGGTCAGTTATCCTACACATATGGTCAGAAGTTTCCTCTTCTTTATGTGTGGTTGTTAGGAAAGAATCAAACAGGATATGGAATATTTTGATTTTATCAGTCAGCATCTGACTGTTTCTTCACATTTGTTTCAGCATCTGCTTTTTGTTTTTAAATGACCGTGCAACTGTTTTGGAATGAATGTTAAATGTGTCAAACAGTGGAGCATTCATGACATGAGTTCTTGTATATATACCTTTTGTGCACTTGGCTCATCCTCTGCCTTTGGACTGCAGAGGTTTTTTTCTCCTGCTACCCAGTATAATGCACTCCGTTTTGCTTCCTGCTGTGACATCACTGTTTTTAAAGCTGAGGAAACAACTTGAGGCTAGGAAAACCATATGAGAGCATAATAAAGATCACTGTGCACCTTGAACTACATAATGACTTTGTTATTGCTCCTGGTATGACAAAGTCAATAATGCTAACTGTAATGTAAACCTCTGCTTTTCTGGAGAATGCTTGCTGGCCTGGTTGTGTATGGCTCCTGGTGTGCACAAAGGGACACTTCAGAGGTTTTCTGAGCCTGCCTTTGACATCTCCCCCTCTGAGCTTCAGGCTTCCTGCTGTGCCCCTCACTACATATTTTATGTGTGTTTTCATGTGCTGCATGCTCTGCAGGAACCGGAGCCTATGGACATGTATTTTGGTCACTGGAATGCCCTAATGGAGTGTTCTGAGTAGGGGAAAATATCATACTTGTAGCATCAGTCCCATTCATGCAAACAGATTGTGGATGCTGTTCAGGACTCCAGCTGAAGAAAGACAGAGAAAAATGTTTGCCTTAAGAGGCTTTTCAAGAACCAGAATTTGTCAGAAACCTGAACTCATTCATCGCTGAACACTATGACCAGTCCACCTAAGTGGAATTCTTGACAAAGAATGTGCTACACCTTCAGATTTTTTTTGTGTGTGTGTATCAGAGGAAGGGAATGATTTTTTTTCCCTGCGTTTTGTCTCAAACAGAAACAGAAGACCTGGGCAAAAAAATGATTAGAGCTTTCTGTGTTGAACAGGCAATACAAAAAATAGTGTCTCTTTCAGTGTCTTTTAAAAAAAGCTAAGAAAAAAATGAACTAAGCACAGTATAGCAAATTTACAGAGCCAAGTGTGTTCTGTATTCAGGTTGATAACAACCATGGTATTCAGAGATCTCCTTGCAAAGCAATGGCAAGAATCAGTGTATAAAGATATAATCTTCCCTCAGCCTAGAGATGGCTCCCCTTTCTTTGCTGCTGAGGCACATGAGCTGGGTACAGGTGAGAGGTGGGGAGCGTGGCAGGTACCAGCCCCAGTGGTGGGGCCCCTGGTATGGGAGGCAGTGGTGCTCATCCACTGGGTCATGCCCTGCTGTCCAGCCACAAGCTCGCTTTGTCACCAGTGAAATCCTTCCTCACCTTCACTTCTGTTGCTCCATTAAACATTCATGAAAAAAACCCAACTTCCTACTGAGTATCCATTAGCCACCAATGCTGATGTTAATGAGCAAACTGTGAATGCACCAGAGAGCAAATTGAAATGAGTCACAAAATACACTTAGGATGTGCTTCCTGCCAGTATTGGTGCGTCATTGGGAAAATGCTGGTTCCTTAACAACAGCCGTATAAAGAGCAGAAATACAGCTGATTGAAAAAAGGCATTATTTAAAGAAGTTCCATTAAAAGAGATTAACTGATTTATGAGCAAATGAATCATATCTGCACATTAGCTCTTTATTTGTCATGCCAACTTGTTTTCTATTATATTAAAACAGTTTTAAATTAAAACACAGCATTAAATTAAATTAAGGCCTGCTACAGAAAAAAAATGCATTTCAAAACAGACAGAATTTAATTATAGTTAACCTGTGTAAATAAGAGTAAGTAATTAATTTATGATGGTGAAAAAGTGTTGTTTTACATACTTTGTTCAATTAAAGACATATTAAGGCATACAAGTACAGTGCTTTCCTGTCTTTATTCATTCCTTTTAGCTTTACACCTCTTTGAATATTTAATGCAAAACAGACTGCTGTTAAAAACATATTGACATGCATCACGGCTGGATGGGAGGAAATTCTTTCTGCATTGCACAGGATGACAGCTGGTACTGATCACAATTTCAGGTGACAAGTCAATCCTCAAAATAAAGGCCTAAAAAGAGTATAATCTGGGTTCATCTCAGCTTTTCTGCTGTCACCCAGGCAAGGGAAGGGACATGTGCGTTTGCAGTGAGGGGCTGGCCACTGCCTGTGTCAGAGCAGTGTGGCCGCAGCTCCCTGGCCTGCAGGAACCACACCAGGCTCCAGACACCTGCTTAGTACAGAACTTCTGTCTGGGATGGTAGCAAAGTGCCATTGCTTAAAGCAGGAAAAACCAGCTTGGAGTCATTTCACGAGGCTGGGGTGAATGGGGGGGCAGAGCGGAGGTATGGCTGGCTTTCCATGGCCTGGAGGCAGCATGGAAAGCCAGCACCTGGAGGCTGCAGAGGGGTGCCAGGGAGGTGGTGGTGGTGAAATCCCTTCTGAGAACCCCTCACTTTTCCTCCTCCATGAAAGGGATGGAAGACCCAACTGTGCTAGGGTGGCTACAGCTGGGCAAATTCAAATTCTAATATCTGGATATGGAATTATCCAATGCAAAGGAGAAACAGCTGCCTCAGAGGTGAGCTGCAACCCACTGGCAATTCAGGTATGTACATGCTATATAAAAAACTGAGAGATAAGGAGGTAAGGACTTAGACAAAAGCCCTCAAGACAAAAGTGTATGATCTCCTGAGATTTTATGGTGTTTGTTGTGACTGGACTCATACAATCCACTTCAGTTCCCACTGAAGTCCATGGAAAGCCACCAGCTCAGCGCAGAGGGGATTGAAATTTGTGTACAGTAAGAACATTACTTGTGGTTGGTTGAAAAGCTAATATGGAAATCTCCACTTGACCATTCTTTGATATAAACAGCTTTGCTTTTGAAGAACTTTCATAAAAATATTTGTATGAATGCTTGTGAAGTTAAGCCTGTGAGCAAGCATTGGTTAATCTGGAAATCAAATTTACTTCATGAAAAAAATAAATTAGTTCTGGGCAGAAATGGAAGTAGTTTATTTATTAAAAGAGGGATTTTAGGCCATCTGTCAGGAAATTCAAATTAAACAATCTGCTCAATTCTCAGCAGACGTAAATCTGTGAAGCTCTGTGGATTTTGAGTGACCAACAGCACAGCTCAGGTGAATGTGAAAAAATTACAGACAGTTTATTCACAACTGATAGGCTGAAATTTGATCACATAAATATTTTTTTAAAAATACTCTAAACCAGTTGAAAAAGATTCAGTTAGAAAGTGAGATTAAATCTGCTACATTTTTCAACCATGTATTTAATTTATCATTATTATATCTGTCTTGCTGCAATAACCCAGGATATTTTCCCTGGAAGCCTTTTTTTTTGCTTTTGCTTCTTGAAGAGCTATGACACACAGCAAAGCAGTCCAATTGCATGTACAGTCTTGCTAAATATAAACTACCCTATTACAGGATGGCGCTATTGAGTTCTTTTGAGAGGTCACATGGGCAGAAATCATACTCTCTTCATGAAGGCGCCTGGAGAAGAGAGTAATGCTGGGTTTACAGAGGACTTTCTGCTTTTAATCGGTGCTTTTTAACATTCTTTATTCCTATTAAGGGGTACAGCAAAGAGGAGAAAATCCAGATTGAAATATTTGAGGATGTCTTGATATACTTTAGGGAGGATATCAAGTGTTCTGAGTAGGGGAAATTATCGTACTTGTAGCATCAGTCCAATTCATGCAAGCAGATTGTGGATGCTGTGGACACTTGCTAGGAGTTAAGTCACAGCTTTCAGCAGAGGGATGAACACAGAGAACTGACAGAATGTTCAAACTTATGAATCTTGTGGAAGACAGTGAGTAAATCTCTGGGTTGAAATTTCACACAAGCACCACTGTCTGTAACACACCGTGTCCTGGCACGTTTGAAGCACAGCTCTGAGTTTCATTGCTGAGCTCTGTCAATGTTTTGAAAAAAACAAGGTCAGTTTTATAAACCAAAAATGGTGCATGATGAATTTTCCAATGCTTTATCTGAATTGAGACAGTCCTATACATTACCAGTATCAGCTCTGGAGTCATAACAGAATCTAAACTCAGCAAAAATTCAGTTTTTTTCTAACATGAATCCCTGTCTGTCCAAGCCCTGAAATTACCACAGCATGTTTGCAATACATGGGTAAAAAAACTTAAAGGGGTCACACTCTATGAATTCTCAGTGCATTTGTTGTGTTTTTGTTAATTAGTCTTATATTTAATGCCCTATGAAATTTATACATTCCAGAATCTTAAGGTTTGCTTCAAATTGGACTATAAAATAACTGCAGAAAGAGGCAAACAAGAAATCAATAGAGGTGAGAGAGAGAAAAAGGACATGACCTAAATTTCTAATGCCTCATAATTACTCAAGTCGGAGTAAAAGTTTATTCCATTATAATTCTGTCCAGCTGTCTCTTCAGTCTTTGGTTCTGTCCTTACAGTCTGTGGTGCTGCTGGTGTCATAGGGAGGGGGCTGACAAACTCCATCCCCAGTAATTCTCCTTCCAGCCACCATTTGTTTCTTCTGCCTGGATCCCCTGAGCAGGGTCAGGTCAGGTCATAGGGAGGAGGGAGAATCTGGCTGCATGGCTGAGCTGTTGATGTGCTACTGCTTTCTTTGGGCCTGATTTTGTAGTCTCTCCCTCTTGGGAATTCCTCTTGATGTCTGTGGTAGTTTCAAACTTGAGCAGCTGCATAACCAAGCCCTAAATCAATTCTACGTCTCTCCTTTTCAATATTGTGCTACTGCTTATAACAGCATTGACAGAGAGGTTTATGTATCCATGGCACTTGTGTTTAGGTCATGAAAAGAAGGAAGGAAATTATTCTAGTGCAGAGTGAGTAGGTTCTGGGAGCAGGGGGGCAGAGGGGAAAAATCCCTGCTGAATTTTTGGCTTTTTCAAGTTTCCAGAAACTCTCAGTACAAGATTTAATGATGTCCTGGAATATATGAATCTTCACAGATGATCAGCAGCTACAAGTACTTTGGGAGGAATTTCTGAATTCTTTCCCCCCATCAAGTCTTTCATGTAAAAAACCCCAGTGCATTGTGGAAATCTAGAACTGAATCCTAAGAAGGAAGCTGAATGGATCAAAGAGAAGAATCTTGCAGAAGCCTTTGACAAGGCAGCTGGTGCTAGACAAGTACCTCCTAGCACTAGAAAAGGTGGAAAAAAGTCAGCCTGAGTCATGTATGTCAATTCTCAAGCTGGTTTTGCATTTCTGTCCTTTTAAAATGTTCCTGCCATAGCTCTGTAAGCATCAATGTTCTCATTTTAAGGATGTTTAAGACAGTGGGGTGCAAGGAAAAACATTACTGAAATAATGGCTCTTTTTGCTGGCATTGTATTTATTTCATTTAACAAGCAAACAAAATGTACATAGATCAGTCTCCCTGCAGAACTACTAGCACAGCTCTCTAGCTCCCAAGAGGCTTAATTACAATATTAGGTTACAAACATACAGGGACTTAGATCCTGCATATATTAAATTCTTCCTCTACTCCAAGGCTTAAAATATGACCCAGAGATGTTGGTGACAGGTCTGTTCCTTTTGAGTCAAGAGGCTATTCTTGTCTTCTGTGTGTAGATAATGTCATATTTCTTTCAGAAAATCCAAGCAGGTGTTGCTCTTTTGTTTTAAGTGTGGCAGGAGAGAGGGGAATGCCAAGGCCTGGCTTAGCCAGGCAGCAGGATGAAGAGCAGAGGTGTCAGAAGCACAGGTCTCAGCCTTGCACTCAGTGCTTGCCTGCACTTCCAGGTGTGTCTCCTCCTCCCCAAGAGTGGAGGAGGCAGAGGGGCTGCCAGTTCTCAAAAGTCTGTGGGCAACCTGGGAGGGGATTGTGGGCATGTATTGAGCTACTGTGACTTCTCAACCAACACACCTACAATTGAAATGGTATTTCTGGCATCTGTTGTTTCCTTGGATCAAAGGATTCATGTCCATGTCTCCCAGGAGAGAGATTTCTGTTCTCTGAAAACTTGGATCCAAACTAGATGTAAACTCTCTGTCTGTAATTACATTTAATAGATTTCACTGATATACATTTGTTTTCTAATGAACTTGAGTTTATCCAAGGGTGTCTTCACTGAAAGCAGATCACGTTCTAGCACAAGTGGGAGAGAAAAAAGAAAAGAAAAAAGAAAAGAAAAAATAAAATAAAGAAAAAGTCTAATGCAATAAACCTCATATCCAGCAGCAGTTTCTGTTCCAACAGTGTTAAGCATTCAGACATGTACATTTTTAATCAGCTCTGATTCTTATTGAAAAATGTACGAATACTACTTTCAAGAGAGGATTACACAACAAGTTTCAACTTGTTTCATTAATTACATTTCTTTTTCCAAAGGAACAGCAGAAAATTGCTGGCAGGAACCTCAGTGAACCATGTCCACGGGCCATTAAGAATGGATTAAATTTACTTTTATAACCTCATTGATTTAAGACTTTTTATTTCTTTCTTTTCTGAGGCAAGCTCACTTGCTTGAAAATGTTATTCGGGAATTGTTCTTTTCCTGCAGTGAAAGTGCTAAGAAGAAAGAACACATTATTGGATTTTATTGTTCTTTAATACTGAAAATGACAAAGGGAAACAAAACTGAGGAAATCTAAGCCCACATATTATATACCATCAGGCACAACACCTCTAGTTATGCTTTTGTCTGGTGATGAATAAATTCTACTGTCACTTGCTTTGACCATTATCATGAGAATTTAATTAAGAGACGGTGGACAAAATGAACTCTGTCACCAGATTATAGTGTCCCACAGCAGGAGTTCTGCTGAGGCATTTAGAGAAATGTTGACTTTATTATTCTACCTCATTTCAAACATGTGGAAAATATTTTCCACTTGCAGTGTTAGTTGCATTAAGATTTCTGTTACCCTACTCAAGGCAAAGGCACAAGCCAGTTTGTGTCTCCTTGAAGAGGTTAACAGAATAGCTGTTCCACTCACATGTTTAAGAAAGTAATGCACATCCACCACCCCATCATGGATTTCCACACTTTTCCAATGTTTAGTTGGAATGCACAATATAATTTGGAGGCAAAACACTACAGTTAATATTTTTGTCCAACAATTAATTTAATTACTGACTTAAATACAACCTTTTTACCTAAAATCCTAAAACCTAAAATCATACATAGTTCCACAAACTGTTATCTTGGTAATGCTCCAGAGCATCAAAGCAAGCAAGCATGAATCATGTATTACATACATGCATTGTCTTTTGTAGAAAGGGGATTATTTGCATTATAAAACTGAGCTCTTGCTTAAATGTGTTGCAGGACGACAGATAATTCCAGGGACATTTCTCGACAGATAATTCCAGGGACATTTCTGAGTTGCTCTATTTGTTTATGGTTGTATCTGAAAGCATATTCCAATGCAAATAGAGAAATTTTCCAAATTTCAATGCTGTTGGTGGGATTCTGCAGCTTAACACAGGGTGTATGGTTGCATCCACTGGAGCAACTGAATTAGTGTTGTTCTTATATATTCAAAGTTCAGGAAAAATCCTTTGGAATATCTTGGTCACACAGATTTAGAACAATCTTTTCAGCTGGAGGCACAGTGATGTCCAAATATTTCTTTTTGGCACGTCATTGAAAATGGTGGCTCTCAACATTAGCTCTCCTTAAGATTATACAGTCCACTGGTGATCCTTTTTAGGGGTAGGAAGAGTTTTGGCCCATGTCAGAAAAGTGCTTTCGCAGAGTGGTGAGATATAACCTCAAAATGTGACAGTAATTTACGGTGCGAAGAATGCATGACATTAGCTGAACTAACAGAATTTAAGATTGCAATATTAGTACTGTGGGAATATAAAACATAGTAAATTTATTTTGTGGAAATTATTATGTAGTGGAATGGATACTTCATTTTTAGGACAGAAGACAAACAACAATCCAATTGCAGTTCTCCATTTTGGTATTTTAACGATCTTGACACAATTTTTAAGACAGATGATGAAACAATATTAATCAAATACATAAAAATATTCATTAGAAAAATTACATTATAAATGCTCTGAGGGTGAAAATTACATTCACATGTACAATATAGAAAAAAGGCAATGTGACAAACTGTACTGTTGAATAAATAATTCCTTGATGGGAAAGGGTTTTGTTTAGAAATGAAAGCTGCAACAGAATTTAACCTGCTTGTTTCCAGTCTGTTCTGAAAGCAGATTTACATATTCTTCTTTGTTGCTATATCCAGCTATTTTCTGGAATTGCTGAGGCTCATGGAACATAAGGCCTTATGAGCAAGCAGTACTTACGTTCCAAACGTAAGTACTGCTTGCTCAGATCGCACTGAAGACCAATCTAGCCTGAAACACTGGCTCCATCAAGGAAGGAGAGTAAAATCTGGGACAAGACTAAGCAATGTCCACCATCCATTCTTTCCATTCCTCTTGTTCCCCCTTTCTCTTACTACACAACAATGTCAGTGAGCAATCAGTGGGCCAGATGTGACCATGAAAAATAATGAATCGTAATTCTGCAGTCAACAACCTTCCTTCCCTTTGTGACTGCATTACGCTCCTCCTCTGCCCCAAATTGTTGGTTTTCCAGTCTGATTACTAATCTGGGTTTTACTTCTTTGTACAGGAATTGCTTTATTCCTCAGGTCATTTTTGTGACCATTTAAAAAATCTTTCTATTGTGTAAGACCCTTTTTGAAACTGGACCATTATAACTGCATGCATTGCTCAGAGGTTGGCCAGACGTGGACATGTAAAGTGAAGCTAACATCCTCTGCTTTATTCTTCATTCCTCCCCAATAATCCCACTTTTCTTTTTACTTTTCTGATGACTGCTGAGCCAGGATGTTGAGAGAGCTGTTGATGGTGTCTCAAAGATACTTTTGCTGACTAGAGCTGTTAAATAAGAGTCCATCAATGTGTATGTAGTCTGAGGCAACTTTTCTCCCTTATCCACGACTTCACATACACCAGCAGTGAATTTCTTTTGCCATTTATCATTTAGATCAGCAATATTGAACATTTTTCAGTGCTCTGCAAAATGCTTCAGGTTTGACTTCCCCAAGTAACTGTGACTCACCAGCAGTATCTGCACCTTACTATACCCACAAGTAGTATCATCACAGATACCTCTGCAGATTTGCCTGCAGTATTAAATTACTTATTCCCAACCTATTTTTTAATTTTGGACTCACCTTAATTCTTATCCAATGGCAGCTGCATATTTTTAATAGTTTAATGAAGTCCTTACAGATGATTTTATGATGTCCAAGGGGTTTTATCAGCAATGTTTTTCTCTTGGCTCCTTCAAAGATGTCCTATTAGGTATCATTTTCTTCTAGAGGTTAAAGACTGAATAGATCTAATGAGTTACTATTGCTATTATTTATTGGTTTGTAATTATTTTTTACCAGTTTACCTAACTTATCAATCAGCCTTGCTCATAATTTCCAGGATCATACCTGAAGTTTTTTAAAGAATTGTTGTCACTGTTGCTACTTTGATTCTTCAAGTGATTTAAGCTATAGGTTACATGCTGTGGTTACTAGTTCACCAGTTCCACATACATGGTCTTTTCCTGAATTTTTGGATAAATTCCACTTGGTATCTCGGTTTGCTACCATTCACTTCATTACTCTGCTCCGAAGTCTCTTTTATTAGATCATTGGTTTTTTTCTTTATCGTTCATAGTGCTACCTGCAGAGCCTTGGCCTAATACAATTTTTTGCTTTATATAGTGTGCCCTGTTGCATTTAGCCTTCAGAAAATTGGATCCTCACATTATGAAATTATTCTATTATTTGCAGTGTGAGTTTTTAACACAGGTTCAGTATGACAGATAGAAGTTACACCATGATAATGGACTATTTTATGAAATATCTACAAGTTTCTATATTTTTAAGAGCTTATGATTACATTTTGGGGTCAAACACATTAAAAAGTAACAAGCAGACAATATAGCTTGGGGAAAATTGACAACTTTATTTTCTATTTAGTAAATAATTTCCCTCTTATTATTCAGACATATTCTCCTGGACAGATCCATATTTTGGTACTCAATTTCACATGTGCATTTTAACCATCTTTCTCAGTGAAACTCATATTTTTCAACAGAATATTGCTTTAACTTGAATATCAAAAAACTTGGAACTAAGGAAAGAGAATATATTAAACCCAAATGGACTAATTATACACAGCTGTAGGTATTTCAAAGCATTAAAATTTTTTATAGTTTTGGATTTGTATTGACAGAAAGAGACACAAGGGGAAAAAAATTCAGAAGTCTTAGCTCTACTTCCCTCAAATTTTGCAGCTGGGGTTTTTGTATCAAAATGTGTTGTGGTCCAGACTGGGACGTGTGGGAAGGCCTGTGTTCTCTGTGTGCCTGATTCTCCAAGAGAACCTTATTGTCATAGTACTGAAAAGTTTAAAAAGAAACAGGAAAAAGAACAAACTCAATAAATGTAACGTCAACTGCAATAATGAAGTGTTACTTTTGGCAATTGTGGTTATGTGGTTACACAGATTTCAGTTTACTCTGATTCATTGTATTGCCTTGCCTTCCTTTTCTTTAGGAATATATAACAGATCATGCTCCATTTTAAATCATAGTTATATGTTCTGAAATACTACTGGATTAGAAAATAAGCTTGTGTGAATCAATAGAACATCGACTTTCTCTGATTTATGCAGATTGGGATCTGACTCAGTGTGTTGAATATGGTGATGAGTTAGGGTAAACAGAAATACTGTGATTTTCCTCTATGAGACCTAATTTCACAGGACCTAAGCTGGTATTTTCTTGCAGAATGTATTTTTGGAAGGAAGAAAGCTTCTTTTTTTCCTTACTTCCATCTAGATGCAGCTCCCCTTCTTGCACAAGCGATGTGGCCCATAATGGGAGAAGACTTTGTAGGCATCTTTCCCCTTCCTAACACTGCAATTTGTGATGTAATACGATGCAATTCCCATCAGTACCCCATGCAGGCCAGATATTTAGGTCTGCTCCTTCCTTTTTCAATGACTGAAATGACTGGTTTGTTTTCTTTGTAAAAATGTTCTTTTTGCTTTGACCTGGATGGCCATTCATATAATGTGTTGCCCTTTCAAAGATGTGGCCTTGAAAGTATTTTAATGTAGCCCTTATAGTAGGGGCCTCTAGAGAGAATAATCATAGGAATGATATTGATCTATTTACATAAATGAATGCCTCAATACTTATAATTGTTTGTGTAGGAATATCAAAAATTAAGCATAAGAAACTGAAATGCTTAACTAATAGATTATATGCTCCTTAGAATGTATATAATCCTAAATTATTTGTTTTACAACTGGCTCTGAAGGCTCTAAGTTATCTCCCAGTTAGTCTTCAAAAAAATTGAGGAAATATCATTAATAAGATAGTAAACACCATATGTGGCATTCAGCTCAAAGCTGGATTTTGGTTCTTCTTTTTTAATTTTTACATGTTATTGCTAATTTTATCAAGGTATTTCCTTTAGTAAGTTTTAATGGTGAAGATCAGAAGTGGAATGTAGGCCTTGAATTTTGTGTCTCTTCATAATTCTTTGAAGGTATCCTGCAATAGTTTCTGCTAGACTCTGCTGCCATTAATAAGAAACTGCGCACAAACGAACAATTATGCTCTGTCACTTCAGCTTGACAGTGGAGATCAGCTGGCCGTCAGATGATATTGCCAAAGGAAAGATGAATTTCTGCCTTTGGGCTGTGTTTAAGAGACTGTACCTTTTGGAATGCTATTTCTTTTTGAAATATGTATTTACAGCTATGTATTGCAGTAGAATCAGCTTAAACTGAATGATCTGTTGGTGTAATGGAATTTATCCCTGACCCTAATGGAATAAACCCATGGTTGCAGAGATGGTATAGCATGCCTTGTGGTTTTTTTTTTTTTATTCAGTGCTAACAAGAGCTAAATGTTTGCAATGTAAGTTAAAGCCATCTTGAACCTGCTCATAGTATGTCAAATGGATAAACTGCTCATCAGCCACAATGCAACAGGAAAGGCCATTTATGGACAATAGGGTTTATGACTGCATCCAATACCTCAGATGAGACTTTTTGTGATGGTTCTGGTTACATGTTTGTGGTTTCTGTTCTCTGAGTTATTCAGTTGGGATAAGACAGACTAAAATCCATCTTCAATCTTAACATCAGACTTGAAGTTTTTTCTGGCTCTCTTTAGTCAATGAAGCAAACCACTTATTGTGGTTACAAGCATGCTTCAAGCTTCTTAGGAGTAGAAACAAAATGTGATATAAATCTAAAAAATCTGTCCCATAAAGTTAACATTATTTTGGTTCTCTGCACCACTCCAGTGAACATACAACAAAAGTTTAAAAGCAAAATAATGCCCACTTGGGAAGACTCAGCTCCAAACAGAGCACTGCAGACATTGAAGACATCATCATCATCTTGAGCAGAAAGCTTTCTGAAATGATCCAGTGGGGAGCCCTGGTACTGGTGATGTGGTCAAATATCTCACTGAGGGCTGGGGGGAGGTGCTGGCACCTCCTGGGGACACAGGGCTGCAGGCTGCAGGAGTGGACAGCCACCACCTGCCAGCCCCAAAAGAGCAGGCATCCTTTTTCCATTTAGGAACTTGATTCCTGAGGTAGGAGTAGATGGAAACAGAAATAAAGACATGGGGAAATCTCTGGGAGATTCATCAAGAAGACTGACACTGACCTTTTAAAGATACGTGCATCTGTGACATTCTCCCACAGCCGCTTTGAACTTAACACCCTTGGAAAGCACAGAGAGATTTCAGACACCTCAAACATTTGACAACTACATCACTGCTAACAGAGTGTAGAAGAATTCACTCTTTTTATCTCCAGAAATGATGCCTTTTGCTCAAGCTGAATTATTAAGAAGGTAGTTCTGACTACCTTCAAGACTGATTGGGCTAAAAAGACACAATGCAGCATGGGGCATCAAGACTGGAAAGGTAAGTTAGATCCTGGTTTTAGAATTTAAGGCTTTTAATGTATTTTATATTTGGCAGTTTTGAAATATAGGACTAGAAGAGCAATGGGAACAAAGATCAGAAATCCACATACCTTTTCAAAAGAAATGGCTGCAACCACTGATTTTAGCAGTCTTTCTCTCTATTTATCAGACATCTGATCTTCAGAGTGCATGAGCTTTTACAGGAACAATGCTGATAGTGCTCTGCCAACAAAATAATAACTTAAGGCATGGGGATCTGAATCCCACCAGGCAAAAAAAAAAGGTTTTTCCTATATGGGTACTCTATTTGCTAAGCTAAAATATTGTTTCACATTCACCAACCTCCTCCTCCAGAAGCTCCAAAACAAAGAAGAGTTTCTCACAGAATTTTAGGATCTGCCCCTATCAGATGAGGTCCCACTCATGCAAAAAGAGGCTTGGTCTTTGAACAGTGACTGGCTAAGGAAGTAAGTTCTAGGCAGCTCACACTTTGGTAGATCTGAGCATGGGAATGAACTAAGAACTCACTCTCAAAGGGAAGGAGAGCTATCAAGTGTATGCATCTAAAGGGCTGGCATAGTTAGTAGAATCACTGCCTGAGTAGAAGTTTTTATAAGTGGTTTGAGATTCAGATCACTAGATATTGCCCAAGTCCTGCTTTTGGCATTTCCTTTATAATCTAACACTTTGTTGTAAATGTCAAATCCAATAAGTTCCAAATATATATATTGAGAAAGGTGTACAGCTAGTGGATAATATGGAGGAGATGTGAGCAGACTGTAGTAATGATAGAAGATCAGGGACTATAGCACAGTTTCTAATACATGTAGAAACAATTACTTAAATCTACATGTATCTCTGATGATGTAGCACATCATTTATAATTGGAAAGGTGGGATCATTTTTGTATAAAGTGGGATTATTATTGCATTCATTCGAAGAAATGAACCCCTGAACAATGGAGAAATGTCCACTCTTTCCAAGAGTCTATTTTACCCAGCCCAGGCTACAGAAACTACAAGACAAACCTGGGGTGTAAGGCACAAAGGTGGATGGCATGGCGGCAGATGTATATGTTATGTATATATAGATATATATGTATAGGAGTAATTCAAAAGCAAAACTGCATTTAAAAAGCAAAATTATATTTGAAAAGTAAAAAAAAGGAGGACATGATACAATAAGAAGGAGTCTGACCACTTGACAAGTTTAGCTCTGATTTACCCAGGGGAAATTTGGTTTTTTTTGTGGTGTATCTAGACATACTATAGTGTTTTAATCATTGGTCTGAGGCTATTTATAATCATGCCAGCTTGACATTCCTCGACAGGTTAATCAGGTCTATAGTCTCAGTGAGACTTTAATAGTCAGAAATCAAAACAAAGAGACTTTATTTTAATGTGCTTTAGCACCAGGAATGGAAACACCGGGCAGAGAGATGTCAGTAGCTTTTCAAGTTAATGAGTCAGTGTGAACAGCAGCAGCTTGAGAGAGGTTGAAAAGACCATTCCTCATTTGGACACCCTATCAGTCCTCATATGTGATTGAGCCACGTGATCCAACACAGAAGATTGATGAAAAGTTAGATATGGATATTTGGGCATGATCTCTCTCATATTTGACCTTTAGAAAGTGTCAAGTATTATTTTTAACCATCTGTATTTGGTGATACTCATTTAAGGTACTTTTCAGGTGTTAATACTGGGGATTCTTTGGAGGTCAGTTTTTCAGTTTCAAATATCAAGCAGTTTATTTCTGATTTTCACTTAGTGATAGGCATTAACATTTCCATAGGATTTATTGTTTCTATGGATCAATGGAAATAAGTTTCTGTCCTGGTTACTGGGAAAGGAGGTGGAGTTTTTAGTGCTGTGTGGGTGTGACCAAGTTGTTTGTTCCATACCATGTACATGATTGCTGAGGACATCTGGAAACAAGGAGTGCCAGAACTGGAAATTCTCAATATTCTGAATACCAGGTAGTGTAGGTACAGGAATGGCTGCCATATTGCCTTTGTCTGGAGACCATGTGTGTGTGACCTTCAGGAAGTGTTTGTTTTTGTTCCCACTGGTGAATACCCTTGTGTTGGTAAAACGCCTTCTCTTTTGTATACATTTACTATTCATATTCCTGTCATTATGTTATGTGTTTTATTCCACTGCTCTGTGCTTTTCGGAAATTGTTATTTCAACTCATAATCTCTCAGTTATTGTCCCTCCATAACTGGAAGGGACAGGGGAAGGGGAGTGGTTTAATTGGAGTTTAATTTCCCTGCTGGTCTTAAAACCAGCATAGTCCCTTGAGAATCTATCTTCAGAATCTGTTCAAAGCACAGGATTATTCTGCTTAACCTTGTAAAATTTACTTTGTGCAGTGGTTCGATTATAAGAAGTAGTTAATGTAAACTAATTTATTCATTCATGCATTCATATATTCATTAAAAAAAATACAAATTTTATATTTCTGGACCCTAGTTCTGTGGATCATGACATGTTTTAAATATAATTTCACATCCAAATGAATACCTTGAAATCTAGATTTTTTTTTAAATCTGCAAAAAATTAAGTTTAAAAAATATTGTGGAGAAAATAAATAAAGCCACTCATTATTAAAAAACATACTCATAGAGGAAATAATCAGGCCCATACCATGTCAGTAACTGTACAGGTAGCTCAGTACATATCTCCAGCAGCAGACTCCAGCTGTGCAAGTGGAGGGTAAAGAAAAGTACCGAATAATTCTCTCCTAAACTTCAGTTATTTTTAGTTCTGTGAATTTCCTGAGCTATATGTGGTTTTGGGGGCTTCAGTGACCATCAGTGAATGTCTTTTCCATCTGTTTCTTCACACTGTCCTTAGCTGTCCATAAAATTTGCACCCACAGCATCCTTTTGCAAAGAGTTCTTATGGCCAGGTGTCTGGTGTCAGACATTTTTTTCTCCTTGAATCCCACTTCTTCTTTTCTTTCCTATTCTGCATTTTTTTTTTCTATTGCAAAACAGAAGGAATAGTCAAGCCCTATCTATCCTGCCTATATCATCATAATTTTGGAGAGGTCTATCCATCCCCCACCTCCCCAGCTGTCTCTTTTCCAGACTAAATCCAGTTTACTTAGTCATTCATACTCCTAGAAGGTATTTTATTAATTTAGCAGACCTGAAAGATATGAGGACCATAATTAGCTGAAAAAGAGTGCTAACACACTTTGGATTGAAAACAGTGATTGGGGTATGAGAAGATAATTGAGGGAAAAACAGTTTAGGAGACAATGACAAGCGTGTCCCTGTTAGCTACATTTTCAACTCCAATTGTCTCAGAATTTGCCTCTGACACTGGTTTAATGAAGGATTCTTCCAAATATTACCCACTTTGAAAGAGTATTTTCTTCATCTTTAAAAGAGAGAAGAGGGATGCTGCTTTATTTGGCTTTTTATCAACAGTTCTGATATTGTTAAAATATGTTGAGTATTCAGAACAACACTATATCTAAGTAGTAAAAACATATATTTCATTTATTTTTCTTTCAAGTACTGTAACCATTGAACAGTGAAAATGAGGAGAACAGAAATGAAAATAATATTCTTTTTGTGACTAAAAGATGGAAGCATATTATACTCTTTTTGCTGTTTATCCAATTCTTTCCTAGGAGAGATCCAGTTGCCTGTGGTTTTGCCTGTGATTTCAAAAATATAAGAAACAAGAGCTGGTCTGATGCCAAATAGAAATGACTATGGCACTGAACTAGCATTTGGATTTGCAGAAATCCCCTGCCTAAATCTGAGATGTCAGTCCAGAATTAAGGTTTTTTCTTATTAAAAATAAACTGTTTTAAACAAGAGTTTATATCAAGCTTCTATTTCAGTTTAATGCAAGAGGGATTCCTTTCAGCTGACATTTAACTCAATGTTTATAGATATTTATAATGCATGGGGAGGTATAGATGGATTTGACCATATTCCATTCTCAGAGGAAGTAAATGAATAATTTTTAAGATTAACTGTTTCTAAAGAATCTAGCTTTGATTTATGTGAACAGATTTCTCTCTAAATTATCTGTAATTCAAGTCTATTCTATAATGATCCCTGCTATGTCACTCTACTGATGGACCATAACTTTACAAACTGAAATGATGCTGCTTAAATTACATGGTGGTGCTGATAAAACATAAGGTATTTGTCCTGTTCCCTGATTACACAAATATGCACAGACTTCCAGTCTCAATGCCTTCTAACCTTACATTTAAATGTGGGTTTTGAAATTACTCTGAAATCCATTTTCCATGAACATGAAATGCAATCACTTGCATATTGTCAAAAATAAATCCAAAAGGAACATGAACATAAATAAAGCCAAATTAAATTGCTCTTAAAAAATTGCACTAGAAAATCTCAGGTATTATTTTCTCAGCTTTAAGTTAAAGATGTTAAGGGATTTTATGTAAATATTATTGGAAGGTGATATCCTCTCTTTTTGCAATGTAGACACACTGCTCATTGTGTCCTAATCCAGCTGCTGAGGTGTTCAGTACTTCTGTGGCAATTTCTTTATGGGAAAACACATATATTTCGCTTTTATATCCCTAAAGATTAACAGCAGATCAAAATTAAATGGCATGTCTAACTGTCCTACGCTTTCATTAAAAAATTGTATTTGTATATTGCTCACTTCATGCAGAAGTGAACAAAACTAGGTTCAGGCTTCTAGAGATTTGTGAAGTTTTTGTCATCTGATGAGAGTGGCTTTTTGTGTTTACTGACACATTTTTTTGAAGGTCAAGTTCATACAGAAGCAGTTCCCCTCCCCCAGCATCTTTCCCCTCTAAATTATAATTTCACCTCTTCCTTCTCAGTTTAGTGTGTATCTTCTAACACTTTATCTTGCTTGTGTGAAAAGCATAGATAGTCCTGGACTTTGTGGTGAGTCCTTGGGTGATTGAGAGGGTGCTTCCTGGCACTCTCCTGTTTTCTGACTGTGGGCTGGAGACCACAATCCAGTTTTGGAAACTTACATTTCCTCTGTTGTGTTCTTGAATGGAGACTAGTCTGTTTTATTCTTTTGACTGATTAATTAACTCAGGAACCTATGATATTCCAAATATTAGGTTTAGCAGAAGCCATGCACTGGAGCCAGTGACGTGGAAGTGAGAGACTCATACATTTCAAAATACAGGCAGATGTGGCTGCAGCAATCTGTTAAAGAGATGGTGAGGGGCCAGAGACAACTGTGAGGAGACAGAGATTGCAATTCATTTGGGAAGGAGTAAAGCGATATAAGAAAACCCTGCTTGAAAACTGAAAATGAATGTGCTTTCTGTGTCCAGGAGGACTTCTGTCTGTCAGGCTTCCTTGGCCTGGCATTCCATGCAGGATCTGCAGTTGCACTAAAACCTCTGTGGCTACAAAGCATTTTTTTGGGCAGGGGGGCATGACAGTGACAGTAGAGGGTGCCTGTGCAGAAACAGAGCCATGGAGAAGGGACACTGTGTACCATGCAGTAAGTGTGCACCTGCCAGGTGCAGCCATGGCAAACCCAACCTGCCTTGCTGTATTGGAGTGTCCAGGGGATGTCATGCATGCTGTTTGTGTCCTGTGACTCTAGGTTTCTGTCCATTGACCCTAGGAAAGAATTAACTGGCTGATCTAGGGAAACTGAATAATGCAGTTTAGGAAAGCCTGCAGTTGCACCTTGGGTGCTTAATTTAGGGGCAAGTAAGACGGTCTGAGAGACAGCAAGCCCATCTTATCCCTTAGCAGTTTGCATGACTTTATCATGGCTCCCACTTAAAATCTGTGGTGAACCGTACATCTGCTCTTTGATGAAAACTGTTCATTCCCTGAATCTCCCATACAGCCAGCTTCCTAAATACTTTACATAAACTCTATTGACTGTTTCATGGCACTGGAGTTCTAGGGTTCCTCCATGCTAATGAGTGTTTCTTAGTTTCATATTGCTTCTCTTGTACCATGATTTATTCAAAATCTCCCTAATAAATGCAGCAGAAATCTGTCAAACAGTGTCACAGGGCATGAGAACATATGCCATGCCATAGCTCCTGAAATATGCAAACATGAGAACCTTAGAAGGCATGTGCATCTGCTAACTTTTAGAGAGAAGGACACAGCTCTTGAGAGATTCAAAAATGCAAACAGACAAATGAAATATCATGTTCTTACATTGACCATGATATGTTGCTTCTCTCACTGGTTAATGATTTAATTTTCTAAAGAAGCTGCTGAAAATGTCTTTTTGAAAAGTTTTGAAGTGTGCTCACTGTTGAACAGTCTAATTTTTCCAGCCACACAAACTCAAGAGAAGTGTAGAGGAAAACTAAAAAAAATCCCACCAGCATCTATTCAGTTTGGGATTTCTTTGGCAAAATATCCACATAATTCCTTCTCAAATGGAAGATTCAGTTCAGACACCTAAGCACAGTTGTTTTCATCTGGAGTACCTTAGCTTCCACAGAAGTCAATAAGCCTGTTGTATCTGTGGGCTCTCAAGAGACTTGCAGCTGAGCAGCTGCCCAAGGCAGGAATTCTGGTACCTCAGCTCTCACATCTAGTGCTGGTTTAGGTGTCTGACAGCATTTAAGGCATCTGCAAGAAGCTTAGAAATGCAACTAAAAGGAAATCTTTTTCTGGAGCTGCATCTGGAAGTTCGTGTGATTTCTTATGATATTCTTTTCATAAGGCACTCAACACGTTTATGCAACAGAGCTGAAAAATACAGCAGGGAGATTTTTTTTTTCCCTGTTGTATTTACAAAACATATCCAATTAATTTGTTCCATTAAGAACTAAAGAGCTCAGAATCTGTTTGCAGGGATTTTTTTGTTGAGTATAATGCTTTTTATGAAGGTCTGCAGAGATCTTGTATAGAGGTACTAAAAACCATTCTTATACTGATGGCAAGCTTAGGATGCTTCTTTATTTTTTCCAAAATAAAGAATTTGGATCATCATGGGGGTTTTTTTGGATTTTTAGCTCTTGTGGCAGGAATACACTCTATGTCTTCCATATATAGATTCAGAAATGATGTATTGAAAAATCCATTTACAGTCATTATGACCACTATTACATTTAATAATAATACAAAGAGAGTTAGCCTTCACACATCTCAATGCTGCATTAGGGTAAAATAAATGTCCAGACACATCAATGACAATAAAGTCACGTGTGAAAATTAATCAGTACCATTCAATGCTGCTTCCAATAAGCTTTTCAGTTTTTTGTGTGTCAACAATGTTTCCATAAAAATAATTTTTCGTCTTCAAGCATTTTTTCATGCATAGAAATCACAGAAACTGTGTGCAGTATGCATTGATGTTTCATATCCATGAGTTTCCACAGTTAATTGCTACACTTTTTATATTAGCAATAAGTGAAATGTTCTCTTTCCAGGATTTAAAAACCTGAAATGAGGACAAACAGTATGATGCAGACTTGAAAACAAGAGGATCAGTCCAGAAAAAGATCCATTAGTCAGCTATTACAAAAGCTCATTTCTGCCCTTCTCTCTTGTAGCAAGTACATCTTCAGCCTTTTCCAAGCTCTCCCACTTCCCAAACAGATGTTTTTTAGCAGTCCTGGAAGGTCCCCAAATTCAGGCTATTTTGGAATGAGAGAAGGAGTAAGCTCTCAGTCCTGGAGTGCTCACAGAGAAGGCTCTGCCAGACACAACTTCCTTTGTGCTGGAGAGGATCGATCTCCAGCGCCCTGCTGACCACTTGCTGAGAAATCTGACACGGGAAGAGGATTCCCCCCTCGAGAAAGCCAACACTGGCAATTTAAGGCTTTGTGTGTTTTAATCAACATCTTTAAACAAACCAGACTAAGTAAAACTGTGTTTCTGAGTACCCATGTGGGGTGATTAACAGTAGATTTATTTGCAATATAGTGAATCTTTAACAAGTCTGTGCTTGACACAAGCCTAAAATGTGTTGTATACAGTTATAGACCAAATAATTTCCCAATTTCTCATTTGTTGTGGAAGAGTTTGGTTAAATTTATGCCACATTTTTCTTTCTTCCTCTGCTTTTTTTTTTTGTTTGTTTTTTTTTTTTTTTTAACAGTAGAAAGAAACATTTTCTTTGAGGAAGATGATTGCACAAACCCCCCTCCTTCCTTTTTGATTATTTCTTGGGAAAGGTTCAGCATATGTTTTATCTCTTCGATTTTATGAGATGGTCATAGCAGAGAATGGCCTCAGTGAACAGAGTTTTTGCTTATGAGCCCTGGTCTTGAATTATCTTGTCATGGTTACAAATATCTTTACAAAAAATAGTTTTTCTTTGCTGCATTGCAGAGAATAGATAAAAGCTTGGTTAAGTTTATGCATGCTCAACTAAATTGTTACATTTCCTAACTTGCAAAACAAAAGCATAAGACAAAGGTGGCCTGAAACACTCTGAAGTATTGCCAGCTTTCTTTCCCTTTTATAGATCACCAAGTATTTGCAAGTAATTTAAAGAATGAGAATAAATCATATAATTTCTACTTAGCTCTAGGTCACTTACTCTGTTTTACAACAGACTTTGGGAAATTCTTTTGATTGAGTGCCATTAAGGTAATTTGGGCAGGAAACTATAGTCTCTGCCAGTGGAACAAATAAAGTATTTTACTAGAAAAACTGAGATCTCTTTAGTGTGTTTCTAATTGATATTTCCAGATCTTTCCATATACACTGTGCCTATTTTGTTAGAGGTTGCCTGTGGAAAAGAATACTTCACATCCAGAAAGGCTAACGAACTGGGCCATTTCAGGATACCTTATAATCTTTTTGTCAAACTTTCTTGGCAATATCACCAGAGCATTAAAAATCTGCTAATGCAAAAGGGAAAAGTTGACGTTTGGGATAAGAGCCTTCCAATCCAAACATAAAATTAATTAAAAACACGCAAAATAGTCAAGAACTAGATAGTAAACACTTGGCTTCAGAAGGTAGAAATTATCTATTTTCCTTTTTAATTACCACTGATACAAAGAAAAAAATTATGACACAACTTTTATTTTTCATCTTTTTCTTCTGCCCTCCCTCCCCACTCTCCCCAGTTTATTATATATTTTCAGGATAGTTGGACCATGAGCTCTACTGACTGGAAACTCTA
>JAYDZK010000169.1:80230903-80256044 GCA_034509185.1 Euphonia xanthogaster | reverse complement strand
CTGGAAACTCTAAAGGGTGTTTAAATGTAAGGAATATTTTCTGTTTCTTTAGACTTTGCTTGTTTTTGTTGCAAGGCTCTAAAGCCTGCAAAAATACTCTACCACTGTCAAAATTGGCCAGAATAGATACTTTCTATATGAAAATCCATTAGGATTTTGAGTTAGCACAGAGTGCATTATGGCACGGAACTGCCATGTTCCTAAATCCATATAGCAACATTAATTTCTGACTGAATGTAGTTTTGGCTATATTTAGGAAATCTTGGTGCTCAGTATTTTAAGGCAACAGTTATACCAGTGATTTCATGCAGGAATGCTGGTCAGGAGATCATAGCCACTCAAAACAGGTCTCCACAGTGCACATTGTGAAATTGTCTGGAAAGTACTTTCTATTAAAATCATATCTGAGTGAAACAGAAATGAAGCACAAATACTTGTGTTGGTTTAAATAGCTTTCAGAGCACTTTAAAGTAAACCTGAAATTACATCAGAGTAAGGTAAACATATTTCTTTTATCATCCTGATAAAATCATACCATGGTATTTGTCACCTGAACAAATCCATAAAGTACCTTGTTGTAAAGCCAGAGGGGTCTCTGCTGTAGTATAGTAAATAATATTCTAAAAATCAAAATCACCTGAGATGAAGGCTGCTGTGTCCTGTTCATACAAGCCTGGCTTCTATTTTTATTTTTTTTCCAACTGGAATTAACTTTTGGCTATCCCTTGTAACACGAGTTTAAGCTCTGTAAGCCAACAGGAGTAAAAATCAAAATAAGGCAAATTCAGCTCTTTCAGTAGCTCTACTTCTTGAACCTCAGCCTGAAACATCTCTCATTTGTACAAGATTCATTTAATTCATGTGCAGGAAGTTTTATACTCTTATCAGAAGTGTGGGAGGTAGTACAAACTCTGATAAAAAGTGCTTTTTCTGCATTGAAAAGACCAGTCATTGTTGATGGATGATTTACTGAGGCAAATAAAAATACTCCTTTGTAAGGGATCCCGGGATGCAATGTAAACTATCGCAGCAAAGAGGGCCCAGCTCTTTTCAAAACTGCAGGCTGGATGCTAATTCTGGCAGTCACTCTCTGGTCCTGTGAGAGTGAGTCATGCATCGCCTGCAGATCCAGCAGCAGCAGCAGCACGTGGGGCTGAGAGCCCCTCGGCCCCCGCCACAGCTCCCTGCACTTGCTGCATCTCAAGAGCAAGGCAGAACCCTGTCTTTCCTCATTCCTCTTTAAAAGGTGCATTCCCTTGCTTCCCAACACTGCTAGAACCAGCTTAGTAACGAAAAGAAGTTGTGCAAATTGAGACAAATAGGCTTTTCTGTACAAAGAAAGGAGCATAAATATTTAATGCAGGAATCACACACCCACTTAAATCTAGTGAATAAAGTTACACTTTGTGCTGTAGGGTTATGCTTTAATGTTATGACTCATTGCAGGATAGTAGCAGATGTTCATGAAGCTCAGCACAAAAAAAAAAAAAAAAATAGGAAAAAATGCCCCCATACACTCTTAATTTTCTCCCTGCATCATGACAGAAATGCAAGACACCTCTCTCTAACACTTTGAATGAGTCACTCTACACAATATGAATAAGTGCAAAAAAATACAAGATTACATGAGAATTAAGTATGCAGGCAGAGTCAAGAGTTTAGAGACTTTCTCCTGGGAACCAAAGATTTATACTTTAGATAAATGACTCCATCCAATGCTGGGACAGATACAACTGCTCAACTGCTACAATTTTCTGGACATATGAAAAAGAATATAGAAATACATGTTAATGCACCATTCTGGCCTGTAAATACAGCATTAGTAAGATGCTGCTAGACTCATCCTGATAACCAGATCTGTTGAAGGACATGGGGTACATGAGAGCTGGGGAAAAGGTGAAAAAGTAATCAAGAATCTGGAAGAAAAACCCTTCTGCCGTGAAGCTTGAGTGGTTTAAAGTGGTTCTTTTTGGTATAATCAAAAAAGGTATTGAAAGGCAAAGCAGTCACTGTAGCTAGTCACTGACAGGTAGAAAACAAGCCTTACATCTGTCCAGTCTAGTTTGCAAAACCTTTCAGGATCTTGTGGCTGAAAGCTGACCTTTGACCAGTTTACCCTAAGAATTTCCTATTCATAAGGGTAGGAAAACCTCAAAACAACTTTCAGGGGTGATGGTGGAAGGACATTGTTTGGATTATTTAAAACTAAATTTGATCTCTCTAAACATTGGTTTAATACACTGTATTAAATAGTATCTGAATTAAACTGTCTGAATAACTTTGATGGATTTTGCGGTTTTCTTTTGTTTTTTTTGAGAGACAACTTGTAGCCATTATCCCTTCCTTTTCTCAGGCTCAGCTTCACTTACCATTCCTGATTCCTATAATCTCTCCTCCCTCAGCAGTGCAGACGGCTGGGGAATAAGATTTTTTGTCTGTCCGTAGCAGCTCCCCTCTGCTGCTCCTTGTTCCACACACCTCCACACTCCTCCCACCCTTGCTGAACTGTGGGACTCTCACAGGTTCACCATTCTTACCAGAAAACTTCTTCCTGGGTGGGCTTTTCCCCCAGGCCACAGTTCCCACCTGAGCCTGATCCTGTGGTGAGTCTTCACAGATTGCAACTTCCTTCAAGTGTGCAACCACCTGCTCCTGCATGGCATTTGCCATGGGTTGCTTTTTGGACATCTGGTCTGCTGTGGACTTTCATGGGTTTCGGGGCAACAATCTGCATCTCTTCATCACAATCTGCATGGTCTTCTCCAAGAGTTGGACAGCCCTTGTGGTCCAGCACCTGAAGCACCTCCCCTCTCTCCTTTTCCATGGATCTTGCTGTCTTCAGGGCTGTTTCTCTCCCATCTTTCCTCGCCCTTCTTTGCCAAGCAGTATTTTCCCAGAAAGAACACTTTCCCCAGGTCACCACCACTGGGGGAGCTGGGCTTGGCAGTGTCCTATGGTGGATCTGCTGGAGCTGACTGGAACAGGCTGTGCCCAGCATGGGGCAGACACAGTCTCTCCTGGATCACTGCACTCAATACAAGGATAACTAACAGCAATGCAATCACCTGTGACCCAGAGGAGGTCAGTATAGGTCCTTTATTTGTTTCTTCTGGCATTAAACTCCATGAAAAAAATATTTTGAAATGGTTTCATGGTCACCAGGGCACAAGGGCTGAAAGAATGGGATCAAGTAGCATGAAGTTTTCACACCACATCACTAAAAATATGTGACAGCATGCAATTAGTTTTATATAAGCTAGTGAGAGACGGCAGCTAGATGCCTACTTCATTTGCTGCCAGTTTGTATTGCATTCAAAAAGGGGCCTTGGAGACAAAGGGCTCTTTTCCACATTGCCAGCATGTGAGATCAGGCTGCTAAGGGTGAAATCATATTGTGGTGGCTCAGGTGTGCAAATTTGATAGCACTATTACTTTCAAGTCACCTGTGATATACAGGTACAGCTCCACAGTGCCATGCCCTGCTGCCTCTGCAACGGCACATAATCCAGTGTGCATTCAATCATAGATTAATTTTTATATCAATAAATAAAACTGTTTAAATTATATTGAATAGCATTGTAACTCACAAAAGAATCTACCCAAACCATCTAAAAAGTCACTTGTCATCCTAAACAAGTCCAAAGAAAAAAATGTTTAGAATGTCTTAAAACTGCAATGAACCAAGATAGAGGAACACCTTGAAAAAAACACTCTGACAATAATAATGTACATGTGTATATGTCAAAGCCTTCCCTAACATGAATAGAGCAATACAGATTTATGGCTGCAGATAAGCTCATTCCTAAACCTTAGGTCACTAGCAAAATAATTTCACTGAGCTGAAACAGTTGTCAACCTGTGCAGGTCTGAGTTTATGATGTGTAACTCAAGGGGGCACACGTGCTCCCTGAGGCAGTGAGGAAGTGAGTTGAAATCCAACGCTAAACAGCTACACACCTCCAAAAAACTCCAGCTTTTACTGTTTCAAGAACTCGAGCCTACTGTCCAGGAGAACAAACTTTGAGCTTTCAAAGAATGAAATGAATAATGAGTATGTAGAAGTCATGGTTAAATATTGTGCCAGAGGTCAAAAGTATATAAAATAAGTGCAACAAAACCAAAAGAAGTTGACAAAATATTGGTGATTGGCTCTTTGGTTAACATCTACCTGAGGAAACCCCTACTCTATGTAGTGTCCAAAACAGGGGAGACAGAGAGTAGATAAGGAAGATGTCAGGGAGCAGACGAGCAGACTCCCCTCTGCACACAAGCCTTCCTGGTCTCTCTTAGCAGTGGTTATCAGCAATGCTTCCTGCCCTGTGGTCCTCTGGACTGGCAGACCCATGCTCACATCTTCGTGACAATGTAGCTACAAAGTAGTTTCTTTCAGTATTGTTTTTATTTTTTATTTTATTTTCTAATTGATTTTATATTTATTTGTGCACCTCAGTTTGCATGTTAATATTTTGTCTGAAATAATTATTCCAGACATGCAGATCACTGAAGAAAAAAATAGGCATTTAAGATGATCCTCTTCAAAGGTAGGTTCCCCAAGAAGACATCCCAGCCAAGGAATGACTGTTTCTCTCCCTTGATTTTAAAGGGAGTCTAAGTAAAGAGCTCTGTCATGAACACTTGAATCCTGAAGACGTCAAATGGCAGGACAGTACGCACATCCTAGGCAACACATTGGAGAGCCTGGAGTTGAGAGCAGGGAGAGTTGAATGTCTTGGAGTAGGTGATCCTTGAATATTAACCAACTTTCTGGGGCCTGTCTTCCCTCCAGGATTTTATGCCATGGTACTCGACCAAGCAGATCCTTGAAGAGGCCAAAGTCTTCTCTACTGAGATTCAGGGTAGTGAGCTTGCAGTGTGCCCTTCTCACTGCCCTTGCTCTGAGTTCCAACATTTCATGGTTGCTGTCCTAAAATCTCATATTTGCCACCAGCCCCTCCTCGTGGGCAAGAACAAGGTCCAGCATAGCACCTCTCCTCGTTGGCTCCTCTATCACTTGGAGAAGAAGTTATCCTCAGCATATTCCAGGAACCTCCTGGATTGCTTATGCCTTCATCTTTGTTTTCCTGGTCAGGTAGCTTGTGTCAGACCCCTGCTACAATGCCACCTATCCCTGCCCTCCCTTTCATCCTCACCCATAAGCTCTAAGTCATCTCCTCACCTATCCCACACCAAACATCATGTGCTCTGTCTGGTCACTACAGAGAGAGTGCCAACGCCCTCATCTCCTCTGCTTGTCCTTCCTAAAGAGCCTGTGTTCTTCCATCCCAACACTGCAGTCACAGGATTCATCCCACTATGTTTCCATGATGGCACTAAGATCATAGCCCTGCTGGCATGGTCATACCTTTGACTCCTCTTGGTTATTTCCCATTCCCTGTCCGTTTGCATAGGGGCATTTAAAGAGGGCTCCCAATGAAGCTGACTTCCTGGCTGGAGTGGCTGGAATTCCTTTGGGCTGCTCTACAGGTTCTTCTGCTGACCTCTGATCCCTCTCCAGGCTCTGGGCATCTGTTGCTGACACAGGCATCAAACTGGTAGGAGTGGGATGGGTGGAGGTTTCCCTCCCCTGGCAAGTTTAATTTAAAGCCCTCTCCACCAGCTTGCCAACCCTATGGTGTGTGCCATAGATGCTTCACTCTTGATTCTGAGGCTCTGCAGAGTCTCTTTCCACTGGGACAGATCCACACAAGGGTGCATGTGCACCAAGGCAGCAGAGCAGGTGTCTGTTTCAGCAGCAGTTGTGAGTTTTGAGGATCTTGGAAAGTTAGGGTCCAGGTCCTATCCTTGAAAAAGGCACTGCAAAATAGGAATGAGATTACTGTTATCTCAGTGTTATTTTCTACTTTCTGAGAAGCTTTATTAAACTGAGAAGCTCTTTTAAAAAGTATATAATAAATCATTGAACAGTTCATTGTCAGCCTGAGTCTGAACAATTAGAAGTTAATTATAGAAGTGTCTAAAATGAAAGAGAACAAGTTGATTAAAGGCATCAAAAGGAAAAGTCAAATATTGATCTTTTTTATTTTGCTTTGTTTATTAATTGCTCCTTCTCCTAAGTAAGCAGGGAAAAAAAGACTTTTTTTTTTTTTGTCCCTTTTTTCCTTTAGTTTTTTTTTTTTTTTTTTATAATACAGCCCTGGATTGCAGACTGTTTCACAGGGGTATATGAGCTGGGCAGCAGCTGATACAGTCAGACTTTTGCTTGAAAAAAAGGGACAGAAGCTTGAAAAATTTAACATTTAGCAAATGTCAAAATGTATTCTAGGTCAGGTTCTCACTTGGTGCTGCTGGAGGTTAGAGTCTGACGTCAATGGAATGGTTCTCATTTCCAACAGGTGCACTCCCAGCCCACTAGCACAGTGTTTGCACCATACACACCATAGGGGAAACAAAGGAATACTGAGAGAGCTTTATCTATTTGCCTAAAGTAAAAAAGCTGTTTTCTTACGGGTGAGTGCTATAAACTTGCTGGTTGAGTGCATGCACTGAAATAAAAGGCTACATTGTTTTCTGTGCTCAGTATAGTCTGTTGGATTTTCAGAGCTGGTTTGCTGTTTACCACAAACACAGAGGGCTTTGTACTCACTCTGACCTTTGGATAAGAATTCAGCCTTTCAAGTGTTCATGATTTCTCTCGATTTGACTAAAATGCATTTTTAATTTGTGGTCTGGCCAAAATTCTTCCTTCAAGAATTGCTTGATGGTCACAACATGGGCCCTTCATTTCAAGAAAGACACTGTGATACTGAGGCATGTCCAGAAAAAGGCAACAAAGTTAGTGAAGGGTCTAGAGACTAAATCATATGAGAGGCTGAGGGACACGGGGTTTAGCCTGGAGAAAAGGCTGCTCGGGGGAGGATTTATTACTGTCTAGAACTACCAGTAAGGAGGTGGAGGTTGACTTCTTTTCCCAGGCAACCTGTGGCAGGACAAGAGGAAATGGCCTCAAGCTGCACCAGAGGAGGTTCAGGTGGGACATCAGGAAGTATTTGTTTGCTGAAAGGATGGTTAAGCATTGGAATGGGCTGCCCAGGGAGATGGTGTAGTCACCATTCCTAGAGGTGTTCAAGAAGTGACTGGACGTGGCACTGAGGGCTGTGGTTTAGTTGACATGGTGGTGTTCAGTCAAAGGTTGGACTTGATGATCTTGGAGGTCTCTTTCAACATTAATGATTCTATCATTCTACGTCTCCTTGGGAAATTTTATGTTTTTAAATGAATGAAGAAAACCTACATATCTACATGTTTACTTCTTAAGACACCCCCAAGGCCATCCTACTGCATCCTGCTGTAATTGTGACAGTATGAGGCTCAAAGCGGCTGAGGTGATTTCCTTTTTCTCTCAGGTGGGCCTATATTGGAGAAGATTAAATTCAACGAAATGGCTCAAGAGATCTGGGAGACTTTCAGATGACAAATCTACAGAAGTAATATTACCCCCCTGTATCTTTTGGTAATGACTTCTGTGTCTCTCTCCACCCTCCTCTGCCTCATAAAATAGTTATTGAAATACTCCTGCCACTGTCAAAGTCCACTGTGCTTTCACTTATGAAGCTCATCTCTGACACCCTCTTATCCTTCAGCTCTTGCTATAGGACACTAAATTGGGAGGAGCTTTCCAATGCCTCGAAGGCAAAGAGATACTGCTGAGAGACCTCAACAAATTAGAGAAATGGGCAATCACGAACCATATGAAGTGACATCATATAAGATGCAGTTTTCTAGAACACTGATCTTCATCAAGATTAGTTTTATAAATAAACCGTTGAATTTGCTGTTTCATTTTTGAAAACAGCACCTGGTTACTGTGGCCATGTGTGCCAGGACAATGAAGAGTTAAACAACAGACACTGTCAGAGCATTACTTTCAACGTTTTGGCAACAGTTTACATCCTCTAAAATTCCCATAGTTGCATGTGAGACAGTTCACTATTGCTTCTCAGTGCTTGCCTACAGATTTAAGGCGTCTCTCTCATATCTTGGTGCAGTGTGGTACTTTAGTCTGCCTTATTCCAACTGCTTATTTGGTATCTTTTACAGAGATAGATCTTTCACCCAAAATCTTTCCAGTAGTAATACTTGCTCTACTGATTTGTACTGTTTGGGTCTTCCTAGTGCTGAGGTAAACAAAACCTTTGCTTTCAAATGTCTCAAATGATTGGTTGCTGTTTCTACAGTCAGGTGAATGATCAGGAAAGAGAAAGAAACCGTCCTTGTTAGTTCAAGGAAACCTTTAAGAAGACTTAGAATGGCCTAAACCTCTTCGGGGTTAAAGTGAAAGTAGGAACAACAAGAAAAGTGTGAGTGTGTGTTTCAAATAGTTGTGTTTGTTCTTTAGACTTTTAGACTTCTAAAAATATCCGGTCAGATAAGATTTCTGTATTCACCAAATCTTCAGTTTGCAACTGCTTGCTGCTGGATTAAAAATCTGCAAGAAATTGCAGCAGACTCTCACTATACTATCTTTGCACATCCTATACTTTATCCTATCTTTGGCTGGGATAAAGGTGATTTTCTGTGTTTTGGATTCAGGATGAGAATAATGTTGTTAACACACTGATGTTTAATTGTGGCTGAGCAGAATTTACACCAAACCAAGGCCTTTTCATCTTCTCATGCTGCCCTGTAGCAAGGAGGCTGGTGGGTCACAAGAACCTGGTAGGGGACACAGGCTACACAACTGACCCAAACTGGCCAAAGGGATATTCCATATCATAAAATGTCACGCTGAACAAAAATACTGGGGGGAGTTGACTGGGGGACGGTGCATTGCTGCTCAACAACTGATAGGTCAGTGAGTAATGAGCACTGCATTGTGCACCACTTACTTTTCATATTCTTTTATCATTATAACTATTTAACCTTCCTTTTCTGTCCTATTAAACTGTCTTTATCACAACCCAGGAGTTTTACCATTTTTTTCCAATTTTCTTTCCTATCCCACTGCGGGGCAGTGAGGTTTTTATCCTGCTAGGTTAAATCACAACAATCCTTTATGAGGCCCAGTTTGTGGCTTGAAGGGTTGAGATAATGACAGATGTGACCAGAGCATGTTAAAACAAATTTGTTACAAGCATTCATTGTATTAATTTAATAGTCATTGTTGATTTATTCAGGTTTTATTAGGTCACAATGTTGATTTATTTACTCTCAGAGTTGGTGCACTTGTTCTCAGGCTTGTGTATGCCTTGCTTGCTGCATGTGTTTCCTGTTGTGCTGGGGGTTGGGTTAAGGTTATAATTTTGCTGTTCATTTTGTGTAATACTGTCTAATGATAAGATAAAATTACTAGATGTGAGACTAATCTGGTATTTCTACTCAATACTGATGTCATCTCCATATTTCAAGAAACATCTATCAGAACTAATAATAATTACACATTTTTCCATTTCTCCTCAAAGAAGGACCCTCCAGCCTAGCTCTTGAGAATATTAAATATCCTTGGGATGTTCACACAGCATGTTCCTATTACTACGCCTCCTGAATGTGTTGCATATCTTGCTTAAGGTTAAACATGTCTTTAAGAGCACCACCCAGATCTGCCCTGAGGCTGGATAGCTATGAGTGGCAGGATGTGTGGGATAGAATGGAAAAGTACCAAGGACAGTGGACACCTCTGGTGTTTTGAAACTTTATCCCTGAACAAGTCCAGAATCCTGAAAAACTACCGAAATATTTGGAAAAAGCATGCTGTGACCCTGTGAATTCCAGAGGGACACATATCACTGGAACACCATGTGCTGGAGCCTGGTCCGTGTCTTTTGAGCCATGTGCACTGCCCTCAAAGAGAAGAGAAGGTCTGTGCATCTGAGAACAAAACAACAGACACACAGCTAATCCAACCCAAGAACCAACCTGTGCTGGTATCAGTCACTCTGATACACAAGAAGAAATATTGGAAGTCGGTTCATTTAGAAAGGGAATGAATTCCTGCTAGGAGGAGGAAGGAGGAAGAACTGGGCAAAGCTGACTACTCCAAAGCACAACCATTACAAGAGAAGGAGGAGGGACAGGCATAATTCATAAATAAGGCAGTAACAACCCAATCCCTATTCCTGAGGGAGCTACAGGATAAGCAAAAAGATCTAGCTCTCATCCCAGGTGAGCACATTGTCACCTGGCTGCTCTGATGCTGGAATTGTAGCAGCTGGGATCACTTCCTGGGGAAGGGGGCATTGACAAAAAAATTGGAAAAGGGGCACAAGTCCTCAGCCTCTGGAGAAAATTCTTTTCAGGCATGAAGGAAGTGAATCCCTTCAAGGAAGATGCTATATGTCACCCAGACAACTGGATGAATATAAAGGGATGTTTTCAGTACCTGAAGGAATTAGCAGTGCTAATGTGATTAGTAATGACCTGGACTATGGGAAGTTACCCAAAGATCCAGATGAAGTCAAGTCTGCATGACCCATGTAGTGAAAGTTTGTACAGAGCACATCACCAGCAAATGCCAACTCCTTCGTTTGTGGTAATGACTTGGAAAGATGATGAGGGAAAAATGGTGGCTGACTTGGCTAGCCAACTCTGTCAATAGAGAGCAAGTCTCTCTTCACCCTATGGGCCTGTGTCTTGGCTACAGAAAAACTGTAATGGGGAGTTCAGCAGTTCAAAAAGGATATGTTCTACTCCTCACCTGTAGACAGCAGTACCTCGGGTAGCAGAAATAAGAGTTCCTCTCTTCAAGACAGAGGATATAAACCATGGGGCAGATGCAGTTTGCCTGGGGTTCCACAGAGGGGACACTAGGAAATAGGATGGAAAATCTACCTCAGCCCTAGAGGTATGGGTGTCTGGACTGAAAGGAAAAAAAAATTACAAAAAGGGAAACCCTTTTGTGCAAAATTTCCCAGAAAATTGCTGCTTCAGTTTCCAGTGGGCACGTTCCAAAGAGGGTAGAAAGGCTGATCTTGGTTCTGATATTAATAAAGATACTTTTTATTTGTATTTACAAGAAGGGAATAACAAATACTGTGTCCAGGACTAGAGGGGCCCTGCCTTCAGCCAGGTGGGACAGTATAGTTTATTGGACTGTGTGGATCCCGTTGGCCTGGCACATTAGATCCACAGGCTCCAGCAGACACCGGTGCGGTGCCATCAAGGCTGAAAGAGGCAGAACCCATCTGGATTCTGTGACAGGGAGGATTTGGCTTTATCATCATCTAGGTTACTCATGAAAATATGAAGTAGTATTGACTCCTGAGGAGTGCTGCTTGTGACCAGTCTCACAGTGACGAAACTGATCTGTGTGGTGTCAGACCCAGTGTGTGGTTCCATGGCTCTTGGCATAGATGTTTTTATCTCCTAAGATATGTTATTACAATCATTGGAGGAACTTAATCTTTGGTTCCGTAAGTAGGGTCTGAATAATCTTTTAATTTACAATTATTAAATAGAATATGCCTGGCCATTCTAAACTTCATTGAGCTTGGGGATCTGTTTAAAATTTGGTTAGAATTTATTTTTGTTAGTGAAAATGCAAAGTTTTTAATGCAACCAAATCCAGTATAAGGGAATAGTTTTTAAATATAATTTTTCCTATCTAGAGCACATATTTCTTCTGACTGCTTGGGCACATTCAGAAGTTTTTCCAGGGTCTAGGGCTACTTATTCCAATAAGCTATTTTTCCACTTAACAATAATAAAAAAAATATTTTATTTTATACAAATCTTAACACATTAGCAAAGTACATTTTTTAATATATATAAAATCTTTCTGGAATCTTGGAGAAATTATATACACTACAAGTGATGCTAGATATAGTTTCGAATCTATAATGGCTATGTTGCATTTACATATTACACATATCTCTTTTTCTCAACACAAGGCTGGTTTCCACATCCTTCAGAAGCACTGAATTATTTTTTTGGGGCAAATCTATTTTTCCCTGCTGACAAGATCTGTTGACACACAAGTGCTCGTATTTGAGACTGTTACTTTTTCTTTTTTCTCTTTTAAATAAGAAACAGATATTCTGGGAGAATGTCATGGCACATTTTCTGTTTGTTTCAACAAATGGAAGATGATTATAAATGATATTGTTTCTTAATGAGCTTCAGTGGGTATAATCAAATGTCAGGACTAAACAAATCCATTCCTATATTCTTTGGCTGCCAGCAGCCTAATGCATTCATCAATTGTTCTCTTTTAAGCTACAAGAAACCATTTTCTGCCTTGCTTCAGTCTCTTGCCAGTCCCAGACCACCACAGTAACTTATTTCATACACATCTTTTAGTTTTAGGACCTTTTCTCAACTTACTGGGGATGGGAACGGAGAAAAGCAGACTATATTTTGCTTGTGTCTTTTCAAAAAACAATAAAATCAAAGCTTCTTATCCCACTATCTCTCATATGTGAACAGCTGATCCTTTTTTTAACCCAATGTTGTCCAGGCTTATCACTGGACAGATCGTGACATTTGTTTATGATGACAACAGTATTGCCTTTTTCTAGGCAGGTGTGAACATTGCCTGTGGCAAAGAGTTTTTGTGCTGGAGTATGTGAGCCTTTTTCCCCAGTATTTTAATTTCCAGACAAAAACTCTGTCATTCTCTTTTCCTAATGTTGTGATATTACACTTCTAGACTGCCAAAAAGGTCTTGAATATTTCTAGGTTGATTAATTCCTAATTTTTATTCTTACAGTATTTTATTTTTACATTTTTGGATATACTGAAATCTGTCACCTTACCCTAACTATGTGGCAAACTGACATAGGAATTAATGTCCCATTACATTCCTTTATTTTTTTTACTTTATATTTCCAGTTTTCATATTTTTATATTTGTGTGGGAGGTTGATGCAATGGCTGATGTGCTTCTAAATGAGAAATCAGCTCTCATCAACTACATAACTAGAGTACATTTTGTTGAATTTAGCTAGGAGCTTCAAGGTGTTGAAGATCAAAATGAAGTGTCTCTTGAGAAAGAGAGAAAAAGCACAAGATTTTATCTTTGAAAATATTTGAAAAAGTCCTCAGCTTTTTTCTAAGTATTTTTTCAAAATGTTGAATCTGTTTTACCTGCTCCACTCTTCCCCAGTAAATGTAATGCACAATCAGCAAGCTATTCTCGTATTTGGACTAAACTTATTGTACATCAAGGGACAGACACACTCAGCTGGTCTGAACTCCACTGAAGATGGAGCCAGAGTAAAGGCAATTCCAATTGCCTTGCGCCTTATGCAAATGATCTCAGACGCTTAGCATTCCTGGGCTTCTCCTGTGCTTGGATAAGAGACCATCTGGAAGTCCCAGATAAAGTAGGCACAAGCCAAGACGTGTGGCTGAGCACTAGACCACAGAAAGTGAATGAGTTAGAAGGCAACGTTCTCCCCCTCATCACTGGTGGATGAGTCAGAGTGCTAAAGTTACCAGTACTATTTTCATTCCATCAGTGAGAAATGTCTCAGGCTTATACTGTAACTTGAAAACATTAAAATAAATGAGGTTATATGAAACTTTAGCTTCACAGGGACCTTTAACCAGTGTTAAACAATCCTGTCCTCTATGATGCCTACGCTTCTGGAAAATGATACAAACCTACCAAAACTTGTATTACTATATTGGGAATGAACATAGGGTACAGAAATAGATGTTCTGTTGTTGCTGCTCTTACCTATCAGGCAAGTCCTGTGTGGTATGACTGGCATGACAGCTTTTTTTAATGCACCTCTCATTTATTCAGAAGTGAAGCGCTTATTTCAGCCCCCATTTCAGCAGAGAAAGTGAAAAGTTTTCTGTGCTTCTGAAAGGAGCCTCCTGCAACCATTCAATGAACAGTGTGATGTGGGACATAGCCCTGTACAGTACACTACCCAGCATTTTTCAAGGAGAAGCTTTATGTGAAGTATTCAGTATTGTAAGGAGAGTTCCTGCTTCTTTGTGTGAGGTGAACTGAATCTCTGAAAGAATGTGGCAAGGATGGGGAAAGGGGAAAGGGAGCATGCAGAAAAAACTCACCTAGGAAAAAAAGAGAGGCTAAACTACTAACTTTTCCTTTTAGGCTAAATTGTCAGTTCTCTTTTTGTAATGGAATAACACTATAACCTGATAAGATCTATACCATAGCTGTGGTTTAAGCCTAGATGGAAAAGATCATTAGTTACAACACAGGAGGATTTAAGTGCATTTAAAATTTGTGAAGCTGAAATTAATATTTGGTCTGATAATAACAAAGATTGAAGATATTTTTATGGCACACTAGAAGATGTGCAACTTTTAAGACAACTGGTTAAATCCTATAAAACCAGAAGAATGAAGTCAAGATGAAAATCTACAGTAAATATTTTCCTCACTACTTCTCACTATCCAAATTCTGAATATGGAAGCTGTTCCAGCTTTGTGTTGCAGAATTTCTCTTCACTGAGTAGCTCTTTTCACTCTTTCATTCTCTCCTCCTTTTCTGGCAGTGGAGCACATTCTTTTCCCCTGTAATGTAATTATACACAAACTCACAAACTTAACCATATTGCCATGATCTAGCATCACCCACAATCTGGCAGATGCCACTGACTGAAAACACAGCTCTACTTGAAAGTAAGTCATACAGATGCACTGTTTCTATTTAAAAACACAGTTTCCATGGCATGACAGCACTGTCTGTATATACAGGGGACTGACACTAAAGCTTCTTTGTGTGATGACTCTTCATGTCTCAAAAGCAACATTAATTCAGAATTGAAAATGTGCAAAGATTCTTATTTAAAGATTCTGAATTTTGAATAATTTTGAAATTACAGTAATTTTTACTTTTATATCATTGCCACTTAGGTTGCCTGATTCAGAATTTGTGGTTTTAATTTGAAACAGCTATTGACTCTGTTTATTTGGGAAGCAGGGTCAGCATTACACTTGGAGATTCTCCTACTCACTGAATTCATCTTTTCATTCCCATACTTTTTGTACATATAAGCACAGTACACAGACAGAATCTTCTATCTGATACAGTGGGTTTACTGTAGTCCAGTGACAGCTATTGCAACTCCAGTGAAGTTGTTTGGATTATAATGTCTAAGAGTAATGCCACGGAGCATGAGCCTGAGACCTTGCAAACATCAAAGCACAACTGGCTTTACCTAATATGAATTACAAACAAGTCACACGAGAGACAATTAAATTTTAATTACTTGAATTTCTTTTTTTTTTTTCTTTCTTTCTTATCTGTAGAAGTAATTTTAAACTCTGCCTTCCAAATAAGTTTAAAGATGTGTCCTGCAACCTCACTATTTTAATGTAATTTATCAAAGTCCTAAAAACAGGGAACACAGACCCATCAGCACCTAATACTTTGCAAAGGCAGAAAGCTGGATGTCAGTGTTAAATCTAAAATTTCATGTAAGTTATAGTTCAGCTAGCTGTTGCAAAGAAGAAATTTCCACTGTCCCCATTTTTGTCTGAGATACATAATTTATATCTTTGTCCTATTAGTAGAAAAGCAGGAGTTATGGAAAATGGAAAGCTTTACATCAGGGTTGTAAATAAGCTATCCAGTCATTCAGTTACTTAACTCAAAGGGTTAAGCATAAAGTAATCTTAGATGAAAAAGTAAGTATTCATACTCTACAAGAGCAAATCACAGTACTTGAATATTAAAGAAACAAAATATGAGGAAAAGGAGAGAGCACTTAACGGTCTTTTCTAACAATTTTTTTTAAATTTTTCTAGAGTTTCTTGGAAAGAAATTCTTGAAAATTCTTCTTTGAATGGGATTCTAAAAGCACTGTCAATGATGATGATTGTTTATAGGTGAGGCAACATTTTCACTTAAGGACTGATGAATCTTGCTTGTTTTGAATCACAGCTCATCACACTACCTTATAAATAAGCAAATGTCAAATTAATAACTTATTTTCCTGAAACCAAATACTTCAACCAGGGTTTCACATAAAGATTTTATTCAAGGTTTTTTTTTTTTAAATAGCCAGACTAATCAAGTTCAAGAATCTTAAATCTGAGCCAGATCACCCTTTTTTTCCTTTCTGCTTATAAAAGTTAGTCTCTTCTACAGCCATAAAGGGGATAGACGGTTTTAGAAGAAGAGTTCTTAAGTTACACTCATTCCAGTAGGTCATCCAATAATTAAATCTAACCTTTCAACTTTGTTTTTGTTTTGTTTTGACATCCTACCAATGGCTTTCCAAAAGATCTGGGACACTATAATCTCTACTGGAAAGTCACTTCCTCATGGAAATATTCTTTAGTTTCCTTTGTTCTCTTCTCTCCTTGATGGGCTGGTTATTGCTTATCCCCAGAAATTAATAGGATGGGCTGTAGTGAGTGTTGTAAAGTCAGGGATGTGAGTTAAGAGACAGACAGAGGTGCTTGTTCAGAGTCATTCATCCAGTTACTTCACTGAAAGTGGGAAATGAATTTGTCATTGAAGAAAAATGTTTGCCTTTTAACTTAATTGCTCTTACACTCACACGATAAAGTATGTGAATGGTACTGGGAACACAGAGAACTGGGATGAAACACCACAGTTACTGTGAAAGTCATTCTAGAAATTCCTTCTCTATTGCTGTAAGTTGTTAAAAGAAAAACATTTTGTGTTCTTGGCTCTGTCAAAATATTGGGAAGCCATAAGAACCAAGTTTTGATTCTGCTTGATAACTAGACAGGAGCAGGAGGGAATACTTTCCACCCTCTTGCCATGAATGACAAGCAACATATGTCCTGTAGAAAAGACTCTGCAGTATTAGAACATCTAAAAGTTAGCATATTATATATTGTATTGAATACGCAAGGATATATAGTACACTCAGAAACTCCATCTTTTTCAACATGTTGGCATATTGGTTTTTAACCAACACAAGCAGGTCTGAATTATCTCTATTTACTTTTATTTATAACTCTCATCCTGGAAGAGGAGATCGAGTATACCCTCAGTAAATGCATTGATGATGCCAATTTGCATGAGACAGTCAATTTCCTGGAGGGCAGGAAGGCTCTGCTGAGGGATCTGCACAGGCTGGAGAGGTAGACTGAGACCAGTGGTGTGGGGTTCAACAAGGCCAAGTGCTGGGTCCCACACTTTGACTATAGCAGGTCCATGCAGCACTGCTGTGGCAAGAAGTGCGGGGGAAGAGTTCCTGGGACTCTGTCTGGTGGAAAAGGGCTGGGGGATGCTGGTCAGCAGCTGAATGTGAGCCAGTGTGTGCCCAGGTGACCAAGAAAACCAATGTCATCCAGGCTTGTATCGAGAATAGTGGGGCTAATGGGACCAGGGCAGTGACGGTGCCCCAGCACTCAGCACTGGTGAGGCCACACCTTGAGTGCTGTGTCCATTCCTGGGCCCCTTACTAAAAGAAGGACATTGAAGGGCTGGAGTGAGTCCAGAGAAGGGCAACAAAGCTGTTGAAGGGTCTGGAGCACAAGTCCTGTGAGGAGAAGCTGAGGAAGCTGAGGATGTTTAGCCTGGAGAAAAGGAGGCTCAAGGGTGATATTACTGCGCTCTAAAATTTACCTGAAAGGAGGTTGTAGCCAGCTGGGGGTCGGTCTCTTCTCCCAGATAAGCTGTGACAGGATGAGAGAACACAGCTTCAAGCTGCATCTGGGGAGATTCAGGCTTGACATCAGGAGAATTGCTTCACGGAAGGGGATGTTAAACATTGGCATGGGCTGCCTAGGAAGCTGGTGCAGTCACCATCCCTGGAGGTGACTTTAAAAGTTCTTTAATGCTATTGGACATGGCCCTCCCTGTCATGGTCTAGTTGACATGGTGTTTGGTCAAGGGCTGGAATGCAATATCTCAGAGGTCTTTTCCAACCTAATTGATTCTGTGATTCTCTAGTTTTCCATTTGCTTCTGGATAAAATTCAAGATACTAACACTACCTAAAGTCCCAGACCTTCACTGTTTAGTTTTGGAGGGTTTTGCTGTGGTGGGGTTTTTTAGGACTGTGTGCTGTTTCCTGAGGGCATCAAACCATATTCACATGCTTCACACAGTGGTGACATCACAGACTGTAATTACAGTCAATTTCCAAACTCTCTACAATTTTATAGTATCTTCCTTGTAACACACTATTTAGGTCCAAGGTAAGAATTCAAAGACTCATTACCTCTCTGATATTCTGTGAATGTTTTAGCATAATTAGGAACTAAAAAATCAGCTCTATGCTCTGAGGACTAGTACACCAGCAGAGTCAATACATGACGGAATAGATTTGTAATATTGCTGCAAATTTTTTTCTGTTTCTAATAAATATTTAAAATGCTTATGCTGTCAAAATTATATTTAGAAGACAACCTGCTAGGGTAGTAAATACAGAGCAAATCCTTCAAGGACAAAGGACCATTGTTGCTGGTAGACTGAACCAAGATGGGATTTTGGCTGTAGACACCATTAGATGCGACTGAGTGTTTTTTAACTAATGCTGCAGAGAAAGAGTGTCATTACTGCTATGATACCTGTTGTATCATAACTGTCCTGGGACTGCAAGATATTTTGTGTTTTATTCAATGCATATGTTTGAATATGTATTGGTAAATATGTTTGTATATATGTGATGGCACATTGCCACCTACTTATCTATCCATCCATATGTGGATAAAACTCTTAAAACATAATCATACAAGTCAAAAATAAGGAGGAAGCGGATAAAAAAGGGGAGGAAGGGGATTAATCTATTGTCAGAGTTTAAGAACGAATAACAAATTCCTGCCACATTAGAAATGCTTTGGGGAAGATTTATGGCATTTACTTTTAAAGACTAAAGTATTAATAACTGTAAAGGCAAAGGAAAGGTTATCACTGACAGTAATAGTGCTTTTACAGAGTCAGAAGATTAAAGTTATATTTCTCCTACAAAGAAATCCATTCTTCTTTGGGGAAAAAAAAAAGGGGATCACACAGGGCTATGTTGTTGAGCACAACCAATCATGCTTTATTCAGCCCTGGATGAAGGAAAGTTTGGAAGAGATGAAGCTGGTGTCCAAGAACACAAAAGTGGCACAGAAATTTACTGTGAATTGAAATATTCTCTCTGACACAGGAACCTGATATACTCTGGAGGTCCTTTGCTTGGAAGTGCTGGCAGGAGCTGGGACCCTAATTTTGGGATTTATTTGCTGTCAGAAAATGGGCAAAGCAAGACCTGATTTCACACATTGGATGAGATGGCTGTCAAGGTTACTGATGCTGAGTGGAAGCTATGTAGGAATGTGGGGGGAGACTGTTGTTATGAGATGTGGCATGAGAAAAGACATTATTTCAAGGACTTACTAGAAAATGGCTTGGCAGAGAACATAAAGGCAAGATTAGGAGAAAGGTTTGGTAACATAAAAGGACCCGGTCTGATAGCATTATGGAAAACAAAAAGAAGGAAGAGATGTGGTGAAAAGTAGGTCTCTGTAGAGATTGAGGCCTTTGTATTTGAAGCATAGGAAGTAGAAAATAAAGTGTTGCAAATTATAGGAATTTGAAAGTACGCACTTATCTTCAGCAAATAATATTTAACGTTTTGACCTTACCCCTTCTGTTAGGCAAGACTATCTTGGTGGCGCTTGCTTGATTAGACAGTCTTACGAACAGCCATAAAAACCAAGTGACGTCTGTTTCTGAGAAACCTTTCTTCCCTGATTTACAGGTCGATATTCCCTAATCTTGTGTGTCCTGAGTGGACCATTCATCCATGGCAGGTGCACCTGCTCCAGCAGGGATCAAGGCCCTCCAGTCTGTGACTTGTGTCTGACCTCAGCCATGCGATATTTGGCTTCAGCCTTTTACTACTGACTGGCCCTGGCTAAAGTGACCCTATCTGACCACAAATCAGACTCAATGAGGGTATGAATGGTGACTTGACAGAGGGGGCCTGTTGAGTCTGTCCTGCTCCGAGCAGAGGATCTGCAGGGGGTGTCCAGCTGGAGCCTCTCCCCTTGGATGTGATTGCTGCCCAAGGTAACCCCTTGAGCCTGAGATCTCTGCCTGATTGGGTGTATGATTGCATATTCTGGGTTATCCCTCTAAAACGTCATGAATTCTTAAATCACTCATGTACTACCAATTCCATTTGACACCACAAATTGACATCCAAGTGCAGATAGAGTTTTATTTGCTTTAATTGATTTGTCTGGTTTAACTGGTTTAGAAAGCAAGCCTCATTTGAGTATATTATCTCTCAGTTCTGTAAGCTTTCCTGACATCAGCTTGCAAGTCCATGCAGAAAGAACTATATATTTGGAAAGTGTGAAAACTTGCAATAAACAGTTCAGGAAGTGTGTTCTGCATTCTACATGTGAAAATCAACAAATATCATTGCCATCATCCAAGCTTGGATCCAAAGAAAATAAGGGTAAGACATGAATCTGAAGAAAATAATGGAAAAGAGACTTCACATTACGTATTTGCTTACCCATTCTTTCTGCCTTAACACTCGTTAATCAGTAAGACAAGATAATCAGTATGAGAGCAGATATAAAAACATTCATATCCAAACTTTCCTCCACCCTTATAAGTACTGGGGAAAATGCAATAATCATATTTCTTTGTCTGATGAGAACAGACACATGGCCTATTTTCATTTTGCTGCAAGTACTCCTGTTGTTTTGTTCTTAGCACTTAGGAACTACAACTAAAATGTTCCAAAACTAATTGGCCTTTGCCTCTAAGTTTGGATGAGCGGTTTTTTTGCCCACACTCTTTCACTCAGCAAAACCATTACACAGTTGCAAAAAAAATAACAGCATTAAAACTATAAACTCAAATTAGGTATACTGGAAACTGATCATGTTTAACAGTCATGTGAAAAATAAAATGATCATGTTTAACAGTCATGTGAAAAATAAATAAAATAAAATAAATAAAATAAAATTATTTAGAAAATCTCTCAGAAAATATTAATAAAACCCTTCCATATCAGACAAAAGAAAATACCACAAACTATGTTTGAAGCTGCAGGAAAATTAGTATGGCTGGTTTCCTTATCATTCTAGAGTAGTCAAATTTTATCACGTTAGTGATCTGAAAAGGAATAAGACACAGATGTATATAAGACACTGCTATGAAAGCATTAAATAAAATTTGTGATGAAACCTTTGCAGGTTTGGAGTAAAAGGTTTGGCCTTTGCAGGACAAATTCATTACAGTAAGTGACTAACCAAGATCAAGAAACAGGTTAGTCTTGATAAGGACAAGATACTGCAGAAGAAGAAATAGATAATACATTCTTTCTTCTCTCAAAGAGGCTCACAAATTGGGTTGCTCTACCTGATAAGGTTTTCTGGAAAGAAAAAGCCAGTAAAACTGTATACACATGAAGAAAGATGCCCTTTCATACACTGTTACATATCTGGCTGTGTTGATTTGTCTTGTTTTGAAAGAAAGTAGCAGTCCAAAGAAGTTCTTGAATAGTCACTGGTGATTTGTATTCTCAGTACCTAATCCTGGTGAACTTTGGTTTTGACATCAATTGATTGTAAACAATTAATTGTAGATTTATCTGTTTATGGAGTAGTCTCATCATGAAGCTCTGACATGTCTTTAGCTTTATTCTACCTATTCAACACTTATGTCTTTGTGTATCAATTCCACTGGACCTTTTTCATCTAAGATAAAATCCAATTTTGCCATGTACATCCAACCTAGTCCTACCAAGTTCTTAATCTGATGTGATGCCAAGCAAGGATTTAAAATCAAAATTAAAGATCCCCTAGTATAAAATACCTCGTTGGCACTGTACTTTTATTTATATGTATAGAAGATGTGGATATATTAAAGCCAGTTAATTAACAGGCATTTATTCACTGGAAGTTTAATGCATAAAGGTAGGTGGTTTTAGTACTTGCATGCTGACTACATGTGTTATTTAAAGTACTCAGCTTTGGGATCAATAATCTTTTGGGACATCCCCAAAAGGAGGCCTGAAAATGATCTTATGCTATAAAAATGTGAGATAAAATGCAAACATGAACACAAACATGGAATTAGTTTATTTAAATGTTTTCCTATTTTAAGAGGTTTAGAGAACTGAGCAACTATGTAATACACAAATCTATACACAAAATGTGCAGAGCCTTTGCCATGTACCAATTTTATCATGGCAAACTTTTTTTGCTTCTTTCATTTGGGACTGATTTGCTTCAAAGGTCATCATATACAGTCAGCAGACAGGGAGATGCATCATTTACACTACAATTAATAAGTTTCTTAGAGAATGCAGGCTTTCTAAACTCAGCTAATATAACTTTATTGTGTCAAATCAACTTCACTATGGAATGGAATGTCATAAAATGCCTTGTTTTAAAGCAATTCCTCAATATAGAAATTTTATTGATGTACCAATTAGAGAAGTCAAACCCACACATTTTAATCTACTGGCCTCATTTTAATGATTTTAATTTCTTTTTCTTCCCCAGACTTGAGCTGCTGTGACTTGCTTTTTTCTCTATAACAGTTCACTGCTCATTTGGTATGCAGTGAGTCTGTGCAGATCTGACATAGCAAGTACAGCCCTCTCGAACAGCAGCTGAATTTTGCATTGTCCTCCTCTCTCAGACAGTGGAGTGGCTGCTGTTCCCCTTGGAAATCCTCTTCCACCATCCTCAGGAGGAGTGTAAGGATGCCTTTGATCCAGCATTATCAGTGGTGGGTGTCCCTTGCCTTTGAGGGAAGTGCCACTCCTCCTGACTGTTCCATGACCTACTTGCCCTGGAAGTCTCAGCCTTCCTCTGGTCATGCATTCTTTTTACTCCACCTCTTTCCATCCCCTTTGGTAAAATGGCATTCCCATGTACTGGCAGGCAGCTCTCTGGCTGGCTGGCAGGACCAGTGGCCCCTTCCAGCTTACCCTGAAATACAGCAGAACAAATAGTTCCTGACTACCACATACACCAAAGTCATTATCATGGAAAATTTCATAACCTCACAGGCTTTCATGTGGCAGATTTGCCATTTTTGAACCTGTCATTGCCATGTGATCACAAAGCACCTTCTGACTGGCTGCTTGTTTCCTTTAGGCATGAAAGTGCTGCTGTATAGCATTTACCTTTACATTTTTTTCCTCTATTTATAGAAAGGGGTGTACAAATATGAATAAATACTGGTTTAAATTTATTTATATATTAATTTATCCAAATAAAAATAAAAATATTAAAAAAATCAAATACATATGCACAAAGTGTTTAGGTATATAATGTATCAGATGCTCTTTATTTAGAGAAAATGAAACCGTTAATTAGGTTAAATGAAAATATTATCTAATTAAATAAAAATAAAAAGCAAGTTTGGGTTCCACCACTTTACAAGGCTACTGAATCAGCCCTAGCTTCTTTTGAGTGGACAGAGTCCACAGAGGTGTGGGACCATGAGCAAGTGACAGCAGGCATACAGTTAGTCTCTTTCTGACTGATCAACTGCTGTTCTCGGGAGCCAGGTAGCTAAAGGACAAGTTGATCTGTCTGGCACCATGGGGCTGGCCAGCTCTGACTGCAGGTTTGAGTCTGGAAGGATAGAAGAGATCAACAGTATGGTCCCAGAACCCAGGGAAAACCCATTCCATATGGCTGTGGTGTCCCTCAAGGCAGAGCAGCATCAATGGGTATCTTTGGCAGCACAGGATGGGCTGTCATGGCCTAGGAAAGCAAAGAGTTTGGTGGCTAATGTTGGCAGTGATGCTGTGCAGGCATTCAGGACAAAGGGAGCCTTTCCTCATCCAGGCTGAACAGTGATTATCCTCTTCTCATATCTAATTCCATTCCATCATCTCTTTGGCCCTGTGATGGACTTGCTTCACCAATAAGTCCATATTTTTCTTGCACTGAGGTGCACAAAACTGGCTGCAGCAGTCTACATGTGGTCTCACCAGGGGTTAGAAGACAGGAGGGATAAACCAGATGGTAATGTTCTTCCTAATGCAGCCCAGGATGCCCTTGACTGAAGAAGATATTCATTATATTTACAAGCAATATGACCTAGTGATGAAGTGAAATTGGAACAAGGTGCAAGACTGATGCGGGACATAGTTAGAATTCATGATGATTTTCACCAGTTGGAGAAATGATCTGAAAAATATTGGGATTGAAGGCTACAAGTATGAAGGAAAGGATCCATGATTAGGGGGGAAAAGTGTAGAAATAGCTACACTTGTGAAAGAGAAAGTCGTGCTTATAGGAGATGACAAACTGAACAAAGTTCACAATATCATGTGCTTACAAAAAGAGACAGCTGTCATCCTGGGATATATGAAGAAAACCAAGAGATGTATAAAAAGAAGTTTCAATTACACAAAAGATAAAATTATCTTACCATTCCTCTCAATTTTTAGAGGTCAGAGGACAGAATGCCTTTTTTATTCGCCACAGTTGGAAAACACAAGGACTTAGAGAGACCAAAGGAGAACCTCTAGAAATCAGTGTGAAGACCTTACTCCTGCCAAGGCTGTCATGAACTTCTGGATTGTATCCTGAGTTCACTGACAAGAGAAAAACCAACCTATCACTTTTCCTGCCTTCCTCTTGCAAGACCTTCATCCCATCCCAGTGAAAAAGTCTATCAGTCTTGAGAAGTATGGAAATAAAACCAGAAATAATGACCTGTGAACCTGGCTTAAAAGCAACTGGATATTCTAAGAAATATGATGGAAGAGAGAAATAATGGCAGTCTTCAAGTTTATAAATCTCTCATAGAGAGAGTGGGATCTGTTCTTTGGATTGCTGTTGTACAGGATGGGAAAATTGAATTGCAGTAGGAAAATTCAACTTGAATATTATGGAAACTTTCCAGATATGTACGGGTCTGATTAGCACTGTCTTTCATGGTTTGGGGTGATGGGGAGGTTCTTGTCACCAATGGTTTTTAAGAGATGTTTTGATATAGGTTTGTGAGAGCTTACATGGGACAGAGGATCCTGGTTGTGTCAGAGAAACATCTTTTCTCTCCAAACTTTTCCTTCCCAATGTCATTTTCAGTAACTCTCTTACAGCATAATAAAACAGAAATGTTTCAAGGATTTTCTTTTGGAAAGGGTAGAGTTTGGGATAGGCAGATTGATTTGTGAGATCAAAACAACACCTCAATATTCAAATGAAATTCAAAATAGATACTTTAGAATGCAAGGACTTTCTTTCTTTCTTTCTTTCTTTCTTTCTTTCTTTCTTTCTTTCTTTCTTTCTTTCTTTCTTTCTTTCTTT
>JAYDZK010000169.1:80160328-80207556 GCA_034509185.1 Euphonia xanthogaster | reverse complement strand
AGAGCCAGTCTTGAAGGCACAGAACATAATATCCAGCATAAACAGAACACACAAATGGGGATACAAGCATCATAACGCCACGCTTGGACAACCTGCTTAGCAACCCAGCATGGCCCTGTGAGGAGTTAATCAATCCTTTTAAAAAGGCAAACTAGCTTTCCTCCATGCAAGTATTTGTTACTTCAATCTTTGCTGAGCCAGTGAGAACATTTTCTTTTTTCTTGTGATTGAAAAAATTATTTTTCCTATGTAAACACAAGAATAGCAAATCATGGGGAAAGAAATCTCTTTAAACAGCAAAGCTGAGATTCCTCCACTGAGCACTCTGAATTGTCTGCCTTACAGGGCAACATACAAAAAATGCTTCTGACAGAAAAAATGAGATCAAAATGTGAACATTTTTCTAGTTTAATATTTATATATTTTTTAAGCTTTCTCATATTTCATTTAAATTTTCTACAAGAAAAAGGCCCTGCTTTGCAGGATCCCCTATGTTGCAGTAATTAAACTCAGTTAAAATATCTTTTCATATTTGTAACTATGATTTTAGTGAGGTGCTGCTGGAAGACATTCATCCAGTTTAGACCTGCTTAACTATTTTTGCCTGACACTTTCCATTCCAACCTAGCAATTATCTTATTTTACATTATTTTACCTTTCCACCATATTTTTTTTTTTAATACCTACACTATCTTTTAGCACATTCATGAGCTGGGTACTTTTGTGTAGAGCTCTGTATAGAAATTATGTTAGCCACTGGAAACATTTGCATCACTTCAAGTTCCCTCATGTGCACCAAATTGAACTGCTTCATTGAGTTTTCCAACCTCAGGCTTCAAGCCTGAGTCTGGTGTTGGTCTTTCCTGGTTGTTTCTGTTTTCTGCCTCCTTCATCAGGAACTTCAAGCATAGCTAATACTCAACCACAGTGTTATAAAAGACATCTGAGCAAGCTGCCATGCCAGAAACACACAAGTTGTTGACAACATGAAGCTCAGCATGGGCTAGTTAGCCTTTTAAAGTAACAACAGTTAAATTTCTCTGATTGTTACATATTTCCTCTTTGCCTGCTGATGGGGAATTCAGTATGGAACAACTTAATTCTTTGGAACCAATTCTAATAAAATGTAGATTGTTTGTAAAATAGTTTTCAAAGTGAATTGAAGACTAATCACAAATGAAAATAAGGCGTGTGTGATCAGGGTTGTCAAAATAATATCCAGACCACTGCTGAAGCTTTAACACAATCAAGGGTGGTGACAAAGATCATGTGGCACAGAAGGAGGCACTATTGCTTAGGGCAGAATTTTTCCACCCTAACTTAAGTGTCTTAAAAGATGGATACCTGAATCTAAGTAGGATGTGTGAGTAAATACTGAACTAATAGAAAGAAACAGGTGCTTCCTGGTAGTAATTCAGAAAATCCTGAGCTCAAGATGGTATGATGACTTTACCTCTGGAAATTACTGTTTTTCCCTCGAACACAGGGGACGATTTAGCTATGTAATCTTTAGGCAGTAAAAGTGGGAAAGGTGAAAAAAAGAGATGCTGCTATGAAAAAGGGAGATTTGATAGCGTGTTACCTCGAGCTTTTCTGGTAATCATTGTAGGGGCCTACTCAAACAGAGGTTTATGGTTTTAAGAACATTCTGACAATACATGAGAAAGCGTACTACAAGTGTGGCTACTTTGCTACCCTTTTAAAATGTGTATTACTGCAGTGAAAATGTGCAGCAGAAAGAATATTAACACATTGAAACCTGAGTGCTGATTTCAGAGCACCTAGCATTTCAGGTGCTGCTGTAATCTGAGGCTGGATGTACCATGCCACATCAAGAGCTCTCCCTGTAACATAGAAGTTGCCTGCACAGAAATGGGTGAATTTAACAATGGGCAAAACTGGAAAAAAAATCTGTGAGGTCAACAAACTTTGTGAAGCTTTAGGAGAACTTCAGGGTATTTACATACTTGATGCCCTTTGATTTAAATGAATGCCAGTGTCGCATAATGTCTCTGGCTTCACAAAACCAAGTCTCGACTTTCAATGAAAGTCAAACATCAAGGTGCTTTTTTAAAATAGCTCAGGTGTCTTTAATTTAGGTTGTATTTACATTTTAAACTAAAAAGTTAAACTGCTCTGATCCAAGAAAAGGTTACAGATGTCCCCTCTGGATATGACCGCCAGCAAGGATGAGATGGAAAAGGGGCATAGGACATGAATCTCGGGATTCTGTTGTTTGGAGCACCTGCTTCTCCATTTCTCCAGCCTGATATATAGCACAGCACATCTGCTCTTGATGAAACTAGGTGAGCAGATCCTGGTGGTACAAGTCAGGTCTTCACCTGACTTGGAGCAAGGCTGATGCTTCTATGGCATGCTTTAGGACCTTGATGATAGTATTCTTGGGGAGGAGAAGAGCAAAAAGTCACAGGGCGTTTTTTATGTCTCTCTTTATTTAAAGTTTTTCAAACTTTAAAGAGAAATTATCCTAGGAAATGCCAAATTTGGAGTATAATAGTATTTCTTCAAGCTCTTATGATTAAAAAAACCCCTTCAGCCTTTATTAAAAAAAATCATGACAATAGACAGATAGACAAGGATTGAAGTTTCACTGTTAACACTTTGATTACTCCACTCAGCAAATACCTCTTCTGTTCATTTCTATCTAGTAAGTCTTGTGTCTAAAACAGAAAAGAAATTAATCTTGGGCAGTTTAAGGAAACATCTCAGTAAATTTTAGTTATCATATGGAGGATTTATAACTTCTTCCTGAGTCATTTTAATGGAATTACCTAGATGTGATGAATCTTCACCACCACTTGTCAATTGTGCTCTGCACAGGCTGGCTGTAACCACTTTTATTCTTTATAGGTACTTTTTCTTCCCTCAGGAAATATGTACCTTTACAGTTCCAAAATAAAAGGTACTGCAGCTGTTATACATAGTTATCTTTTATCACCTGTTACTTCTATGGAAAATGTTAACACTGGCACCTTTTCAGCAAGGAAGTAATTTCATGCTAACAAGCCTTGCTTGCTTCAACAGCTATCTTTAATATGTCAATTAGTCTCAGAAATGATGTAAGCAAGCATATGTGGTTACAAAGGTATTTCTTTTATCTTTTTTTTTTTTTTTTTTGTGGCATATTCATAATCATTAAATTATGTCCTATTTCAGAACTCAGTTTGTTTTCCTGAATACATACTGATAAAAGATATATGATTTTAGATACTCTTTAATACAGGTGGTAGAAGTGCTGATCTTGTGGGTAGTGTAGGGCAGTTGCAGAAACTTTAAATACTTCCCTCACAGAGTCCCTGATGCGATACCAAAAATCACTAAGCTGTGCTAATTTACACCACATGATGATCTTGACAGTGCGTGCACTACTCTCTAATCCTGAGTAATAATGTAAAAATCTTCAGTTTAGGGTTTCTTTTTTCAAAACATGTAAGACACTTCATCAGTAACTAGAATTGCTGTGTGCTTGACCAGGGCAGAGTAACACTGACCAGTCTGAGTAGCCAGAACCTGACTGTAGCCATCCCTTGAATGGGATCGGCGGTGGGAGGAGAGTTTTGTGTCTGGCTCTCCACTCAGCAATTCAAGATCTAATTCTGCCAAGCCTCACATCTCTTCATCCATCTGGCAGAAGAACCTGAAAGAGGAAGCAAGAGCAAGGGGTTATGTAGGAGACAGCCCTACCATTTTCAAGTCTGAGAACCAACTAATCAATCTCATGTTAATTTTATTTGGAAAAATAAAATAATAAATTATAAAAACCCACAGATTTAGAAAGAAACTCCTAATTTGAAATTATAGGTTTTGTAAAATAGAGATTTTTCTGTCAGCATTGAACAAGAAATATTCTTGTAATATAGAGATTTTTCTGTCAGCATTGAACAAGAAATATTCTTTTTCTTTTGTGTGCTAATGCGTTTTTTAACATTTCTGATTCATCCTTTCTCAGAGCATATCCTGATGATATATCGTACCCAGAGAGAGAGATTAATCTAACTGGCAAACAGTTACTGCATTCACTCTTCCTGTGGGCCATCACTTTTTCTGGGGATAATAATTTTTATCAAATCATTCTGCCTTGGTAACACAGGGATTTTTAGTTCTCATTCCCAACTTATGTTTTCCAAGATAATTTAATATGCATTCTATAAATTTAAAGGTCATATATTTCATTTTTGGAAATACTTCAGTTGAACAGAGCTAACCAGTAGAAAAGATCTCATCTCAAAAGGATATTATTTCCCCAAACTATGCATTTCTCAAAAGGATGTTATGAATGTTGTTGTTTACAGAGTTAAAATAGGTCAAAATATTTTTTAATCTATATTGCGTTTTAATCTTTTGGAGTTCCCAAAATAGTTGCATTTGACAGATCTCTCCACCTGATTCCACTTATTGGTCAACTCTGCAATGTATTTGCAGTCTCCAAGAGATTTCTTTTTGTTGCAATACATCGAGAACAAATTCTTTGTTGGAAGTGGATGAAGTTATGACAGATAAGGACAATGAAGGAAGGAATCTCAGGGACATTTTTCCATTCTTCACCTACAGGTTGTATAAGGTAAGCTACTTTTACTCCTTTAACAAAGGAAAATAGCACAATTGCACCTAACTCATCCTTTTAATACCTACTGATGTCAGTGGGATGGACCATACTGCACTTGGAAAAGAAATTAATTCCAGCAGTTAAGGGCTGTCCCAAAGTAGTTTTTTCTACTATCTTTTGGTGGCCAGTATCCACATATTCAAACGAACATTGAACAGGAGAGTATAATGAATAATTAGTTTCTAATGTAATTTCTGTCTTGCCTTAGTTCTAGTTGAGAGAGATCTGTGGGCGGATTCAAATATGAGTGTCAATGTAATCAGCATATTTCCAAGACACAAGCTTCAAAAAGCCCCAACAAAATGCTACCTAGTTATTGATGCAGGTGAGATAGCAATGCCTCAGAGTGGCCAGTTTTCAAATTCTTGAGACATTTGAAGAGTTTTGGATAAGCTTTTTAAAATGCCTTAACTGCAGATAAAGTTAAGCTCATCTCAGCCCTAACTCATTTTGAATTTCAAACAAGGACTTCTCCATCTCTTTTTGTCTGTTTTCTGTAGTGAAACATACAAGTTTTCACCATTTGAAATGGTGGCTGAATTTCTGGTGTTTTATTTCTTCCTTTAGTAAAGTATTCTTTTTCATGTAAGTGTGCAGTCTTTCTAGATGACAACTTTGAAGCCTGTGGCCCTGTGAAGGAAATCTAAAGCTAACCTGAAAATAACTGCAGGGAATAAATGCTAGAAATCAATTTGATCCTGGCAAAAAGAGCAGATCAGATAATTTAGCATCTTTTCAAATCTGAGTTGTATTATTCAGTACTGACTCAGTCGGTCTGCTGTCAGATTCCTCTGCCATGTGTATGTTGGAGAGAAAAGACAATAAAGAAAATGGATGTTTGCTTTGTATCAAGTTTTCACGAGATGACTGTCAGTGTTGTATAAGGTTTGACATGTTCATCTGATAGACAAACAGCTTCTAAAAAATTTGAGTGAGATTTTTTTTTATGTCAGTGACTTTCAGAAAGTTTCTAGATCTACTCTTTCACATTAAAACAACAAGAAAATTAAATTAAAAGAGAGGAAGATTTTGGTTTTCAAAAAAGAGGTTGTTTTGGTTGTGGTTTTGTTTGTTTGTTTTGATTTTGTTTTTAATGGTAATGCTGCTTTTAAGTCAATGTACAAGCCCCACAGAATCCTTCATCACCCCAGAAATATACCTGCCTTGAAATGTTCATTCAGCAATTTCCTCCACATTCAGACTTTGTGAAGCCACATATCAAAATACATTTTTTCATTATTTCAACCTTTGCAACACCATTTCTCTGTTTTTTTCTTTCTTCATTATTTTCCAAAGAAAGTGAAAAGAAAAGAGAAGTAACAGCTTTGAAAAATCTGTCTTCAAGAAATCATTGTAAATGAGTTCCTGTACTCCAAGCATTAGGCAGAAAATCTGGATTGGATTGGGTCACATTGGATTGTTATTAGCTCTGTCATCCTCTTTCAAAGCTTTCACACACTGCCAGAAAAGGCACTGTAATATTTGGTATTCTAGGATTAAATTAGAAACCAATTATATCAATTAGAAACCAATCCTTAAAAACGTATTTTTCAATCTGTTCTGTACTATTCAGCTTTAATTCTCTTTGATCACAGATTTCTTAATTTCTTTTTACAAAAGTTATTAATTGAGCAAATTACAATAACCCACTATTTCAATATCAATGTCTTAGCAGCACACAGTATGCCAGGAGAATTCGAAACACTGCTCACCTCTATGTGAGCACAATGTTACAATTTTGGGGGTAGAATTCAAAGTAATTTGGAAGTTCTCAAAACCTCAAAATCTTACCCAAATGCTACGGCAGCACTTACAGGATGGAGGCACCTGTAAGGGGAGATACTACTGGATTTAGGTTTGTGTCAGGTCCTTAATGCCTTTAATAGATCTACTCCAGGGCCCTGTTGGCTCTAGCCTACATCTACCACCAAAGCAAAGACTGGAAGAGGTGCTGCGAAGTTACTTTAAAGTTAACACTTATTTTTGAGACAATACTGGTCATGAATTATTACAAACAACAATCCAGTTAAGTTTCCTTAGATCTTTTCCTGTTGCAATTGCATTGCATGTGCAGCGATGTAACTTCATCTTTGTTATAGAAAGCATGAACGAGAGTTGTCAACTAAACATTATGGAGATTTAATAGGAGCCATATGTCAAAAACATCTTTCTGCAACATGGCAAACTTTGTAACCTTCAATTTTTCATACAACTTTTCATTTTATTTCTGGTTTCAAGATTTTTTAAAATTACCAGCATATGTTCATTATTCTCTATAAGTGTATATAAAATTCACAAAGCCATATGTTTTTCTCTAGAAAGTTGGCAGAGCCCTATGCTATCTATACACAGGCTAGAAAAAAGAGGCTACTGTTGTTGACTGTCCTATATATTTTTCTCTCTAATGATGCCATTTATGAGAGAGAAAATGTGAAAAAATTATCATCTAGAATAGATTGTGCCCGCTCTTGTTTTTTACACAGTCGATATACCTAGAAGAAACACAAAGTGCCTACATGACGGCCTCGTGAAAAAGATTAAGTATGCTGCCAAAAGATGACATTGTAATGAAGTATAAACAGATAAAAAACCAGTTATCTTCTGAATTCTACAGATCTTTTTGCGATGCTTAAAAGTAACAAGATATTGAGATGGGGGTGTAGGTGGAAGATGAAAAGATGGCCTTGCAGAAAATGAAGCATTCAAATATGCCATGTAGTGTTTGTCACAAATTGTTCTTGGAGAATATAAAGGATCATGAAATGTGACTGCATCTGAGCAAGCATAATTCAATCCAGTACTTCATAACTCCTTGTTCATTTCTTACTTTTCCTTGTTCTTTGAAAATATTCCAAGCTATTGATGTAAAGGAGGTAATTTTCAAAGTCACTCTCCCTCTAAAGCTGCAGCTCAGTGAAGTATCTGGTAAAGCTCAGTCTTTCTTTTTCTCTGAGACCGATCAGCTGGAACCCAGCAGTCTGGCTGTATTAGCAATCTATGACAACATTGTTCCTTATTTTAGTGATTCAGCATGATAAAGGGAGATGCTTCAACTGAGTTTTCAAATATGTAAAAAATTACTTGTTAAATCAAAATTTTGCTGAACTGTGGCTGTGGAAGGTATGGCTGCTACCCCAGAACCACAGGGGTTGTGCTAATTCTGTAGAAGCAGTGATGTACATAGGTCTGGGTTCCCCTTGGAACAAAATGGCAAAGGGGGATTCACATTTTCATGTATGGACAACCTACATTAGATGTACACGGTCATGCATCTTGTATTCTGTAATCCCAGGTTGTCTGGGTGTTTGCTTATTTCTGTGGGTTCTTTCATTATTCTCAATATCCCTGCTACTTTTTCAGACAGGTGTCAGCAATGTGCATGCAGTACTAGGTAGAAAATCTCAGTGACCCCCACTCAGCCCCACGCTCATCTCTAGGGGTAGTATTTTATGGAGCAGCAAAGGAACTGCCAGGATACAACCACCCGTGGACGCAAACTGGTCCTGTCACCATGTCCCTTTCTAGGCAGCAGGGACCATGTACTTTCCCTAGAGCATCTGGTCCCCAAGTACACGGAACCTGTTTCAGCAGTTTGAAGGTAAAATGATGGTATGGACTCACTGAGTCTTCACTGACAGTATGACAGGGTATGTGATCTATGCATGCATGTACCTGACTATTAGGAACAAACTCCTATTTTTAAAAGCCTTTGTTTCCTACAAAGGCAGTGCAGTGAATGTTTCCTGAAAATATTTGTTCCTTAGGATCCTGGTCAGACTTGAGTCACCACGTTTACTGTCCATGTGCTGTACGCTACCCCTGGATTTTCCTGTGTCAGGACCCTATTCTTTCCATATCAACATGGAGACAGAGACAAACGTTACTTTTGTGAGAGAGATATTGAATGATAAAGCTTAAATAGCATTAATGGTCTCTCAGTATTGAGTTTAGCCATTCACTGGGTTTGGTGAGTGATGATGGCTGTAGCTCTCTGTGAATCCCAGATCATGCCATCATGTTTCCCCTCTTTCAAGTGGCTCAGGTGCAATCTGTCCAAGAGTGTCAGCAAGTAGGGAAACGAGACATTTTTGTCTTCAGCACTATATCAAGCAAAATGGTGCCCATGTCCTGTGCTGTTACTAGAAAATAAGGACTGAAAAAAAAATAAATGCTTCAAATAGACACAAAGAACTTCAGAAAGCTGCTTGGTTCCAAAAATTGAACAAAAATAGTGCATTGTGATACCATGGATAACACCACAGAACTGAGTTCTAAAAGCGAAGAATTTACAAAACCAGAATTTTCAAAAATAGTGAATTTCAATGAATTTTGCTAAGAGTTCATCTGCATTCAAGAGAACTTGTCATCTATGAGTGACAGGGGTAATAACATTTTTAGTGTCTTTTCTTAGTTTGCTTGTGTATTTTTTATAAACACTTCATTTCATGGACTTTATTCTAGGCCTTGTACAGTTCCATGGAAATTATTGACTCATAAATCAAACTTGGCTCAGGAACCGCTATGCTAAAATAACTCATCATTTGAATCTCAGCACAGTAATATATTTAAGCTTATGCTTTACTTGAAATGAGGCAGCACAGTATTTTGATGCTATAATGTTGTAAGGGAGCTTGCTGTTCACAGTGCTGACAGGAAGGAAAAGGTCATCGGTCTCTCACTGTACTCCAGCAGGCAAAATAAAATATGAATTTTAAAAAGCCTTTGCAGAATGAAATGCTCCTGTCATTTCACCATGTAGAAGTTGAGTTTGGGGAAAATAAAGTAAAAAAAAGTGCAACTAAATCTTTAGACATACATCTATTTTCAGAAAGAATATGAGTGTGTGGCAGACATTGAGTTTTACTGATTTGAATCTGCACACGGCTTGCAGTGCTGGGTTATGAGAGCTGCTTGTCATTGCACATCATAGCAGGACAAGTAGAAAGTACACTTTGAAATAAAACCATGAACAAACAATGGAAAACAGACTAGGTTTAGATTCCTAAGGTATTTCAGTGGCTAGATTTTCAGAGCATCCATTCATCAGGATCTGAACTCTGGAAAATCCCAGAATCTGCTTTAGTATCTCAGCCTTGGAGTTGTCTTAGCATCTAAGCTTCTCCTGCTTTGCACAGAAGGAGTTAGATAAAACTTACTGTCTAAACCTCTGTTGATGTGGCAGACATGATGAGACAAGCTACCTTGAATCCTATTTAGCAGGTCAAGTCTTGCATGAAGCTGGACTATGAAAACTAGGAGAATTTCTTGGGCTATCAGCCTATTGCTTTTCAAGACCCCTAAACGACATTGGTGCTGACAGTTTATTTCAAAGATACACCAGTAGTCTTCAGACAAAATGTAACTCATCTCTTGAGTTTCTCATGACAGCCATTGCAACCAGAGAACATACTCATAATCATGGAGTTCTATTTATTCATTATACTAAAAACATCATTTTTCCAGTAAGAAAAAATATCTAAATATAACTGCATTTAATTAAAGATTTTTCTCCCTAGTAGAAACTTACCCTCAGATCATTCTCAGCCAATATTTTCTATTGAATTTCTTCTATTGGCACAAAACTTGCTGAAAAGAGCCAAAAGATATTTTAGATGGAGAGAAAATACAGTAAGTATAAATTTATATGTAAATCAGTTATTGATGTTTACTTGATACAGTGAAAAAAAGTATGCTTGTTGAAAGTAGGAAAGAAAACGAAAATCACCAGACATCAAACCCTCAATGTTCTCTCGTTGAGGAAGTTAAAATATAACTATCATTTCTAACTGAGAGATGAGAAAGAAAAATATGAGCAAGCATTGCCAAGTACTTTATTTACTTTCTATTTTCAAGACCAGCTAGGGTTTTTTTTCCTTGAAATTTCAAAGGTAAATTTCTCATTACACTCCAGATGGCAGATTTTTAGTCCAATATTCTTCCTTCTCCACCTGCACAGAAGTCTTCACAGTTTTTCTTGTTTCCAAAGTTAGCATACTGAGATCAAAATTTATCAAGCATTTGTAAAAGGTGACACCCCCCCAAAGCTGAAAACATGGTGTCTGTCCTTTTTCGGTGGCGTCAGTTCAATGGTAACAAACTTCAAATCAGTCAGAACAAAGAAGAAAAAAATGCAGAACATTTTATAAAGCACAATTAACAAGGACAATTTGAGGTTTGTTCAGTAGTTGATCTGTGCTTTACCTGCATGACTGAAGTCTCAGGGGCTGAACTTTGAAGGCCAGTCTTTTATTTTTCCTTGGTGCCTCTTCCTCTCCCATTTCAATTTCAGCTAGAAAACTTTCATCATGAAAAAATTGCTTTTTTTGTTTTGTTTTATGGCAGCTCTAAAATATAAACTCTGAATTGTCAGAGTTACAACAGTGATGTTATATCATGACATCTGAGTAATATGAACATATGCAGACTTCATAAAATTTGGAGTATTTCTATAAGCACATAGAAAACTGTACATAAAATATAGAGATATTTTCTCTTTTATCAAAACTCATCCACATACTTAATAGCTCTCTACTAACCAGGGACCCAGGCATTTCAATGTTATGAATATTTACAATATCCCTGTAAATGATTAATTGCTCATTAGACATTGAAAAACCACAGTTCCCAAAGACCTAGAATCAGGAAGAATTAATTTTTTTGTTCGTTTCCACAGTTCCCAATTCTCTTTTCAAGAAGCCAGTAATAGGGCAGAGAGCAGCTGAAAAGCTTAGACTGTTTTGTCTTGTCACCCACAAATAAAGCCCAAGCTCCTTTCAAAGTGCTTCACATGGATACACAGCGGTTTTTTCTGCCATACCCTCACTAGTCCCCAGCTAATGTCCATAAGCAACAAGAGTGTGAGGAAATTGTAGCTGTGTACTGATGGACAACGCTATCTTATAAAACTTTCCTGTTCCATTATACCACATAAGGTTTTCGCACCTGGTTATTTTGCACCTAAAAGTCTGATTAATGTAAAAGTAAAAAAAATCCTGACAGGTGCAGAAGAAAATCCTGAAGCTGAGGTGGCATAAACATGCACTGTAGGATGATTAAAACCAAAAAAGTTTAAAAAAAGAAAAAAAGAAAGAAAAGAAAAAATCACCATTGGGTTTAAGAGGAGCTATCAACTTTTGAACAAATATTGTAATAATTTTCCAAGACAACAATTTCCTTTTGGTAGTTTCTGTTGCACATTATCGATTGGAGCCTACATACTTTCTTTCTTTTTCCTTGTTCTTTCTATCTGCTCTGTGGATGTTCAGTCTCTTAGGAGGATAAGATTTCATAATGCATTAGCTGGCATTTGAAACAAGCTGAATAACACAGAAGCAGCCAAGAATTGTAGTGAACCAGAAAGAGAACAGCAGGTGAAATGATTTATATACTGCCTCCATTTATGATTAATATTTTTCTTTCTTACTTAAGTCTGATCAGATGGACTTATTTTCTGTAGTAACAGAAAACTAGGAACAAATGTGGGGTTTATTTATTTACTAATCATTCAAGAAATTGTGTATTTTATAATCAGGTTTTTTTCCTATGATCTAATAAAAAGAACTTTAGAATTAGCAATAACTGCAATTACTGACTGTTTATGTAAAATCAGAATTAATTTCACACAGATGTCTGAAAATATGCATATATTTCAAGCATCTATTTGTTTTGGTTTACATATTGGCCTGTTTCACTATGACCTGCTAAGATGATCCTTCTGAGAAGCAAATTATTATCTTCAAGCATTTTCCATACTTTTAGAACAGATTTTACCACTTAACATTTTCAAGTAGGTGAAACCATGTGCTGTACAGTGAACACACATATACACATACACACAGAGTTTTGGCAAGACCTAAGCTATATATTTATCCCAGCAGAGAGATCAGACCTCTTTTTGAGGGCCTGAGTTTCACAGACTGTTACTGAGGAGAGTTAAAAGAGTGTGAAGCTGGTCCAGAAGCATGAGCTCTTTCCCTTCCCTGGGGTATGAGTTCCTTCCACAAACTAAAAATTAAACCTGTCCATCCATTTGGGGTCCAGAAGATTTAGCTGATTTCTGAGGACTCATGACTGAGGAAATGTCTCTTTGTCAAATAAAGAAATAAACAAATAACTCTGACTGCTTGGATGCTCACTAGGCAGGATCCCTGACTATGTGCAACTTCAGATGTTCTACTGCTGCAGTCTCCTTGGCTCTCTGCTTCCTTCCTACTGAGCAGCAATGGTGTTGCAATCCTGGTGCTAAGAGGGTCATCAATCCTATCCTCATGGTTTAGGCAGGAAGGTAGGAGAATTTATGCTTGAAAATTTTATGGTGTTTCAGATTAGTCATAAAGAACAAACTCCCAATGACTTTGAGGCAAGTACTCTCTTTTGTTTGTATCTTTTTTGCTTCTGCCCCTTCTAGCCTGGTTATTTAAGCAATCATGATAAAACAAAGACCTTGCTTCAATAGAAAGTGGGAGAATGTGCCCATCCAGAATATCTGACTACATAACATTTGAAGAACATTTGGGCCCTGGTCCTCCGATGCTGGGATAGACAGAGCATTGGGAACCCAGGGTTACAATGTCCTGGGTAGGACCTCTGACAAAAGGTGCTTGTTCCCTGCCATGTGGGGCTTTGTAATTAACATCACCGTCACGGACTGCAAATGAACTCGGCCCTTATTCTGGAAGATGGGGACAATCATCTTCCTATACTGGGGGCTTTTAAACTGTTTCGTATTGAAGTTTAGATATTCACAGCAATTTTAACAGCAACCTGAAAAGATTTAAATTATCAAATATTTGGCCAGTGTTAAAGGGTAAACAGGCTGGCTGATAGAAGAGGACTTTGGCATTGAAGGAGTGGCTGAACATCAGATTATATGGTTGCTTTCCCTAATTACTGTAGGAATATGATTTCATTTGTTTCATCATTTTCATCACAACATTGTCTCTGTATGCTTTTGTAATTGCCATAGGTTTGAGGCAGTGTTGTTTCGTGTTTATCAAAGGCCAGAGTAATATGTCTTCTAAAGACTTCTGCAGATATTTTTCTTCTGTTAAGTCGTAGTTGTAATTCAATGCAGCATCCACAATCTCCCGCTGAAATTTTTGTCAGCATCTTGAAAATGTAAAAAGATCTCTTGTGGCATTCACAGATACTGTTTTGTCAGTGCTGACTGATTCTTAGAGCAATGTTTTGCTGATATTATCAACCGTTAAAGAAATGTAACCTCAGAGGATGTTTCAGAAGTTTGTTCATAGTAGTCATAGAAGGTGAGCTGAACTGATTTGTAAAGCAGTACGAAAAACAGAGGATACAATATCACTGACAACAAGCTGGCCACTTCAGCATCTTCTTCAGTGTCAAGATAAGGTAGTAGTAAAATACTTATTGTAGTAGATTTTTAAGTGCATACTTTAGCTCCTGAGTAGAATGTGTAAAATAAAGGCTGGTGGGAGATTGCTAGGTGACATTCAAACGTGATCCCTATCCAGAACATATCACACAGACTTTCTCAGTCACTAGGAACTTGCATTTCTTTCCCACAGGTTGTCAGAGCCATCTAGGTCCACAGCAAGAGGCTGATCTTTAAACTTCCCCACAGTCTTCAGGTCTACAAGTCTGAATTTGTGGTTCATATGGGTTTAGTGAAGTGGAATGAACTCTCATAGTGCTTGAACTCCATCCTACATGCTTCTTTTCAGCACCTTAAAGCTCCCTGCTTCTCAGAGGAGAAAAAGAAACGTCTGGCAAGGTAATCTTTGACAGGTGAATAAAAAGAACTCACTGAGGAACTTCATTAGTTTCCCAGTAATTATCAGACTAAAATTATAATTAAAATGAATCCTCCTGTCATTAGTCAACTGCTGAATGTTTGGCTCAGGTTCGGTTGTTTTGCCTGAAGATAAAAATATCAGGTAATAAGTGATTGTGATAAGTGATGAGGCAGTCCAAAGTACTTTCTGAGGAGTGATGTTAGGAAAGGAACGTGATTACCAAACCACTAGAAATCAGTACAAGTGGTGAACTATTGCCTAAGCTGTTATACAAATCTGACTGATAGCAAACTGATAGAAACCTTATCAAAATGCAAGAGTGGAAAAGGAAGAAGCTTACATTGTTATTGCATTATATTCCTATATAAAAAATTATAAGGAATAAATAATACAAAATACAGTTTTATTAAAAGGAGGTAAGGTGTTTTCTTAGTGCCTCATCAGTCACCATTCCAATCAAATGATTCTTTAAGTTGGTCAAAAAAACCAGTGCAGCTGCAGCTCATTTTCCCTATACTAACCTGTGTGCAAACAGCTTCCTGTACCACAATCTGTCAGATTCAATCAGTTTTTAATATATATCTAAAGCATACATGAAAATAAATGGAAACAATTAAAATTTAATTGCTTAAACAATTAAATTGATTTTTTTTTCAACATTCCCTATTATTTCCCATGGTGATAAATTGGATGCTATTTATTCGCAGATCCTGGAAGCCTTTGATATTATTCTGTTTTGCAACTCTTCGTCCTCAGTGGCCCAGGTCCTAGTAGAGTTTTTAACCCTGAATCAAATGTTTAGTTTTTCATTAGTGGGGAGAACACTTTAGCAATAGACCACATGGGCGGGAATCACCTAAATCATCTTGCAAGGAAATCACCAGGGTAGACATGAAAGCAAGCAGAGCAGCTTAGACAGCTGTGCTAGAGCCCTGATGCCTGTGGAGCGTGCAGAACCTTTCCTCCTTGCTTCCAAATTATCCTGTTTACTCATTAACTGCTGATCAAAAGGGAGGGACAGATACCACTCTTACCATGTCATTGATTCAGACAACCTAAAAGTGGATCTGAACTTTCTTTCTTTTTCATCTGCAAGACAGATTGCGATTGAGGGTGAGTCATCTCATGCTTAACAATCAAAGTAAAACATAAACTCATTTCTATGACAATTTTCAATGCAATACCAGGGTGATTCTTTTGCAGTGTCTAGTTGCTGAGCCCTTGGAGGATTAACACCCTGTATCGGAAGAATACATTTTATCAGAGTTTGATAAGCAGCCCATGTGCTAAACTTGCAGACTGACACTTTGTCTTTCCTTCCTCTTTTTCACCTCTGCTGAGAGATCTATATTGAGAAATGTTTCTTTTGCTATTAATGTGCTAATGCAACTCTAGATATAAATTTTAAGTAGCACTGTATCGGACTAGAATGATTATAACCGAGAAATCAGAGGAATTGCTTTTTATTGCTTTGGCCTCGCTTGCTGTCCTGGTTAATTTTTGCAGTAGCAGTGAGGGGGCATGCCCAAGACCCAAATGATATTGATGCCATCTTGTACGATTGTCAGGACTGGGGGAAAAGGGACTCTTTCTCCCTTCTGGGAAGGAACAATGTTTCTTTCTGGTCGTGGAAAATTATGGTGGGCAGAGGGTGGATTCATCATTGTTTTTCATTATCCCAGGCAGGGTAGCATTTCCCATGTAAATCACCCTCTCTGAGTGACACTTCTGTCACCAGTATTTTTGCTGTTTGTTTTCTTATCTCATTGCTGTTTCCAGTAAATTGTTCTTATCTCAACCTATGATCTCTGCCTTGTGTCTCCCTTCGGAGGGGTTTTCTTTTTAGTGGGAGTATTAAATTGGGGAATACCCATGAGAACACCAGACCCACCAAGAGATCATCTGTGCCAAATTTTCCACTTACATTTGGAGGTATAGGCAATTTAAAAGTCAGTAGTTTGCTTTTATCAGGTATCTATCACTGATTCTTAGGAAAAAATGAGATTTCAATAAACCAGATTGTGCAAACACTTTGATTATCCCTGAAAATGCTACATGCTGTCCCATCTGGCTTCTTCCAGTCTAGTGAAGAAATAATACTTATTGAGAAATCAAAGAGAATGTATAAACCTAAATTTTTGGACTTTGTAAACAGATTATAAATTCTCCCTAAGTTTATTACATTAAAATATGAAACTTCTTTCCAAATAACTGGCTCCTGAAAAATAAGCAAAAGTGGTTCACCGAAGAATATAAATAACCTAAATCTCAGCCTATTAAGCAGTTGCAAGGGTTGTGAATCTGTCTTTTAAAGAGGAGCAATCCTGAGAATCAACTGACCATGTATATTTGTCTAGCATTTTCATTCTGTGTGGTAGAATTTTTTTTGAGCTTCCTGTTTCAATGAACTTTCCCGCCTGCAAAATTATTTGCTATAGTATTTACAGGACTTCAGAAGAGGTTTTCCAGAAAAAGTGAACTCAAGTTCTATTTCCCTAAGTAAAAAAGCAGGACAAAGGCTTTCCCCTGTCATATGTTCACTCAGCTGAGATGTCTTAGCCCCCAACACTGCATGCTGAATCTGAGCTAATAATTTATTAACAGTCTTTAACACTAAGAGTTCCCAACCAAGCACAGTCTCTGGTCCTGCTAAATCTCTTGGGCCAAAACCATGCCAGGCAGTACGGGAACAGTTAAACAAGGTACAGGTGCTAGACCTCAGCCTGGTTCCTTCTGCTGTTTAGTTTGCTACATAGGCAGAGTCTATACCTTTATTTGACTTGGTTTTATTGCAAATTTTACCAAATAACAACAGGGAATGTAGTTCTTTTTTCTCTTAAATCTAATTTGCATTACATTTTAATATTAGGTTTCCTCAGAAGCCTTGTGTTTTTTATGTAAAGAAAAGTTTTTCTAATAATAATAAAAGCACATTTCTTTTTCTGTGTTCCTCAGCTATGCTATACTGAGGTTAGTAATGATAGTGTCAGGAACAGTAGTAATGAAGCAATTACTGTGATTCTGAAAAAAGAATTTGCTTTTAATAAAATGGATTAGTTTTCACATAAACATTAGAAGAGGAATTAATTCAGATAAATCCAACCTATCATTGATAGTTTAACTGTGACAGAGATTTATATAGAATAAAAGTGTAGTTCACATATAAGTGCATTTGGCAATAATGGGAAAACAGGAGTTGTGCAGCAGAGAATTAAAGAATAAAAGGTATTCAAGAGGAACATGGTGAATAGAAAAGAGAAGATCAATTCTAATGATAAAATAATTGAATTTCAGATAGTTTTGTTGAAGTTTGGATAAGGTAGAAGACAATATGCAGCCAAGACATCAGGGCTGCATTTCCCTTTTTAGAAAAAAATTAAAGGAACATTGCATTTAATTTTCTAAGTACAGTTGAATGGGTAGAGTTTATGATATTCTGACCCTCTAAAAAAGAGACATTTCTAAAGGCTTTTCAATTTTTTTTCTGGTTTTTTTTTTTTCCTTTTTTTCCTTTGGACAATGAACATTGTGAAAAGCTATTTTATATGTTAGAGTCTCCAGTCACCATGACAACATCTATACTGTGGGACTCAGGAATTCTCCCAGTTTCTGGTACCATGTGTCTCGGCTGTATTTTATTGCTTTGTCAGGAATAAAAGGTGAAAAATGGGCATAGGTATCAGCCCAAGGCCAGAGATTACTTGGCTTAAGAACAGAGAAAACCCAGACACATGGGCCAAAAAGCAGACAAGTCTGAAAGGCACATCACTGCAAGCCAGCTCACCTGATGCACACATAAAACTCCTCACTGAAGGAGAGAAAGATTCCAAAGAAAGATAATTATGTTGGATCAGTCTGATAAAAATAAATTAAAGTCAATGCTATTATTCGCATTTTATTTTATTGCAAACAAAAATGTAGGTAGGATTCCCAGTATTTCATAGTTCGTAAGGGTTTTTTGTCCATTAAACATCGCAATTTATGCAGATACAATAAATCACATAATTTTCATCTTATGCTTCATGTGATTTTAGACACAAACAGAAAATTTAAATATTTTTCTTTGCAGAAGACAAAAGAACACTTACATTCTTACCATGTTTACAGGAAGGTTTTGGTTTTTTAAAAAAGAAATTCAGCAGAAGGTGTCACATATTACAATCAACTTTACCTTTTATTCTGCCACTCTCACAATATGATTTCCAAGTGAGTACTTCAGAATATGTTAGAGTGGCATTTGTTTAGCACTTTAGCATTCTTGTTAGGAGAGGAAGAGGAAGAATGTGAAAGAAGCAAGTTTTCCACTCATTCAAAACTCCTATTTCACACAGCTGACTTTGCTTACTTCATTTTTCCTGCACAAAGACGAGGCCTAGATGCCTACAAAAAATGTACCTAGATGTCAGTGGAGCACCTAATCCTTTCATAAATGGCTCTGAGTAGTTTTTTAGGTTAATTCACTTGGCTTTTACTTTTTCTGTTGCATCTCCACACGTAACAGCTTTTTTTCCCAGCTGTTTCTTTTCTAAGATATTTTAATCTTGATTTCTGGTTTTATCTTTCTTGGTCATTTGGGTTTTTTAGAAGGTTATTTCAATAAATCTAGAACAACTGGAAAGCATTTGCAATTCATGAAATGTCCAAACAACACATCATGGATTGCAAGTTTTATCCAAAACCAAAAAATTCTTTTCTAATATCTAAATTGTTCTCAGCTGAGAAGTGCTGAAACATTTCCTCTAAATCCTGGACATCTTTTCAAGCTGCTACTTATACTGATCCCTGATGCATTCTAAGTGGTTAGATAGACAGACAGATGTACATTTCAGGGTTTCCCATTCTATCTTCTCTTGTGAATCTATTAATGTCATATAATAAGATCATAAATTTGTGGGGAAAATTGGGTTTGTTCCTTAAAATGAGTGACTGAAGTGACAATGTTGAGAGCGACAGATGCACTCACTTGCAAATAATTCTAATTGTCTGTCCTCTGTGCACAGCTCCAGCTGCAGGTAGGTTCTGCTTGCACTATGAAACATTTTAGTTTAAGCTAGATCTGCAATCAGAGAGGGATTAACCCAGATGTACAGGCAGGTGTTCTGGAGAGCTTGAGTCATGATTTACGACTGTCATTGAAAGGTTTATGGGTACAGACATTTTCCATTACCTCAATGAAAAATCTGATCCTGAAAGTAACAGAACCCAAGAGATGTGGCAGTCTGTAGACTCGTGGAGCCACCAGCAGCAGATGCAGGGAACACACTCAAAATAAATGAAACAGCTAATTGTAGGGCAGAAATCAGAGTAGCTCTCAGGTAAGATATGGAGGACAATATGGTATTGGTACGAGGAGAGGTACGTGAAGTAGAGTAGAAAAAGCAACTAGAACAGTTAACTTAATAAGTATCTACTGTCCATCTTATCAAAAGGATATGTTTCCAGAGCTTATGAAAGATTTAAATGCCACTCCTTACAAGGGTTCGACCCCTTAGGGGACGCACACACACACACACACACACACACATTTTTGTGTGCCTAGTACTAGGGGCTGTATGAAAATCACAAAGGTCTCTTCAGCACTTTAATGAAGCCCTCCAACATGTAATGGTTTTGCAGAGGATTCAAGGCCAGATGAATAATGAATATTGCAAAAATTATGTAATATGGAATTTTTTAAATGACCTTATAACTTGTGGAATTATTTCTCTTTTCTCTAATTCATAAAGCTCTGAAGCGGCAGTTCTTAGGCAAGGGAGTCTCTCAAATGTGAAGTTTGAAAGAGTTTTGTCTGTCCAGCTTCTGTCTTTCTACAAAAAAGTACTGGCTGGGACATCAAATTTGCTTGTTTTGGAGTTAACATGGCTCCCTCATCAAGCCTTCAACTCAGATGGTCAGAGAGCATGGGCTCAGAAAGGACTGGAGTGTCCACTCTGGCTTTTACTGTAACCAGAATTTAAGGACTTCAGCTTTTTGTCCTTTTTTCATCACTAGCATTAATTCCTTGAACTTTAAATGTCTTACCATTTTTGTGTATGCCTGAACAGGATCCTAAGCATGCACTTTTCCACATATTTTTTCTTTGTTGCTATTTAAGACATAGCTGTGCTGAGTGATCCCAGTCACAGAAAAGACTGAAATTTCTTTTTTTTGCACATTAAATATACTTACATCTCTGGCAGTCCACCATTACTGCCTAGAGGCAGCTATCCTTCCTATTTCTCTTCCTAAATGCTGTCCTGCTTGTGAGTTATGACAACATTTAGCTAAATACTTTATATACCTGTGATGGAAGCATGACCCTTTATGTAGCTTTCACTGTTTATGCAGAACATGAAATAATAAGGGGAGGAGAATTTATATTTGAAAGGTGTGTTCTTGATCTAATAACTAGGAAGGTTTGTCCTGTTACTTGGTGTATTTTCTGGTCTGCAAAGAAGGCAGGATTGGCCCCACCTGGGGTTTTTCCAGGCATGGAGGCTCAGGGAAAACAAAGCAAACCCAGGATGCATATAATATTTTACTATTGTTTGGTTGCCATATGACTTGGGCTAGAAAAACAGTGCACCAGCTACTTTTTTTTCTAATCTATTGGCCTTATACTTAAGCAGCAGTGAGCTAACTGGGAGCACAGTTGAGAAAGACAGTGACAAGGGTGACAGGCACAGAAGCAGGAGAAGGTGAGAAGGGCAAAAGCACTGGGGTTGCTATGAAGTGCCTGTGAAGGGAGAAGCAGTAAGAGAAATGAAGGGCTTGCTACCATGAGGGTGCTTAGACTGCAGCCAGCAATATAATGACACATCAGTATTTTTTTGTCCTTGCTGCTGAACCTGCTGATATCACTTTCCTCTCCTGCTGTTTGAAAATGTATCATCAAAACCCAGGGAAAAAAAAACCAGTATTTTGACCAAAATTATTATTTTTTCCAGATATCTTATTTTTTTTTTTTTTTTTAAGAAAACATTGGAGAGTCACTGAGAGTCTCCCTGCTGTTAGCTTCCATGTCTTTGGGCCACCCTCACAGCATCCTACGCTCTTGCTCTTCCATGGACCACACAGTTAGTTAATAGGAGGGAGAGGCTAGAAAACTCTGCCTGAGGAGGCTGGTCTCTCCACAGTGCATGGTAAAAGTAACAACTCTGAGAGTTCTTGAAATCTGGTGATTGGGAAAAATAAAAATAAAAACAACTGACTGTCCAGATTTTTAACATGAATTGTGATAAGAGTATGGATGTTAAAAATGTTGTCCACAGGGCACAACACCATCCTGTCTTTTGGTCAGAAAGAGGAAAGTTAAAAGCTCCTTCGAAGTGGGAGATTGGTATTAGGGCTGCTGAACTACTGTCCACAAATTGCTCTGGTTTAATTCATGATCAAAGGTGAACAAAAGTCGAAAGCAAACAGCAACAAATCTTCTCAGCATATATTGCGGATAGGGTTTTTTAACCTTTAGTTGCATATATGTATAATGAATATTAAAGCTGAGCTGGTTTTGACTGCTCAGTTTCAAGCACTCGTGTGCAGAGGGCATTTTTCTGCCTGTAAATAGTTAATTCTCCGTAGGAACTATGGATTAATATGTCAAAACTGTAACATAAGGATATGCTCTTTTTGCATGGACAGTCTCCTTGGCAATCCAGAAGTGACACATATGATAACTAGATAATGCTGAGGATGCACTGATCTTTTGGCACAGCACTGTACACAGGAATATCCTCAGGTACTTAACTAAGTTGCAGTTGCTGAGTTTAATTTGATTGATGCAACTCTGTGGCAGAAGAAAATGTCCAAACTTAGACACAAGGACCTGACCCTGCCTCTTTGAAAAGTTTACACAGTGCCACTGGCAAATGTAGACTTTGACCCAGGCAGGGCAGGTAGAGCACCCATTCTTTAGCACACTTCTAATACAAAATACAGAGCCATATCATGGAATTGTGTCAGAACACAAACCTCCAGCAGCCACCATGCCCATGGTAAATCATGTCCCACGGTTCTAAACACTTCAAAGACTGAACAGTACCAATTCTCTTGTCTGGGTGCATATCAATTTTTTTTTTTAGTATCTAACCATTTTAAGTAAGTCTATAAAAGATGTCTTTCAGCTCATTTACTTTAGTGGAATTACTCTAAGCTTATAATTGTATGATAAGTCAAAACCAGGTCCTACATAAGCAGCTATTCAGACCATAAGACTTGGAAATATACTGTCAGAAGAAGAACTTGCCAGAATGCTGCAGAAGTCCCTAATGAAATGCTCCTCTTTCCATGTGACACTTGCAGCCAGTGGGCTGCTGTCACATTTGAAACCATATAAATATTTCCGGAAGACTAAAAAGCAAAAAAAGAAAAAAAAATTGAATATAAAAACTAAAGATCATGTAAATTTTTATTCACAGAGACAGATGAGCTTATGTAAAGTAAAAAATTGTATCTTGGGTTTGCATTGACAGGTTTTGATAGCAGGGGGGATACAGGGGTGGCTTCTGTGAGAAGCTGCCAAAATATTTCCCATGTCCAACAGAGCCAACGCCACATGGTTCCAGGATGGACCCACATCTGGCCAAGGCTGAGCCCATCAGCAACAGTGGTAGCACCTCTGGGATAACAGATCTGGGAAGGAAGAGAAAAAAACTCTGTGCAACTTCAGTCAAAGAGAGGAGTGAGAATATGTGAGGAACAGCCCTGAGGACATCCAAATCAGTGGAGAAGGAGAGGGAGGAGGTGTTCCAGGCACTAGAGCAGAGATTCCCTGCAGCCCATGGAGGGCCATACTGGGGCAGAGATCCACCTGCAGCCCCCAGAGGAACCCACGCCAGAGCAGGTGGGTGCAGCCCGAGGAGGCTGTGATCCCATGGGAAGACCATGATGGAGGAGACTCCTTGTGGACCTGTGGCACAGCAGAGAGAAATCCCACCCTGAAGCAGGTTTGCTGGCAGGACTTGTGACCCTGTGGGGACCCGTGGGAAGGACCCAAGTTGTAGAAGTTCAGAAGGACTGTCTCCCAAGGAAATGACTCCAGAGTGCTCCCTGCTCTGGAGCAGGTAAAGAGTGGGACCAGCTCTCCCTGTTAGGAGTCAGGAGCAGTTAAGAGGTAGGGAAATTGGGAGTACTGTTGAGCCTAGGAAGAAGGGATGGGTGAGGAAGAAGGTGCTTTAAAGGTTTTGTTTTGTTTCTCATATACCCTGCTCTGATTAGATTGGTTGTAAATTCATTCAAACTAATTTCCCCAAGTTGAGTCTGTTTTGCCCACGACAGAAATTGATGAGTGATCTCTTCCTGCCCTTATCTCATCAACCCATGACCCTTTTGTTATATTTGATCTCCTCTGCCCAGCTGAAGAGGGAGGGATAGAGAAGCTTTGGTGAGAACCTGGCATCCAGCCAGGATCGACCCGCCACAAATGTGCACAGTTTTCTACCTTAATATTTAACGTGTACACTATGCTCAGATTTAGATTTAACCACTACTGTAAGATAAATTGTCAACAATCAGGTAAAAACAGTTACCTTCCACCCTGTAGGTGTGCAGCTCATAGGTCTCATACATACTTACTTATTTTTTCCTAATCATAGTATGAAAGCAAGCAGAAGAAATATGATCTTTCAGGAGCTGAGACTTGGGTGAAAATTGGCCAGTAATAATAAACAAGCTTTTCAGCTGCAATGATGATACATTTCCTCAGGACTGAAACACAGTGACATTATGGTATTAGGGAAAATTGTTCTAGAAAATCATGCTTCAAACTACATATGGATTAACTGCAGGTTTAAGTTATTGTTACTGACATTGGAGAATTTAGGATGAAAATACTGCTGTTTTAAAACCTGAAAGAAACAAAGGATATGTTATACCTAAACGAACTAATTTTCACCTAACAAAAGAAATGTGTAACTACTCTCTTCACTGAATTTACATTTTATTTGCACTTCAGAGGCTTTGAACTCCCTGTGGAGCAGCACATCTGGGAAGCGTCTTGCATAGAAGGTTAGACAAATGAGGAGGCTTTAATGTTTTATGGCAGTCATGTTAGGGAAAATACTTTCATTAGCTCTACAGACGGATTATACATTTTAGGGCTGTTTTGTTTTATATTTTGAAGTATCATAGTTCATTACTTCCTCAAAAAAAGTTCTGAAAATGCAGATTAAATGCCTCAGATGAAACAGTACAAATGAGAACAATTTGTATCAGTGGAGAAGATTACGAGTATGTCCTCAGGTAAAATGCCTTGTGAATTTATATTTCCCATGGAATTCCTTTCACTGTTCCAGGATAATATTGCTCCATTTGCATTACAGTCTGTGCTGTATGTGGAAAGTATGAAATAGGAGTTCTTTCCACCTGCACCACAAACTAGACATTTAGCTGCTTCTGTTCCTTACAGCATGAGCCCCCCCCCTTTTTTTTTTAAATTCAGTTAGTTGTGACACAAAAATACTATTAAGTACATTAGCCTTTAATAAAGTTGACCTCTCAAGTAATCCCTCTTGCAAAAGTTTATTTTCAACCATTTTAATCTTCTGTTTATTTAGAAAACCAGACATTTTGAACAGCCACTGCACATTCTTGAGCCTTGCTGTGCTAAATATGTGGATAAGAGAATTAACATGCATGACCGTTAAGAAAACTAAAACTGTTTAGGAATTTCTTCAAAAGATGGCAGTATGTAATTTCAAGCATAGAAGTTTGTAGGTTTGGACTCCTCTCAGCGTTTAGAGCAACCGACAGCACTTAAGGCAAAGGTTAACAAAGGTCAGAGGAAAATGAGGGTGTCATCAGGTTGTAGAAGACAGGAGGACAGGTTTCAGAACCTGATCTTGATACTGAAGCGTAGGCATCTGTATGAAGATCTTTGTGTTCTCATTAGCCAGTGAAGCTCTGTTCAGTACAGACAGGTGTTAGCCAGGCAGGCAGTCACCAGGTGCCAGCTTCAGAGTGAGTTGAATCACTTTCAGGCACTTAAGAAAAAAAAAAAAAAAATACCTGATTCCTCCAGGATTTTCTTTTTGTTATTTGTAAGGCTTTAAGGTCTGTTAAATACAGGTCACAAGCTGACCTGGGAAAGCTCCATCTGCATTAGAAAACTGCATTTATCTTTTATTTTTCTCTGATACTGAGGTATGAAATGACCTTGTTTGTCTTATATTGAACAGTCTTACCCTGCCAAATACAATGGATACAAATACATCTAGGCTGATATCGTGAGCGGTTTCTGGTGTCTGCTAGCTGACAAACTATGCCTAGGAATTACTTGTGAAGCTGCTGATTAGATTAAGCCAAAACTGTATGAGGACAACTAAGTACAGACTTAAGATCCAGTGAAGGGGAACACTCCCTGGTGCTTTTTAATTTCCTAGAATGAACAGGACTACTGAGTGTGAGCATCCAGAAAAGCACTAATTTCCAATCTGAGCCCTCTTCCTGTCTGTTTTAGGAGCCAATGACCACTCTGCAGTACTGTTATCACAGCTTTTATCCTTTCTGTACATTCAGTGGTCTTCTCTGGTCCATGTTTCTTAGTGAGCAGAAAAAAATTCAGCCTTTGAATGCCATCAAATATGTAGTGGAATTAAAGTTTTTGGTTGCATCTCCAGCTGACTGGGAACAGTTGAACCCGCTGAGGCTGAAGGTTAATAATGCCTGTATGGCTGTTCATTAGTCATGGTCTGCAAATGGTCTGGCCATGAATCTGTTACTGGACTCTGACCAAAGACCTCCTAGGGTAACACAGATGTTTTTTGTCCTCTGTGATCAAACCAAGCTATAGACAGGACTTGCCACATCACGTCTTTCTTGTCAGTGGCAGAAGGAAAGGTTGTGGTAGCCAAGTTTGAGACTGTTGACTTCCCTTCCTCATTGTCCACCTCCAAAGATTTTAAAACTATAGAGGTGGAAAGCCAACAAGGCATTGAGAATCAATTTGGCCATAAACATATTCCAAAACATAAAATAATTTTAGAAAGTTGGAATTCTTGTTTAAATAAAAGTCATCTAAGATACAATTTAAAATACTTCTTTCTTTGCTTAAAATAATCCTCGTCATACCAAAGCTTCAGTAACTGCTGAGTACTGAGATTTGTCAAGCTGATTTTCCTCAAGCTATCACAATCCCACAGGAAGAGAAGTTCAGGCACTTTATTCACCTTACAAGAACCTAACCTTCGCAGCATTAATGAGGGTTGCATTTGATTTACTTGCATTCAGTTGTTCCCAAGCTTTGTTGTGCCTCAAGCAACAAACCCATTTATGCACCTTATAAATGCCTTGAATCTTTGGGACATGCATACTAAGAGAATGAAATGGTTTTTAAATTGTGAAACTTGTTTCCAAAAGGTTCTATCAAAACTGTCAATGTATTCAAAAAAGATAAAATATAATCTCAATAGATGGCCATTGATTGATAGTAAACATGATGCAGGTAAAGTTTTGACTTATAAGGTTCTAAACCAGATTTAGTATCTGGATTTTAGTACATGTGCCAGTGAAAAAGTCATTTTGGTATTTCAGTGTTCCCAGTAAAAACTATTGGCCTCTGTTGAAGTCAGTCTTTAGACTGTTGATATATGATCATGCTTACCTTACTCTCTAAGCAAAACAGCATTGTCTTTATCCACAGACCCCTTTTCCTCACATTTCTAACAGTCCAGTAGTCCCACTAGCCTATAAGAAAATTCTATTAAATCTGTATGTCTTTGTATATTACAATATATCAGAACATATTTATTCAAAGTATAGAGATAAGAAGAAAATGTTATTTGGAAGAATGTTATTTGGAAGAATTCTGAGTCATATCTGAGTAAGTTGCTTAACTTGAAACATACTAAGTACCAGTTTTTTAAAATACTTTTGATGACTTGAAAGCTCAGGAAATTAATACTGTTCAGCTCACTCCACTTGGGAGCAAAGCTTCTGTGGTGTACCTCGAAGTCGTACAAACACCATTTGCTCTTGCTGCCATCATCCCAATGAATGTTTCTAAAGTACAGAATGTTCTAGGAATAACAGCATCTGCTTCTGGGGGAGCTCCTCCAAGGTCTCTGTGTGAGCTATACATGATGTCTCTGCCAAAGCCCTGAGGAAGAGCTGGTGATTTCTTTATTTTTGTAGCCTTCTAGCAAGGCTAATGAAATGTCCATTTTTCAAAAATATATCCATACTTCTTGAAAATATCACTCACAATCTTTTTTGTAATTTCATATAATGTGATCAGCTGGAGACTTTAAGAGCTCTTCTGGCTTAACCCCAGGGTTATGTTATTCCACTGCTGATAATGAAAAGCCAAAACAAATATGTAAACTGAACAGCTTTTGTCATTGATTTCATTATTGTAATCCCTACTCCAGTTGCTCTGGTAAAATAATGAATCATCACCAACTTACTGTAAAAGAATATGTTCTTTCAGCACCAATATGATATTCATGGCAAGAGCACTATTCACTCTGAATTGTGAGTATAATCTTCTGCACATTTTTATGATTACATGCTTTTTTTCAGAAGGATTTATGTTGAATTTTAGCAGCAGTCAAGAAGTAATGTAATGAAGAAAGGCTAGAGATGTAATGAAGAAAGGCTAGAGATGTTTTCAACCCCCTGATTTTTATAGTATGTTTGTGGCTGATGCCACTGTTTTTGTGGGGTAAATGTATGAATTTACCCACTGCTGCTTTTGTCATCAATGGGGAAGTGGGAGACTGCAATTGCTGGTGAGACATCTCATAGATGGGAGTGTCACATGTAAAAGTCACTCTTGCATGTTTTGTATAGCTTGTACAATTTATTTCAATATAAACCACTGCATAAGAAAGTCTTGGAGGTTTTTGTGTAAAGTACCAATCTTTTTTGCATGACTTCCTCCTGTTCTGCTGTGTGGTCAACTTATATTCTAAAATATATTTGAGATATTTAGGCATTTAAGGCATAATAATTCTCAAGGAGCCATAAGAGCATAGTAGGCAGAAGTCACTGCTGAGAGAGACAAACTTGGTTCATAAAACCTTAGAATATTTTGAAAATGTAAGTTTTACCTCTGTTGTTTACTGTTATTCTAATCACTTGAAATTTGTTTTGAAACTTGAGGTGAAATAGATCTGCATGTCACTGCAGTCACCTACATCTCAGTGGTCAGAAAAAAAGGTGCTATTCAGGTACTTTTTATTTATTTATGATCTCCACTATAAAATGCCATTAATTAAGTCTTACAAATCATACAACCCTTTTCTAAATTATAAGGAGAAATAAGAGTGACTAGGTCAGATGTAGTTGACTAAAACTTTCACCCTTACATTCCACCACACTTTTGAACTGTGCAATCATATTCAACAGCCCTTTGAAAATTTCATCAGACAAATATTATGAAAACACCCCATAATTCAGAAATACAGGACCAGACCAAGTTTAGAAGGAAAGTCACTAACATGAAAGAAAAGGAAAGGTCAAACCAATGAGTAATGGATCTGCTGACAATCCCACCATTCTGAAATGGGATTTTGAGATCTTCGGTTCAAATCAAGATATCCAGACAACTGAGGGCTAGGCACTGCGATAAATGTTAATTAAAGAATGTGAGAAGCGGTTTTGCCTAACATCCAACTCCAAAACCACAGGGTTAATGTCAGGTTGATCAAGCACTTGAATTTTCATTTCATAGGGACATGGTGATTTTTCAGTGGTGGGAAAGGGAGGTATGTAAAATAATTTAAAATATATTCTAGTCACATATAGAGGTTTCAGAGAAGAAATTTGTGCAAAGGTTTTAAGTAGTACTTTATCACCTGACGCAGGATATTATTTTCAAAAATATAGTGCTCATGATTTTTGGTCCTCAAGCTTCAAAACAATTATAACACAAAACTTGGGCAAGTGAGTTTAAATTATAAAATGTCTATAGCTACAAAATCTGCTGAGTGGAATAGAAAACAGGACGAAAACAACATTATTGCAGCACTTACTTGTAGTGTGACGCAGTTGCATACATCCTCTAGTCTTTAACAAGCAATACATTTTAGATTGCTTACAATAATTTTCTCTGATTTCAGCCAACTCTGTTCCAACGCAGGAGAAGAATGGTCTACAAGTCTGATCTAATTTGCCAGGTTTGTGCATGGTTATGTGGGAAAATCCTGATTTTGTGGAAAACTATGTCTGTAGAATTCTATGGCTGTTCAGGGAAAAAAGGGTCCTGGATTGTCATCAAAAGGTTTAGATTAAGTGCAAGACAGCAGTAAACTGACTCAGATTTTGTAGATGTATCAAGGCCCCAGCCTAAATGGATTTACCAGAACACGAGATCAATCCTTGAAGGCATACCTGCATTGATGTGAAACCCAAGACCCCTGATATTTGCTATTTTGGGAAACACTGCCTCCCTCTCCTCCTATGCCCATACGGCCTTATGGCACTTAAACCAGATAAAAGTCCCTAGGGACTTTTGCAAGCTGCGAGAATCAGACACTGTAACATAGAGCAGATTGATTCCCCAAGGGCTTTTGCTATCCTTAACTACACCTGAGCTACCACTGTTGGGACCAACAGCGAATGCCAAAATCTTGAGACAAACCAATAAACCATCAAATGTGTTTCCTGTTTGCTTGTTTTCCCCCCTTCCAACTGCTATTGTCTTTTGAGGTCCAAGCCGTACCTGCTCTTCATCAAATTTTTAAAGTAATATTAAAACCTGATTGTATTTAACAGGCAAAAAAACATTTGTATGCAGAAGAACATAGTGAAAATCTGAAGTAGCTGCATTAATTTCCCACTGTTCTGATCCTGCTGACCTTTTTGTTGCCTGGAGAAAAAGCCCAGAAAAAGCTCCTTGGATTAGCTCTTGTTGGAATCCAGAAAAAAAAAATAAAAAATCATGTTTTGTATTACTTGTTCTGTAATCATTAAGATAATTAGATAAAAAATCCCACCAGAAGATAAGGAAACAGCATTTCTGTACTGAAGAGTTAGGAAATATAAAAATTAATTGTATACTTCTTTACAAATATAAATTATGTTTTTCAAATTTTCTTTCCCACACAAGCTGTAGCCACAGAACAACTGAATTAAAACTTGTGAAAACCTGGGGCATGTCCAGGGAGGACATCTGAATCTAGGAACTTAGAAGCCTTCAATACATTCATATAGGTCAAAGGCTGGAGTGGTTGAACTCCACAATATAAATGAAATTGAGGTTTTCCATTTGGAGGCTTCCTGAAGCTCCTATAAGTGGAGATGGTCAGGGATAGAAAAGACATGTCTGGGACACGGAATGAAGGAATGAAGGAATGAAGGAATGAAGGAATGAAGGAATGAAGGAATGAAGAGTATCAGAGGGTCCCTAGAAACCTGTAAAAAAGTCAGGTAACATGAGACTGCTGTTCTGTTTCTCTCTCGTTTTCTCCTAGAATCTGACTCTGGGATGCATATGCCAACTAGATATCAGTGCCTATTAAAGTCACAGTAACATAATAATTTATGTCAGAAGAGATGTCTGGAAATCACCTGATCCACAGCCCATTCAAAGCAGGGCCAACTTCCAAGTTAGGCACAGATGCAATGGTAAACCAGGCTGCTCAGAGACAAATCCAGATCACTTTTTCGGAGATTCCTCAGTCCATCCTCACAACCATTTCTGCAGACAACACTAGAAGCTCAGCTGCCTCCTCGACTCTGGCCCTTCCAGCTGTGAGTACCTTTCTCATACACACACCTTCTGCTTCATTCTTCAGAGCTGCCTAACTTTCTGCTAATTGGTGATGCTGTTGCAGAGCTGAATGCTCTGTGGGACCACTGCCCAACTCTTCACATAATAGAATCATAGAATGGTTTGTGTTGGAAGGGGTGTTGAAAATCACCTTATTCCAACCCCTCTGCCGTGGGCAGGGACACCTTCCACTAAATCAGGTTGTTCAAAGCTCCATCCAACCCAGCCTTGTACATTTCCAGGAATGGAGCATCTACATCTTTTGGGCATCCTGTTTTAGTCCCTCACCCCCCTTGGAGTATAGAATTTCTTTCTTATAGCTAACATAAAACTAACCTCTTTCAGTCTGGACCTATTGCCCTTTGTCCTACCACTGCATGTCCTTGGTGAAAAATACCGCAATTGTCTAAAAATCATCCAGGTAAAAAAAAAAAAAGTAGAATAAAAGCTGTGCATTGCTTATATCAGCATTGAAAAATTCAGAGAAACAGAAGGTACAAGTCTAAAACAGACATGTTTGAGGGAATGCTGTCTGATTTCTAGAAATGCTACTACCTAATTATGCTAATTAACATCTGCGCTTGTAATGAAAATTATATTCTAAGGAATAACAGTTTTTCAATTGATATTATAAAACTGAGCTGACAGCTAAAGATAAGTAGTTGCTGTAGTTGCCATGGGGAAAACACATTTTTATTAATGCATTGGGACTAGGATGAGACCAGGCTGAAAATTTTTATGATTTATATATAACTCTTTATTTATTTGAGTAAAAATATTAAAAAATTAGCTTACCTTGTACATGGTAAAAAGGGAAGGTAGAGTCTTTGCTTGTGTCTGAATACATATCTAATGCTAAAGGAGACTTTTGTTTTAGATGTTTTTCTACTTTCCAAAAATAAGAGAAGTCTTCAAATCCAACAAAAACCATTCTGCAGTAAACAGGTTTTGTAAAAATATCGCTTTTTAAAATTTATTTTTAAAAAAAGTATTTGAAACTAGACACCTAATAATTGCACTAGACTGAATATATTTACTTAAACAGTAGCCTGAACACTTCCAGGCCAAAGTGCACACATCGCTTACTCAATACAGAATTCAACTCCTCTGACCCAGATGTCAAAAAGAGAAATCAATAAAACTTGCACTACTCAAAACAGACAAATCATGAACAGGAGAACCATTCTCTGCCTGTTTAAGAATAAGTCTCTTAAATATCTGAGAAGAAGGAAATACTGCATGAGTAATAGAAGTTTAAAAGAATTTCCTGGCTACTGTTTATACAACAAATATAAAAATAATAGGGTATATTTTAACAAGCAAAATATGAGACAGCCTGACATATGGTGATGATGTTAAAGCCTGGACCTCCAATCCCAGAGTTGTGGTAGGGAAACCCTGAAACTGGAGTGTCTTTTTTATTCTTCCAAATCCAATAATTTGCTTCTAAAGTTCATGTAGTCCAGTGATTGTTTGCATGAGTAGAAGTCTCCAAAGGCCTTACTTTCTATGATCCAGTCTCACAATGTCTTTTGCAGACTTGGTGTGGAAATTTGCAACACCCGGTTCTTCCATGGTTTCATTGCTAACAATGTGGTTTACTGATGAACAGCTGTAAGTGTCTGACAATTTGGAGAAGGGTTGTGCGTGCCACTTGCTCTGAATAAAAGCTATCTCTGTGCTACCTGCTTCTTTGCTGACTGTATATCTTTGTAAAATAAACTGTTGACAACTTTAGAGAGTGGTGCTTCTGGAAAGTCTGTAGCAGTTGACAGGTTGGATGGGTAGTGCTGCATTTCTTTTTCAGAAAGTATAATTTGCAGGAAATGGCCTAAAATTTCCAAAGTGACTAGAGAGATTTTGAGTGGTGCTTTTTTATTCTTTTTTTTTTTTTTATTAATGCCTTTTTCTTCTGCTTTCTTTTTTCCTTCTTTTTCTCTCTCTCTTTTTTTTTCTTTTTTTCTTTTTTCTTTTTTCTTTTTTCTTTTTTCTTTTTTCTTTTTTAATCTCTCTGGACTATGAAATTGAAAATTGTCTTTGTTCTTAGAAAGGAACAATTTAGCCAGTGCCAGTACAAAAATCTGTTCATTTTTCACATTAGGTGCTCACAAATTCATGCTGCCCAAACCAAATTTTACTTTTTTTATACAAGGTAAAAAAAAAAATCTCATAAGTGTCAAAGCAGACTTATTGATGTGCTCATGACATCAAACATGGGAGGAATGTGACTCCATCCCATGAGCAACAGTCCTCCCCAAACTGCTGCAATGTGGGTTGCTCTTCCACAGGCTGCGGTCCTTCAAGGACCGGCTGCTCCCATGGGTGCTGCCTTCTCCACGGGCCTCCCATGGGGTCACAGCCTGTTTTCAGGCATCCACCTGCTCCAGTGTGGGGCTCCTCCATGGGCTGCAGATCAAGCTCTGTATCCCTGTGGATCTGCACAGGCTGCAGGGACACAGCTGCCTCACTCTGGGCTTCACCAGGGGCTGCAGGGGAATCCCAGTTCCAGTGCCTGGGGTGCCTCCTGCCCCTCCTTCTCCACTGGCTTTGTTACTCTTTCATGTTCTTACCCCACTCTTCCCTGGCTGCAATTACAACTGTGCAACAACTTTTTTTCTCTTCTTAAATTTGTTATCACCAATAGAGGCCTTACCACCATTTCTAACTGGCCCAGCCTTGACCGTGGGATCTTTGGAACTGCCAGGGACTGGCTCTGCTGGACATGCGGGAAGCTTCTGGCAGCTTGTCACAGAAGCTGCCCCTACCAAAACATGGCCATGCAAACCCAGTACACCAGTTTATTCTCATGTGATTATAACCTAAGAAATAGGCCACAGTATTTGATAATAGTTTTATATTATTGCATTTTATAATGTACTGTAGTAAGAAAAATAAATTAATCTGAAATATATAATTATATATAATTTTATAAATATAATACAATAAAAATAAAATAATATTAGAACATAATGTTTTATAATGTAATATGATGCATATATGTATATACATATGTACAAAAATATGGCTATGTAATACCTTTGAAGTCCTTAGCATTACTGGACACACAGGCTATAATGGTAAGCTAAACATTTCAAGCATCCTGGGGCCAGCAGTGCAGCTTGATGCAATTTATACTATTAAATTGTCTCACTTTCCAGAGCAGGGTGGTCAGGCTCAGGCTGCCTTTTAGATATGGTCCTTGGCACATGCTTGCTTCTGGGTCATGCCTAGGAGTAGTTTGGGAGATCCTTGATTGCCCAACATAACCATACTAGGGACCATTGTTATCAGTCACAGAAGTGCCAATAAAGTTGAAAAATCAGACAACTTCTCTCCCTTATTCCATGTTTTAGACAAGATTTAACCAATTCTCTTGGCAGATTTATGGAGCAATGCGACCCTGCTTTAACTATTGCACCTCATATAATTTCCATTTTAAAGAGTAAACCAGTACTCCTACTCACGATTAAATAACATGCCGAATGAATATGTCATAAAACAGCAGAGAGTGTAGCTGATTTTAACCTTTTTCTTTAATGTACTTTTAAAAGACTGCTCTTACTCAAATGCTGATGCTAGGAGAAAGAATCTTCTGCTGGAATGCCATGTTTTGTATCCCCATTACCATCCTCATCACAGTCTTGATTATGATACTTGTCACACTTATAATGACCTACAATTATTGACATATTGTGCTGCCATGCTGTTTAAAGAATCATGCCACTGAGCACAGTATAGTCATGTTTAGGTAGCATACCTGAAATTTCAGGTCTCAAAGAGTTCTCTTCTAAAGCTGTGGGAAGAAATAATAGTCAGAGATAAAGAAAATGGCAGTAGAAAGAAGAAAATTGTGATAAACAGCTTTAATGAATGCCAGTCACAGCACACCAGCTGCTAGAATTTTGAGTGTTTAGTCAAAGGGCTGATACTTCAACTACTTATTTTCCTGTATAAACCTAATGAACTGAGCATCCACAGGGTCAGGACCCCTGCTTGCATTTTGTTACAGCTGTCTGGGGAGCTATGAATTCCATGGTGTTCATGTTCTTAGCAAATTTCCGTGACTTTCAACATGTTGAGGTATTTGTGGATGGCTGGACGTGAAAGTAATCAGCTGTGCTAAATTCACTGAGAACCCTAGAGTGCTGCCAATTTTAACTTTAGGCTGAACAGACAGTTGATAGAAGTAATTCAGCCAAAAAATTTCTGTAGTAATATTGTTCAGCCTATAGTTCTCTTCATTAGTTAAGTATCGACCTCCTTTGTTTCTGGTGCCAGAGAGAACCACTAAACCTAACTTTCCTTCAAAACGCAGGAAGAATGAAGGTAGCTAAGAACTGTGAAATTCATTTGGATTTCTTAAGTCTTTCTTCAGTAAGATAACTATCATGCTACTCTTCTTGCTGGCATGATTTTAATGTTCTCTTCACAGGGTAAATAGACAAAACAATTCCTTTTCCAGCTTGAGACCAAGGACAACCATTCAGGCCTAGAGGTATAACCAGCAGGAAACTGAAGGAGGATGGGACTTCATAACCTGAAGTTATAACTGGACAATTAAGTCCAATATGCAAATGGACCAAAATTTATAAAAGTGTGAGACCTCGTGACAGGTCATCCATTTTGTGACCATTCTGGATCCAGCTTGGGTGTAGCCCTGGCCAAGGTGTTGTACTGCCTAAGGTGCATCCTTTAAGACCTTTCAATAAATACCTACTTTATTTCCAGGTAGCCTCTCAAGGCATCAAATCATCCTAAGGATTAGCAAAAAGCAGTAGTTCTGCTCTTTTCTGTTTGTTAGTCTTTATGCCTGGAAGAATGATTAGCATGTGATCCTACGCTGCAGCCCTGCAGTATTTCTTAGGCTCGGGATAGATTCAATTTGGCAACTGTCAGCAAAAAGTCCTGGATTTTGGCACTGAAAAAAGACCCCTGATCATTTTTTAATACTCTGCTAACTCTAAAGATACAATGACAAAGGGAAGCACGTAGGGTAAGATTTATGTCAGCTAATTTTAGGTATTAAAATTTAACCCTAAAATCTAAAGCAGTCACTCCCTTTATAGTGATCAACAGGCAGTTTCAATGGACATTTATTCAGGCATGCATTAGATATTTATTTTTAGAATAAATTGATCTGATTTGATATCCAGAGGTACCTATTTCATTATAGGACTATAAAGGGACCCAAAGCACATTTAGCACTTATCTGGGGTTTAGAGCTAACTTTTTTTTTATGCTTGGGCACATGTATCCTTCTGCTAACACCAGTCAGAATGCTTTTGTATCTCATGGATCAATATCTGAGCAATAAATCAATGGAAACCATAGGAAAGGTTTCTTATTCTTGTGAAAAAATAGGAATAATGGTTCTAGAAAATATCCTTGTCATCTTACAGATGTGTTTTCATTTGTTATATATAGCCAGATGAAGTCATAAGCATTAAAAACTCTTTTTTTATGACAAAATCTTATTCAATATGGGTTTTCAAAATCTTTTCCTTCTCAAAATATCTCATTCTCAACATTAAGTGAGAGCTGCATTTTTTTTCTAGCTCTTCACAGATACCTGAAGCTTAAGTGAACTTCTGGACTGAGGACCATCAGGACACAAAACACCAAAGCAGAAAGTGACGTTATGGCTCTCTCCCCAGAGCTCACTTGATTCCCAACAATTTTGTCCATTTAACCTGCAAATCAGTGTGTAGATAAGCAATCTAAAGCACTGCTTTTTAATGCTGTGCTCCAGTTTACTCTCTGCCTGGAGAAATGGCATGGGCTTGAAGTTACTCTTAGCCTTCTGTAAATCTGGGCCCCTCACTCCTTGGCACATCGCAGTCCTTTCAGTCTGACAGCCAGGGGAAATCTTCATTTAGAGGTGTCTGTGCTCAGTATGATATTTGGTGATACCAAAATTGTGCTGCTATGTCATCCCGCCAACAAACCAGAAATTCTATAGCCAGATTATTTTTGGTTTCATTCATTATTTTCATGTAGCTAATAGGATTTAAAATGTGTTGCTGTATTCAAAACAAATTTTTCTAAGATGCAGATCATGTCAGAGACACATAACAATAATCATGCTGGATGATCAAAACTGACCCGATATAGATTTTGGTTTCTACAGATTTCTGAACATTAGGGAAAAAATGAGAATTATGTGTCTAAATTGGAATTCTCTCATTATATTTTCAATTATTTTTGTTCTTCAGTCCAATTTCTCTCCTATCTCTCCTTAAAACAATTTACCAAATGTATATTTTGGAGGTTAGTTTTACAGTTTCCTGCAGCTGTTATTGGCAAGGATTGAAAGCAAGTAGATAACCTGGAAGGTGTTCAGAGGTGCTGCAAAGAACCCTGTGCCTTGTGCTTATGTCCTAATAACTCTGTTTTGATGAAGTGGACCTTTAAAGCTGGGATTAGGAGGAAAGGTCAGGTTGTCAGGGAAGCTGTGGCCCTTTTACCTTCCTCAAGCACAGAGTATGTTTCATGGCCTGGGATTATTAAAACCTGTTCCCTGCAAAGGTGAGCCTAGACTGAGTCTAGTGTCTTCTGGTTTGGGTTTGTGATTCACAGTTTAGGCCCATAACATTTCAAGTTTCTTGTTTACAGTCAGAGAGTTTGGTACTTTTGACCTTCCTATGTGGAACTTTATCTTTACAGCTAAAACAAACTTGTAGTAATGGACAAAAAAAAATTAAAAAATGTCAACAGTGTAGTGAATTTACTTGCAAGGGAATGTGAACCACATTCCACAGGGGCTCTGTAAAATTTTTAACTAGTTGAATCCTTACCTTGTAAGTGCACAGTAAACAGCTGCAGTGTAAATAAGACTTGGGATAGGTTTCCTTCCAGTCTATGCATTGCCAGAGGTGATACTTGTGCATTCATAACCTGACAAGTGGATAACTGGTTTTAGAGACTTCCATAAAGGAGCAGACATCACTGTGAGCTGTGAAACACTGGGATCATGTTAATGCAATCCCAGCTTAATGGGGAGAAGTCTTAACATTACCAATGATGTATAAGAAAGAAAGTAGGTCGAGCACTACAAGTAACTGCAAGTCTGGAAAGAGGTAGAAGTAGGCTTTTGACATAAGCACATTTGATACATAAACTATTGAAAAAAGTAAAAAGTTGCTAAAGAGAGAGATAAAAAAGCTGACTGAATTTAAAACATCCCAACTTTTTTAAAGCAAAGCAATAACATATATAAGAAAGTGAAAAATGTGTATGAAACTGAAATTTTTAATAATAATGCTTTTAAGAACTGTAGTCATCCTGCTTTTAATTTTCCTTATGATTAATGAATTAGATTAATAATAGGTAAATTCATCTACTTCTTACATGCGACAGTTACATATTTATCAGACTTAGTCCAGATTTGCAACATATCATATACTCAGGTTTTTTTTGAGAATGAATTGCATTTACCATTACAGATTACATACTGAAACAAGATATTGGTATCAGAAAACACACCGAAGGCACTTGTGGAGCGGAAGGCTGAGAGCATCCACTGTGTGCGTTCCATGCCCGTCTTGTGGTGCACTGCAGCTGATCAGCCCCTTCATACAGAGTTGGTTGGTGCTGGTTGTAAGGTTGGTTGCTGTGGGGAGTGGTTTCTACCTCTCTGATCTGTTGTATATAAAGCAGGATCAGCAAAAGGAAGGTTTGCCCAAGGACACCTTGTTGCTAGGGCAGCCAGCCTTGTGTGAAATAGCTGCTGTTGGTAGCTTATTATTTCCCAGGATTTGGCTGGATAGCAATGGATGTGAGTTGGGCTTGCATTATAATTCTACAGTCAGCCTTAAACAATGGACTCTTCAATGAATTTCTCTTGGCAACTTCATGTTTTTAGTTCCCCCACATAGTATCACCAAGAGGGATGATGCACTAACCTTGTTAATTTTTGTGTGAGTAATCCTATTGGCTGCTCAGGAGCTGACTGCTCTTCTGAGGTGGGAACAAGGAATTGAAGAAGGAGTAAAAAAAGTGTAAGGAAAGGGCTAAAAATACATAATGAGAGAAGCAAGAAGGAAATTACAGTAGAAAATAACCCCGAACAAGAAGATGTTCTTGTAAAACCTGGTTTTTAAACTTATATTTTAATGACAATGTGAGGTTCACTACATGGAATTCTTTGATAAAGGCCACATGCTTAGGTCAAAAGTATTCTTACTTTGTAAAAGAACTTGCAACTTTCTGTTCACTGTAGATACACAAAGAATGAATCTTCTGGTGCTGAGCTGGAGCCAAACTTTAATATCTGGGGTGGAATTTATATCTAATCTCCCTGGGTCTGTCTGGCTCACATATTGAGCTACTGACCCAGGTAATTTAACATTCTGAAAGGGAAGCACACATGACATAAGCAAAGAAGACTTTGTTCTGATTTAACCTCAGATTGTAATGCTATCATTATACAGATCTGTAAAGATAGCATGCTTGGAAAACTGCATATATTCAGGAGGGCTCTGGGTTTTTTTAAAAACACCTGTCAAAAACCTTCCTATTTTCCTAAGAACTCTCTGATTTCCTAAATTGTATCATTTTCCACTGCAGGTTTTAATTCATGTGCCGTATCTTTTTTTTGTCCTAAGCTAGAAAATATTAAAAAATTATGATAAAATAATTTTTGATGATCATGATTACTTCACAGCAGTTGATTTTCTTAGGCTTTTGTCCTTAGTTACTTCTTTATCTGTTTTGGCCTTCCTTGTTAAGGTAATTCCTGTCTTCTGAGAGTAAAATTGTGAGGAAAATTAAAATGAATAGTGATTTTATTTTTTATCTCTTGGCTTATTAATTTTTATTTGATGAAAAGTTTGTACTGCTTTGATGAAAATGTTTTTGCATATCATTTTCGGTTGCACCAGTACAGCTGAATTATTTTTTCTTTTTTATCACCATATTTTGAACACAGGATATTTGTCTCTTGGCTCTATTTTCTTGTGTTATGTAAATGAGAAGGTTTTATTTTCTTTTGAAAAACACAAGGACTGAGCACAACCCTGCAAAACCAAAAAGATTGTATCTCACCATCTAAGTACTCCCACTGAAATTTTAATACACTTTTAAAGTCTGGTCTTTCACTGGGAATTTATGTGGAAGTGAGAGCATGAAATGTTTTCTTAAGTCTGTTAAATGCATTGGATGCATTATCTAAGAAATATAGTAAGCAGCTCATGTTTCATTTTAGTTTAGTCAGAGTTTAGTTGGCCTTTTGAGTCCCTTGTTACTAAATGGGAAAGGTTTCAGGACAATATTGACCTTAAAACCACTGGACAGTCAAAGTTTTTCTCCCATTTGTGTTTTAAGGAGTTTCAGAATATCTAACCCTATGTAAAAAAATCTCATAGACTCATATGGAGCCTATCAATAGATTATACCAAATTTACTATATGTCAGCAGAAGGAATTAAAGTTGATAAGAAGTAGTGTATATATTTATGGGATTATGTGAGTTTTGTGCAAGTTTGTCACAAAAGGTTATAACAGGAACTCTATGTGGATTGGAAGCTATTAGATTAAGTAAAACATCTAGCAGTCATACTTATAAAAGTTATTTTCTGACTGACAGTCACAGTGCTGGTACAAGATTTACATAAACAGTAAGCAAAACTGGTAGCATTAACATGTGGCTATAAAATCTCCTCGGCATCCATAACTGTAAAAAACTTGGGCAACTCAGCTGAAGTGACTAAAAGTATGCACTGGTGTATTGTAACAACTAAAAACCAGACACTCCATTTTAAAAAGAGGAGCTTTGAGTAAAAAGTTGCTATTGTAAAATACTTAGAGCTGTTTATAATTCCCTGACCTATAAAGTGACAATAATAAATGACACACAAAGGATTTTTCTCTTATTCCTATAGTTTCTGGCAAACAAATAGCTATAATGACTTTTCCAGGACTATGTCTTTAAAAAAAATCTTGTTAAATAGTATTTACACTACAGCTGGAGTTCCTCTGTGTAAATGTCTTACTGTTTAAACAGCCTAATGCTCAATTCAGTTGTGAATCATACTGAGAATTAGAAGGGGGAAAGAAAACTTTATTGAAATCCTGATATTTAAAGGATTAGGAACTAACTCTTGCTGGGATTGTGAGAATACAGAGCTTCAGCATATAAATTTCCAAACCTTTTCTCATAAGTTTCCCACTGACAGAAGACAACTGCATACTGTAATTAGACCAACAAAAGAAGGGGAAAAAAAAACTCAACAAAATCAAACTGGAAAGAAAGAGGAATTATACTTGGCTCTGTCATTTCTGAAGCTGAAGGGCAGGAGACCAGGGCAGAACAGCAAAAATATCATTTTGTACCTCTGCAGGGTTATTTAAAAAAAAAAACAACAAACTGAACAAAAACATCTAACAGCAAGGTTCCTAGCCTCCATCTATATTGTGGAAAACCTCTCCTAGCATCTGAGAACCTACAAAATTATTTCAGTTACCCAGAAACTATCTGTGATGGGTACACTTTACTCCAGGCTGTACTTTGGTTCAGGCTGACTAAGAAGCCACAGAGGCCTCATACCCTGTGATGAACCTGCAAGCTGGAATACCCCTTACCTAAGACTGAGATCCTTCCTTGCTCAGGGTGGAGACACCCCTTACTTGTGCAGATCCTCAGTGACTGATAACACGCTGAATTAATACTGAAAAACCATCGTTAACCCATGTAACTACTCAATATTATTATAAACATATAGCTAATCCATCAGCCATAAATCATTGTCTAAATTGGAGATTAAGATTGGATCTAGCCACACCTTGGCTCCATCTAGAGTTTTGAGATGAAGTGTGTCCTTTTTGACTCTCATGAATCAATAAGAGGGTCTTCCTTACCCCTTGTGCCTCCAGGCTCTGTGTGGAATGTGTAACATTCCATCAATTTTATTGAACTCTCTTTAAATTACTGTTTCACTTATATAAAACATTTTACTGCTTCTCTCTTTTGAGTGAGATGCATTCCACTCATCCATGACAGCAGCTGAACAGAGTAGCTACACCACAAGCCAGAGGAAGCTATGAAATCCTTTCCCAAGACTGCGAGAGATTCAATTTGGCTAGTTGGAGACTCTGAAGGTAGAAAGAAGTCTCTCAAGAAAACTAGCTGGATCAGCTTAAACAGCAGCTGTAAACATTTGATATTGCAAAAAGCCCCCAAATACTTTCTTTTATTTCCGTCATGTCCAACTTTTCAACCTCAGCTCCACTTTCCCAAAGGATTTCAAGAAAAATTCTCTGCTTTGCTCTACTCTTTCTGAAAGGAAGCGATTATGTCTTGCACATCATCTCTGAGGATTTCCTGGGGAGGCATGGTGGGTGACCAGGATTAGCACAACTGACTCCTATTCCTGTTTGTGCAGTCTCTCATGCACTAGTAGATCCAAGGGGACAGAAGAATGGCTGGAAAATTATGTTCTCTGTTTATCCCCAGATGGCATCTGGTTCCAATGGACCCACTGCCAGCTGTCACAAAGTTAATTTGAAACATATTTAATTTTAATTTGGATAAATAAATCTGTAATAATGTTGAAAAGGCATAATTTATTAAGGAGAACTCAGTGAACTTACACATAAAATTAAGTATTATGATTGTCAGCAATTTCTGAATTAAAGATACTATTACAAAATTATGTCAACCTGATTCGAGAGGGGGAAAAGATGAAGAACATGCTTTTTAGGACATGGTTTATAATCTGTTCTTTCAAAATGGCAACATTTTTTTTCATTACAATTGTTAGTAATTTCTGAATTAGAGATAGTATTACAAAATTATGTCAGCCTGTGTACCTTCTGGATTCAAGTGAGGGAAAAGATGAAGAACATGTTTTTTAGGACATGAGTTTATAATCTGTTCTTTCAAAACTACAACATTTTATCATCCACTAGATTTTTCATCTTGATTTTCTTGGTGTCCTATACCACCCTTCCTGCTGAAGTTCTAGCACAGACTTTTTGCCAATCTAAAACAGGAGAGTTTCAAAAACTCTCTGAAGAAATTTGGATATCCAAACTAATTTTTCCCCTTTATCTGTTGGGTGGAGGGCTGCCTTGTTGCTTCTCCCCAGCCTGTTTTGTATGGGTATGTAACTGGAACACATTTCTAGATAGGTGTTCTAGGATTTCCTAACAAATACTGAGATATTTCATCTCCTTATAAGTCTTCTAATTCTCCTTTGCTCCAAGAAATCCCTGTAGTTTGTCTGGAATGACCAATTTGTTAATATTCTGCTGGAAAGGCAATTCCCTTAGAGATAGCTGCAAAGTTCTTTCAGTTCTTTCTACCAAGACCTAAATGTAATGTGAGTGTGGCACTTCCAGTCATAGAAGGTTCAGTTTTGTGATATGTGTGTGAGGATTAGAGGATGAGTTTTATAGTCTCTGTGTTATTTAGGAGCACAGGGCATGGGCAGACATGCTATGGGAGAAGTCAAACAGGTGGTTTATGAGTTCAGTGGGTTAATTTAAATACCCATTTCAAACATTTGCTATATCCACATGTTATTTATCAAACAATTTGGGATATCTAAGGATGTCAGTCCACCAATCCCCATTCCAATTTCTTCAAGTACTTCTGATTAAAATTCAAGGTTAGCTATAGAGTGTTTCCTGGCATCAGCTATAACTGGGAAATCTGTCAGTGTAGTGCTGTGAAATCCACTGAAACAAATTTTTTTGCTGGTCACCCCAAAGTGAATTCCTTGTCTTGTTAAGACTTGCTCTACATCTTTTGCATTAGATTACATGTGACAATGCAAGTTGTTCCAAAACACATAATTCACAAAATCCTTGTCATGCTGTGAGTACTTTAGAGATGACTAAATGGTAAAAGACTTAGTCCAGTGGAGGTGCTTTGTTTGTATTGTCCTGTGGCCTTTCAATCCTATTTGAAAAAGCAGAAAATAAGAATTTTTTTTTTTAATCTAGTTATTTAGATTTCTAACTGGTTCATTAAATGCTATTATATGGCTCAATAGGAGAACTGGAGATCTCTGAAAAAAGTTTCCTTAAGAAAAAAAATACCAAACCCGAATCTTTCTGTAGGTTTTAATAAGAAAATTTCCACTGAAGGTAGGAAGAAAGAGAAAGCACCTCTGTTCCTGAAGATGAGTTTCAGGTCACTAGCATGAAAAAGTATGGCACAACAGGAGTTTAGAAACAGACTGGGCACAGTGAAAGAAAGCTTATACTCCTGTGTACTTGCTGCCTTTTGATGGCTCTTATGTTGAGGGTGTGATGTTTTTTATTTTAGAAAAATCTTGGCTTTGTCTCGAGGCAAGATGCATACGTATGCATATGTATTTCATAAACCAGACTTTTTGTCCAGTTCCACTGAGAAGACCATAATTTGACACTGGAGAAAAATGGATAACTTCTATCCAGAATTGCTCAATTTTGATCATAACAGGCATACTTCTATTAAGTCCATCCAAAGCAAAGCAGAGTGCCAGGGCTGAACAGCAGAAAAAATCTTCCACTCCCTGAAGCATTGCTTTTCTTAATTTTTTTTTTTTTTTAAGAGTGTCTCAGAACTGGTCTCATAAAAGCATTTCAAATTAAATTTATACAGTATTTTTTGAAACTAAATTTTTTTATTAAAAAAATAATTAAATGGAAACTTTTCACGTTCTTGGATGAGTACGAAAGATTTTGGGGCAGCTAAAGTTTCTAATTTCCTTCATAATTTTTTATGGACATTCTATTTTAAAAGTAAAATATGATGGTTTTTAAAGACCCAAGTTGTTTTGCATGAGAAATTTTCTTGCACTATAGTCCCTAGGTATTTATGATATGAATTATTACATAACTGAAAGCTAAATTTGCAAATCATTTGCTTGGCCTGATGAAGACATTAATATTCCCCAGTGCCAGAGGAAAAGTGGAGCATGCACCTTACATGCAGTCCCAGAGAGTCCTCCACGCAGCTCCTTCTGCTGATGGGAATCTGGCATATGCTCCTCCTGCACCTGCTGCTTTGCTGTTGCTCAGGGGCATATTGTTGCTCTCACATCATCTGCTTCTGATCAGCTTTCAACATCTGCCAAAAACCCAAGGACACATGCAAGATTCTCTGTAGTGGAGTGGAAGCAAATACATTTTCTTCCCCGTGAAAAATGTACCCGTGCACAAGAACTATCAAGTACCAGACACCGTGTTACCATAAGCAGATCCTTCTTGAGGGACCTTGGGTATCAGATTTGGACTGGCATCAAGGCCTTGTTAACTGGAGCTTTTCCATTGATCCTGATGACTTCTGAATGAGGCCCCATCAAAGACACTGGCAAAAGTTCAAAGTCTCTGATGAATAACAAAGGCATTCCCAAGTGGCCGCCACCATTCACGTGCAGTCTTGTCTGACTCAGGAGACCAGCCTATGGAAAAGTAGAAAGGTAAGAAGTGGAAAACAACAGGGTGCCAAAAGCAGCATTAATGTAACTAAAATTTAAAAATTACCAGCAAATTATTTGGTCTTCATGAAAACTAAATGCAGTTGCCATTAAGTGCTTTTATTATTTTATTTTATTTTATTTTATTTTATTTTATTTTATTTTATTATGTTTTGTTTTGGTATTTTATTTTATTTTATTTTAATTTTTTATTTTATTCTTTTAGGTTTTTCTGTTTTCTATAAGGGTATAGGTAGAAACTCAAATTTAGTACTGCCCTGCAGCCCTGCCACTTCCAAAAATATATGCATCATCCTTGTGCTGATGATAGAAAATAAAATAACTCTTCTAGTAGCAATATGTGTTTTCTCTGTGTTCTAGAGACATGAGTATCTTTCTTTGAACCAGTCTATTAGAGAAGTAGTGGAAAAGCAGATTTGAAGGAACCTATTAGCATGCTGAATGACATAAATCATTCTGGAAGTCAGACTTTAGGTGCTCTGCACAGTGGTACAGGCATCTGTCACTGGGTTATTTTAAGGGAAAATGCCAAGTAGATTCCTGTTAGGTCCATCTTTACTCTACTTGGTGACAAACCAGAGAAAAGTGTGCTAAAACCTTAATATTTTCACCTATCAACCTAAATCACCTTTCATAGAATATTTTTCTCTGAGCTTTTTTTCCATTATGATTAACACCCCCCCCCCACAAGCAGTATAGAATATTTTCCACAAGATTTGCTAGAGAAAACAAATCATTCTTTGTAATGCGCACCACAGACATTGTCACGCTATGAGTGACTGCACATTCAGTTACATTCCATGAAAGTATTGTGGGATTAGGAGACATTCAGGGCAAATCCAGTCTCCTTTCAAAATTGTTGAAACCAAGATTACTCCCTGGGCACCTGAAAGGAAGAGGGAATACTTATTTGTTTGGCATATCCATAATAATGGATGTTCTGTGTTTAATTAGGGAACCTGTGCTCCACTCACTGCTTGCTTCATGTGAGATCCGTGCGGACTTTTAAGGCACAGAAGGCTCCTAGGAAAAGTATGGTTTGATTTCTTTTAACTGTTGGATGATTGCTTATAGCACACAGTTTTCAAATGAGTAGAAAATAAGTGGAATCTAATGCATATCTTCACTTTCAGTATAATCCAACAGCTCTCTCAATAAAATAAATAACCACGGGATATTTTTACATTTGTGTGTGTCTGTGTGGGTGTGTATACACATTTTATGTATTTTATCTACACCAAAAATTGTTATGGGCAAGTGAGTGACTAAAATTCTAAGGGTTCCAGTCCCTTCCATGAAAAGTCTAATGTGTTTTACAGAAATCGGAAGTGTGGTGATGTACATTTAACCAGTATGACCAATATGATGGTACATGGCAACAGAGAAAAGAGAAATAATAATAAAATTTTACTTGAGAAAGTAACTGTGTGCTTTATTTCAGGGGGTCCCAGATCTTTGTCCCTCTCTATGACCCCACCAGCAGGGGGGACACGCAAGAGTTGTAGCAACACCCAGGATAGGAGATAGGAAAAATGCTTGCCAGAACATAAACTGCAAGAAAACATTGGAAGAGGGCTGACATGTCCTCTTGGTGCACATGGCAGGAATCCAGCTTGCATGTGCAACAATGCTCTGAAAAAATACCATACATACCATACCATACCATACCATACCATACCATACCATACCATACCATACCATACCATACCATACCATACCATACCA
>JAYDZK010000169.1:80131591-80148371 GCA_034509185.1 Euphonia xanthogaster | reverse complement strand
CTGTATATTAATGTTGACACTTTTGCTATAAACTAATGCAAATTAGGGATTTTTGGATGTCAGATCTAAGTAACTGTCCTTGATTAAAATAAAAATTGTATGAACTTTCAAAAATATTTTTTTCCGTATTTTAAGCATATTTTTTGTCTTGAAGATCTGTGAAAGAAAGGAAGTTCATTTATCCATTCTGATTTATTTCAGTTTGAAGGTAGTTTATCCATCATGCTGCTAGGAATTGTAGAAAGTACTTCATACCATTTTACTTTTAGGGAAGGAAATAGAAGTAGATGTTAAATGATCTGCTAAAGAACATGCTAATTACTCGACCATATATGCCATTGGCTCTGTCATGTGAAATCGGGCTCAGGCAATCAACTTCAAGATTTTCACCCACAGGTTTTTTAAATGGAGATATAACTTGAATATTAATGACCAAAAAATCCTAGAGAAAGCAATAATTTTTATTCAAATTTGTACTAGAAAACATTTTTTTCTTAATTTTACTGAAAATTCAAAGTATTAATTACCTCCTTATATCACATTTTGTTGCCTCTGCTACCCAGGCCAATTATTCACACAAATTTATTTCAGAAATGTTGTGAGGGAACATCCGGATGTCCAACTTTGACAAGATAAAACTACAAATCAAGATGAGGAAATTTGACCTTGATTTTTCTCAAGGAACATGTGGTAAAAACTTGAAGGAAAATCATAGGAAATAAGAGACTTAGAGAAATTGTACTAGGCTAGTTTTTCCCTTTTTAATGTCTGAGCCATAGGTCCTGCTTTAGGCATAATTCCTAGGAAAACCAGACTGCTGTAATATTCATAACTCCCTGCAACAGATGTTGAATGCACTTTTCTCCTCTCCCATTCTTACAGATGGAATGTGCATGCTTATGCTCCAGCATACTTGCAAAGGGAGCAGACAGATCTGTCAGGAGACTCTCACTAAGGAGCATCACAGAAAGCATCTCTTTTCCTGTACAGACAAAGGCCCCAAGAAGTGGAAGGACTTAATCATGTGTGCATGAATCATGTGCTATTCTCTAACACAAACATGCTCCTGAAGGGGAGTGTGCTCATATCTAAGGTGAGAGTATTTAAAATAAGGAAGCAGAATTTGAAGGTAAAAGTATCTGTCAGCTTCAGACTAACAGCATGCATTTCTACTCCAAAGGTTCTTTATTCCAGAAGAAATGTAAAGTATATATATAGGGGCATTTCATCTCAGTACTTTTAATTCCCTAAATCTTCACTTGATTTCTTCAAGTAATATGAGACCTGTGCAAAGAGTGATTCCTGACCCCTATCTGTCACCTCTCTAGGGCATCACCTTGGGATGGGATAAAATAGAAGATTTCCATTTTTTTCCACTGTCTGCAAAAAAGAATTTGTTGACCACACAAGATTTCAATCATCAACTTTTAGACGAGAAATTGATTCTATCCATTAGTGTCTCCATCCCTGAGAATCTGGCTTTGAAGCATCTGGGTGCCTGTATCTTCTCCCACTGCCCTGCAAATCCTACACCTCCAGATGTTTCATGTGGCTACAAGAGAGTTGATGCACACTTTTCAAATTCTCTTCAGCACAGGCTGCTTTATTTATCCTTGCTAAACTTATCACCAAGTTCCAGGTCATACTGTCAGATACACCACACAGCAAAGACACCTCCTAAAGCATCAGGTGAAGAACAGGGGGATGGATTATGTGGTAAAGCTTTGTGGCAAAAAAGTAAATCCACCCGTAAAAGACCAGGTGCTTTCCTAGGCCCCAGGCAGAAGGGATAAGGAATTTAAGAGAAGCTGTCTTCTGTCCCAAACATCCATATCTTCAGCTTCAGATGCTATCATTAGCCCATGTGCATGGCAACATGTGCATGGTAATTGCACCCACTCAAAAAAAAGCCCAGAGCAAGAACAGTTTTCAAAAACATGACTGCAGCATAACAGGTATGAGTGTGAAGCACATGGATACATGATGCCTCCTTGTGTGAGAGAACACCTGCTGAACAGCTCTGGTGGGAGGAACATGATTTTGGCAGCAATTCAACTATCTGAAAAAAAATTCCTCTTCTCTGAAGCACTTGGCTTTCTCCAGAAATATGAAAGATAGGGCAAAAGCACCTTGAAATTAGCTGCTGTCTTTGGACTTTGGCAAAAAGTCCTTATATCTACTGTCAGAAATTAAATCCTTAATGATCTACTGTCAGAAATCAGTTAATTCTTAATAATTTTAAGCAAAAATCACCAAAACACTTTTTGCCAATCTAAACAGCAACTGTTCAAAGAGAGGAGTGGCTATAGTCTCAAGAATGGATCAAGTACAAATTAGACAATCCTTTACTGTTATACAGCCAAAGAGCAATTTACCCACACTGATGCAATTAAATATTTATTTGTATATGCAAATGGGCCCCAAGTTCAACTATTAACCTATAGCTGCCAAGTCCACCAGTAAACCATGTCTTTAAGTGCCACATCCACATGTCTTTTAGATACCTGTCCTACAGGTATGGTGGTACCAGCACTTCCCTGGGCAGCCTATTCCAATGATTGGCAACCCTTTCAGTGAAAGTTTTTTCCTCATAGTCAATCTAAGCCTCCCCTGATGCAACTTGAGGTCATTTTGTCTTGTCCTTTCACCTGTTGCTCGGGAGAAAGGATCAACCCTCACCTGGCAGTACTGACATGAATGCATTTCTGAGCTTTAACAGCCATCCAGTTTTAGGGCACCACTAGAAACTGTGAGACAGCTGTACATCATGGTGCATCCACTCAAACACAAGAAGACATACCAATGATTATGAGATGGCTTAAAAGAGTAGGTGGAATATATTTGATTAAGAAAGAAAGTGGATAAAGTAAGAAAGTAAGAAAGTGAAATTTAGACCTAGACTGCGGCATAGAGCAGATGCATAGGTCAAATAACTAGAATTCACTAGGTAGGGCTACTACCTTAATAGTGAATACACACATCAATTTCTGCCTCAGAAAGGGAAGGGACAAACTCCATTAAAGCTACCAGATCATCTTTTGATCAATTATCACAGAAAACTGCAAACAAATCAAATTCCAAGCAAGTAATTTTTTTTCCCAAACAGTCATGTTATGCAAATTCTCCTGTGAACCATGGATTACTATTGAGATTCCAGGCAAAAGCTGTCTGTGATGTCTACATAACAGAGTGCACATCAAACATCAGGATAAAAATCTGCAGTGATAAGATGTTGAGTTGGGACTGCCATGCAGGGACAGATGCCAAGATAACAGCACAAAAATTGTGCTGAGCTGGTTCTCTGTCTGGAATGGAAGATGGGGACTACTGAAGTTGTAAGTTACATAGTAACCTGGAGATAGGAGTGCTGTTGGGGAGAAAGGCAGATGTACTCCTGAAAGACACTACAATGCAGTTTCTTACAAAGCAAAACTGACATCAGAACAGAGAGAAGAAAAATGTGTGCAATTCAAGTTGAGGTTTTGTCTGAGAACAATGCTGAGCATTAGGTCATGAGGAGAAATGAAAGTCATAACTATGTCAACAGTGAGAAGTGCTAAACTCTGGTGACATATTTAATCAACATGTAGAGGAGGCTTGAACAGGATTCTATGAAAGTCAGCATCCTGAGGTGAATATTTTTGCCAAAGGAGCTTATCAAAAGTCACTTACTCTCCAAATCCAGGTTTTATTGGAATGTAAAATACTGAACTAGAACAAAAGACCTAACTCAAACTCTGAATAGAAAATACCTGTACTCTGTTAGCTAAGATAGATGGCAATATGAGGTTTAAAAACCAGTCCTTCTCACTCTTTTCTGCTGTCTCCTTGTATGAAGGACCTCTTCTTCTACACTTATTGTCTTCCTCACTTATTCTGTGCTCTCCCAGGATGCAAGCATCACACACACTGTTTTTTCCTGAAGAGGCTTTCCTCTTTGTGGAAATCCTCCAGCCTGAGTTCATGAGCAGTCCTTGCATCTTCCATCTCCTGCTCTGCACTCAACCAGAGATGATCTGCACAATTGGCACAGGCACCAACTCTCTCAAAAATATTTTGGCCAAATATTCACCCACCACTGCTGTTTAGTCAAACCCTTGGATGAAGTGAAGGGTACCCTGTAAGGTAGAAATAAACGTACTGACCTGAAGAGTTTCCATCTCTGTATCAGTTGTGCTGGTCTTTCTAGCTCTACACATTAAGAGAAGGCTTGATACCACCATCAGTATTGTCTTACATTCCAAAGATGGAATTCCAGCAAAACTAACTATTACAAACAACATGTGAGCTCTTAAATCATTTAAAGTGGGCAACCACATTCCTTTGTACTTTTCGTGTAAGTGAATGCATCAGTGCACTATCTGTCCAAAAGATTTTGGAAACTCTTTTTTGTCTGTGATGTGGCACTGCTAAACACTGCAGATTGCCATGTACTGTGGAAGGATAGAATGTAAGAAAATATAGTGCAGAAGGTAGTCTCACACCTGAGGAGTTGCAGCTGTACTAATCCCCAAAGATTAGGAACAGGCCTGCCCTTAATAGGCCACAGCTGTGTCCGATAAGATGAGTGCTACAAAAGAGTGGGTTAGCTGGTTGAGGAGAGGGAGCTGGGGTTAGCTGGTCTTGCTGAGATAAGCTGCCACTGAGAAATCGCTAAGAAGGTATGAGACTTTTGAAATATGATGACAGCAATCTACGCCTCTCAGACTTCTGCTTTGCAGGATTAATTTGTGTTTTTTCTCACCCCTCAGCATTTATCTTCATTTACTGTAGTTACTCTCAGAAATTATTTCCTTCTGTGCATATATGAGTCTAGGTGTGAGCAAGTGTACCCCTTTCATACCTCAGTTGTCAAAGAGTCCAGTACAGCATTATGAAAATTGAAAGCACTGTTAATGAGATGTATATTAATAGGGTTTCCTTTAAACTCCTGTGTCTTTCACTGCAAAGTTTATTTTATGGTTTACCTCTATTGTTCCAGCTACACCTAACTTTTGCAAATAGGAAAGGACAGATCAGTTGTCAGTATGGAGTCACTAGATTGCCATCCCTAAAATTAGTGGAGCAGCAAAATTAATCTGAAATTAGCACGTATGGATGGGATTCAACTCTATTTTCTACCACAGATGTCTAAAAGTTTATTCAAGATTGAGAAAACTAAAAGTCTGGTAGTGTTAGCACCATCTTTAGTAACAAAAATTTTAAGCATGCATTGTTTCTCCACTTTCACTGGTTTTATGAGTAACTCATTTTGCTGTTATGGCAAGAAATGCAAGACTGGTGTTCTGCTAAAAGCACCTTAGCCTGGAATGTCATCAAATGTTAGGTGATCTGAACTCCACAGTGTTGTTTTGCAGGTGTGAAATGTCTGAGGTATCTTTCAGTGTCCTGCAGAGTCAGAACAGTCCTAAGTCCCCTCTAATTCAATGAAAGCCAATGAGTGCTGTCAACACACAGGGAAAAAAGTATTGCCAACTTCCGAAGACCAATTAAAATCTTTAAATAGCCCCCTTCTTTCTCCTATTGTATAATCATAATTCTGTGCAGTTGACATACCTGATGGATGGGATGGCATCCACAGGGACCACTCAAGAGAAGTGGACTCATGGAAATCTCATGAGATTTAACAAAACCCAGTGCAAGGTGCTGCACCTGGGTGAGGACAACTGGCAATATTGGGGGATTTGTGAGGGATCTATTCATCCCCCAGAGGTCAGATTGAATGGAGCTCTGGGCAGCCTGATCTAATGAAAGGTGTCCCTGCCCGTGGCAGAGGGGTTGGAAACAGATGATCTTGAAAGTCCCTTCCAATCCAAACCATTCTATGATTCAGTTCTATGATTCTGAGTCATTCATCTTGTGTTAATTTTGTACTTACTGGTGAAGTCATGTTCTTCCTGCTGTGTTCTTTTTTCCTAAAGTTATTCAGTGGTCAAGTCTCCCAGTCTGTGCCATTTTTCACATCATTTTCCTCTTTCTGAATTTGCTTTGTGGGCACTGCTCCCATATTTGTTGCAGCTCTTATGCCACTGAAATGATTCATCATCACCAGCTGGCCCTGTTTGATGGGGCAGAGCACCAGAGAATGACAGCTAGCTGATCAAATAATATGGAATCAAATTTTTTAGATGTTCCCAGCTTCCTGGTTGTCCTAGAGAGTTAAAGGCACTGCATATCCACTCAGGGCTTCTCTCTGTTTGGGATCATAACTTCATTTCTGGTAATCCCGCTCATACAGGACCTGGGTGGCACAGTTGAGCAGAGGGAGCTTGCTTCAGTAATGAGTAAAGAAAGGGGCACTGGGAGAAGGATGGTGTGTAATATTTTGTAGAGAGTAATGAATACTGTTTGCAATGTTCGGTTTTTGGGGAGGCTATTGTTTTTTTTTTTTTGTTTGTTTTGAAAAGGGAGAGAAAAAGAAGTTCTATATGACAGGTTTTTTAATGAGGCAAAACAGAGACTAGGACTTCTAGTCTAGAAATTCTCAGAAAAGTAGCAGAAAATTAGAAAGGAAATTTAAGATGAATTAGTAAAATTCTCTTAATTCCTTGTGTAAAATACTTTTCAGAGTTAAAATCCCTCACTACAATTCAGTTTCCATCAATTACTTTCCAGCCTGGAATAAATGAAATTGAGATAATTGGGGAAGAACACACACAAAAGTTTTACCCATTTTATCTAGCCCTTTAAATCATATATTTAGTTAAGCAGGCTTGTTGATGCTTTAGAGAGCTCCTTTAAGAAAGTCTTGAACCAGAAGCAAGAAAGTAGATATACTTAACTATCACAGTTCTAATTCCCCTTCAGACAATTCAGAATAAAGATCACATCTAAGGCTGAAAAAACCAATAAAAGTTATTTAGACACTGCATTATCTTATGGATTAGTAAAATGTCTGAATATGGTTATAAGTCTGCTTAGCAATGCCTGAAGTATAAAAAAGATTAGAAATAGTCAAAGGAAATATACAGCCTCAGCTTCCAACAAAAAAGATAAAGAAAATTTCTGTAGCTGTGGTGCGTTGATGCCTTTCATATTTATTTTTTATCAGGTTTACTCATTTGGTGTTGATTTGGCATGACTTTCTAAGCATGCACAGGCACTGCATTCTAATTTTGTCCACCTGACTAGATAAAACTGTTTTAGAATTATTCTGGCTTTAATTATTCAAGGATTGAGTGCAAATTAATAGCATGTGATGCATGTCATATTAATAAAGAAAAGACCTTGAATTTCTGATTCTTTGGGTTTGTATCTCAAATCGGTTGCCGGATGCTTTCAGTGAAATGTTCACACTGACCCCATAACAATTCTGCAATTCACGAATATGACAATAAAAAAATCAAATCCAGAGAAGAATGATTTGATATATAAGTATCCTGTGAACACGTGTACTTGCTGAATTCAATTATTTAATGCAAATTACTTGATATTCATATGCACCAAATGTGGGAAAGGAACACATGAAGTCATAAAAACTGGTCTAAAAGTTAATTATTAGATATAAGAAGACATTAAAAATTAAACTTCCAATAAATCTTAGGAAAATCTTTTTGATAGCAAGACTATTAAACAGCCTGCTAGGGATGTGACCAAAAAACTAGCTATTAAAGCCATCTAAAACTGGACAAGACACAGGAAGTTGAATTGATGGGCTTAGGTCTGTATTAGAAATGTGGAGAACTAGAATATGTCATCAATTGCAAGATTACGCAGTTTATGCAGACATGTGCCACAAATACCCTCGCTTGTGATGCAGGTGTACATTTTCTGGACCTATATAATTCCTTTGGGATACAATTATCCCAAATTACACTGGGAATGAATGTGTGGGCAAGTGAGCTACTGAAATCCATGCTGAAAATGGATGTGGGAGTGATAGATTGGCTTTGTTGGGCACCTAGTGTCCATTTGGGTCAGCCCATTGCAACAGACCACTTCTGTAGGACTCACTTGGTGAATAATTCCGTTCTTTGTTACTACTTCATTGCATATTGTAACTCTGAGGCTGTACTGTTCACAGAATATGGTAACCCAGAGCAAAAGTTACCAAATAACTTTTTACTTTCCTCCTGAATAATATTATAGAATCACAGCATATAATTCCCTTCTTCTGGTCTCCTTCCACTTTTTCTTCAACTCTAGACAAGCTGGAGAATCTCAGTCTCATTTGCTGAGAGCTTTTAGCAAAAAACAGATTTTTCTAGTCTAATGCTAAAAAACTTAACACGAAAAGAAATCTCATTGGCCAGATGTTTGCACAGATATCCTTCAAGTTTACCAGCAAAATTTTACCAGTTTACCAGCAAAAACTGAGATGAAAATTTAATGGCAAAAAACACAGTGTTTTTTTGACAACAAAGAATTTCTGCTTTTGGTATTTATCTGGATATAGAATAACTTCATAGAAATAGAAACTCCCTTTTCCCTTGAATTCTTGTCCACAGTTTTATCAGGCTGAAGAAACAAGCCCCAATAGTATATTTGATGGTAAGGGTATATGCAGCATTTTATATTGAATACTGCAAAAACTTCAGTGAGGAAACATGTCTCCATGAGTCTGTAAGGCCTGCAAAAAATAGGTTTTTATGATACTGTTGTGAATGTCCAAAGTCCCTTAATCTTCCACTTGTATTATTGCCTCTAGATTTCTGATTCTGCAAAACACTTCAATTTATTCTAGACTCTGAAAAGGAATAATGAAAATGGCATATAAACATAATGAAGAACTAGTAAATTTGTAATTATTTTGGATAAAGAAACCAGGTAAACAAAGTGATCATAACATCATATTCTGATTATATGTTTAAATGAGTGACATTTCAAAATCAACAATGCATAAATACAATATGACTCACATATTAATATCTCAGCATCCCAAGGGTTGCTTTCTTGGAACATTGCATTAATTATTGAAGCAGTACTTAGAAATTATAACCTAAGAGAAAGTTAAACCCTAACAGTCTTAACAGAAGAAATATGCAAATGTTAAACAGCATCATGAAGTGACAAATATCAGTGTTGGAGAAATTAAAATTAGTAAGAATAAGATTGAAAGCTAAAAATATTAAAAATTGGGCTAGATATATTAGTGGCCCCTAGATCCTTACTGGTGCTTATGGTGTAAATCTTACAGCTAAAAGAAGCTGATAAGAAGCTGGGAAAGCCAATTTCCATTTGCTTCTAACTAATATCTGCATTGAGGGTACTGGCTGAAATTATTACATCAAAACCTGATTATTAGGTTGAGTCTTTAAAGAGCAGGAATCTGTTGAAAATATCAAGTAAAAATGATGAACAATATTCTAAATGTATTATGCCAAAAATGGGCGAAAAAAAATATTTTCTACTGTGAAAGACCTTACTTTTTTTCTTTCTGAGATACATGTACCAACAAAAAACCAAAAAAAACTCCCAACCCTAAACAAACACAAAAGCCAACCAAGAATTGCAAACCAACACTTATATTTGGAAAAATTGAGAAATTATGCGATTATGCAATTTGCCTTCTAGGTAAAACAATGCTAACCAACCCAATTCTCCATAGGCTCTATCTGTACTAAACAGTTTGAAATAATTACAGCATCGGAATAAGTTTCAGTCGAAAAGCAAGGGCTTTTTCTTACACTGGATGGCTGAAACCTCATTCCAGTGTCAGAATTGAGATCAAGCTGAGTCTTTTGTCAGTGCTTTTGATTTTTCCAAAGTGTTCATTTGGCACAAAGATGTGGGTGAGCTTTGAGAATGAAATACAGAAGGTGACAGAGTAGATTAGGGGATGGCTGGATTTGGTAGGGAACAGCTGATGATCTGAAGGACATACTCAGAGTGAGATGCTAATAGTAGCACATGATGGCAAAAGAGGTGAAAGTATCATCCTTTAAAGGAGACAAGAAGAGCAGACTTTCAGTAAACGTAATCAATCATTTGTATTTGCTTGTCAGGGACACTGTCTGCTTCAATTCATGCCTGTGGCGTTGAGGTGAGGTCATGATCCATAAGCATTCCATTAAGCAAAAGTTTCAGTTCGCTGTTGCCTCAGAGGTTATATCTCATTGTTTCCCCTCCCCTGGTGCAGCTAACCAGTCTGAGTGTCTCCCAATGCCATGGTGCTCTTTGGATAAGGCTGTGGTGGGAGCAATGCCAGCTCATCTTACCCATGGCAGCAGAAACAAAAGCAGCGATGCTTAGGAGAAGGACAAAATATTTTCTTTAAAGGGACTGACGATTTTCTGGTGAAAGAATAAAGTACTGTGCAGTCAGAAGTATTGCCTTGTTGATGGCAACAGGTAATGCTGCAAGAGAAAAGGTGGCATCTTGCTCTTGAGAAGGGTTGCAGGAAGAGAACAAAGCACTTGATGCTGGGAGTCTACAGCATAGCAATACCACTGAATAAAATCCTTTCCATTATTTACTGACCTGACAATGTCTTAAAGGCTGGCATTTCTTCCCTTGCTGCTTAGCACATCTCCAGTTCATGTAGCCTGTTTCACAAGCTCATTACAGTACCTCTGCATAATGTATTGCTATGCTGTCTATCCCTTTTGGAGTTTACAGATTCTATTTTGAGCATGATAAACAATATGTTGTTGTGGGGCTTTTCGAAAGGTGATGTGCTCCAAATTCTCACTGTGCTTCCATCCACCCAAGAAGTCTCCTTTATTAGCATAAAATATTTCTGCTGAACTATTTCCTTAGCATTCCCTATTTTGCTCCAGTAAGACCATCAGTTTCTATTCTCTCTCTTAATGTGGTTCTTATACAAATGGTTGATGACATCCCTGGTTAACATTATTTAATAGAGCAAGAAAAATGAGTGTATATGAAAGAATATGATCTAATGTATCTTGCCATTTGAAACAGCTGGCAGTCCTTGCTGGCAAATTCCTAGTTCTCTGCTTCAATTCTGTTCTTGGCTCTATATCCTCATTCTCCAGATAAGATTTTCACATGGTGGAGTTCTACATAATCACTCATACTGAGAAATATATCTTTATTCTTCAAAAAGCAAAGTATGGTTTTAAAGCAAAAGTGGTGTGCTGAATATAGACTGCAAGAACAGGAGATATAAAAAGCAGCACCTTCAGAGAAAGCTACTGCAGGTCTGGTTTGGATCTTCCCTGGGGTAATCAAAGACCACCAATTCCACCAGGAAAAAAAAATCCCTTCCAAATACTATTCCAAACACAGTATTTTAAAACAAGTATTCTTTCTGTGATACCCAAAACTCTACATTTTTTCCCAGATCTATAAACCCCAGCCATGATATGGTAGCATTTATTATTAATAAAACAAACTAAATCCTTCTGCTTCCTGTTTGATTTTCTAAACATGTAATTTTCCCTTTAGAGAAGGTATTTCTGAGATCAAAACCGGACTATATATTCTCTGCTAGATACATCCAAAGCCTCTTACCAGATCTTCTACACTACAAAGTTCTCAGATCATTAATTTACCATTAATTGTATTTAGTTTATTGGCATGCAATCTGTTAAGAAAAGGACAAAACAAAGCTAAGGATTCGTGTTTGAGTCTTCTGATTATCTTCTTTACCAACGTGAAAATAACCATGTGTTACAAAGAGCTGGATTTCAGAACAGCAGATAAAAGCCTTTTTTCATACCACTTATAAGAGAAAGTAATTAGAACAGCATTTCAGTTGTGTTCACATTCTAACCACAAATTAGGAAAAGCTACCTACAAGTAACTGCACAGAGCACCAGCTAAACATAAGGAGTGCCTGGGATGGGGAGAGAGATGACAAATACTTTTCTTAGGAGCAGGTTTATAGATTCTGTATCTAAAAGGAGAGTTCCTTGCAGTCCATTTTATTATAATTTGTTTACAAGTTTTCATGTAGAAGTAGCAAATGCTGATTTGGAGCATGCCTGCAAGTGTCATCAGCACAAAGCTGGATTTTGTACAAAAAGCTGTTGGTGGATGACAGTACTGAGAGAAACAGGTGCTCATTGTCATCCCTAGCACTGCTTCCTTCTGTTGGCTTGCTACACAACCATTCAAGTATTCTTTTTCTTTAAGAAGCATTATTTGCTGCCCCCTCTATGTTCCATACCTTGTTGTTTGAAATGACACATGACATTGATATTTTTGTCAAGATTTTAATTGCTGAGAATTGTAGGGCCGAAGAAGATTCAAAATTCAGCCGATAAAATTTTGTTGCCTCATTCTTGATTGATTCATACCTGGGGAAGAATTTCCATCTTTACAAAGCCTATATGGTTTTAAGAAGTCATAAAAGTGTTTTTTTACATTCACTTAACAAGTGCAACAATTATCCTAGCTGAAAATCAGAGAAGACCAGAATGGTATGAATTTTAATTTTTTTTTTCCTTTACCAATTGAAATAATTATCCACATCCATTAATTACCTGTATTTATAGGGGGAAAAAAAATCATCCCATTGCTCACTCTTTAATCCAAGGGGGTGAGAACAGTAGCTTGCAGTCCTTCCAAGTGATATCTCAGAGATGCATGGAAGTGATTCATAAGGAAGACATTTAACTATACGGATAACATATTGAACCTATAACTCAGTGAGATTAGAGGAGTGGAAGCTGAGCACAATGTATCTTCTGCTTTCCAAATGAAGGATATGTCCAAAAATAATCCTGATTTCAGAAGTGAAAAGTCCATTCTCAGACTTTTGACAACATCATTTCTTAGGTACCCCCCTGGAAAGGTAGTCCTAAACATTGAAATTTTGACAAAATCCTGTAACATCTACTGTGAATACATGTTTGAAAACATGTTTGGCAAATTGGCTTGTTGAAAATGGGGAAATAACCTATTTTCCAGGAATAACGGCCAACCACTGACTCTAGTCTCAGCAGTCAGTGCCAAGCGTTTTTATGTTTCTTTGTAAATCAAAAAATCCAGGAAGCAAAAGACACCTTTAAAAGATAACATTGACATTTTAAGCTAGCAACCAGATGTGACTTTAAGGCTAAGGAGTCTATGAATTCCTGGAATCAGCTTTATCTCCTGATACTTTCATTTGTACAGCACAATAGAAACTGATGGATGAAACCAGATCTCCTTAACATGCCTACCAGACAACACAACAAAACAAAACAAACAAAACAAGTTATACAATACATGAAAAAAATGAAGCAAATACAGAACCCTCTCTCCTGTACAGACTAAGCAACAACTTTTCTTGTAAAAATGATTATTCTGATCTGCTGTTTAGTTTTTCTCATCTGTACTACTCATTGGTTCCATGTCATCAATCATTGGATTGTACCTTCATGTTGCCAAATTTTCAAAAGCTTTAGTTATTATCTAGACAGTAGGAAAGACAGCTTTCAGCACTCAGTGTCATGTGTCAAACAAGAAAATTATGGTGAATTTTTTAAACCTCTGAGAATTTTCCTTTTTATATATGGACTTCAAAGGATAATCTCACTATTTACTTTTCTTTTAATTTGTCAGACTTTATCACTCCAGCTCCAGATTTTGGAAGCTTCCAGTCAGTGGTTTTCTCTGATGCTGGTTATATTATCTCTCTCAAATTCATAAAAAATTGAACATATCTACAGTCTGATGTAGCAGACAAAGTGCTCATGCACTCAGACTTCACTTTGCTGAGCATTTGATTAGTGTATCGGGGTGAATTTTCCTTTGGGTGTCACTGCCACATGAAAAAGCAGAGTAGTCTAGACACAAAACTTATTGAAGAGAGACAAACTGAGGCTACAGGATCTCTTCCTTCACATTTTACATCTGTGAATCTGTCCAACTCTTCCACATTGCAGTAGAGACTGATGTGTTAATTATTTACACAGTATGGTCCAAACCTGAACTAAGTCTACTTTAGTAAATATGTATGTGTCCCATTCTCTAGCCCTGAGAACAACACAGCCTGCTTCCTGCCCAAACAGACTTCCAACAGGAGACCACCCTGGCCTGTTTTGTCCCCCATATCAAGTCAAGGTATTATTTGCAATTGTTATGGGCTGGCAATCTGCCCAGTAGTTCCACAATAAGGAAAACAGCAAGCCAGCAACTAAGCCTAGTCAGCCTTATGCTACAGACACAGTCAATGCACAGGCTGGCAATGGTGTGAACTGCTTATGTATTTGGTAGATAAAAATTCCATTTAGGTTACAATTGGGAAATTTTTCAATTTTTGAGAGAAAACACATTATTCAGGAAATAATATTCCCTGCACTCTTAAAACCTGCAACGGTTTTCATTCTTCTATAGGGTAGTTGACGAGTAACTTTTTATCATTCTGGATATTATTTCTAGCCATAGTTATAGACAGGAGGGATGCTGTCTTCTCCTGGTATCTTTCTGGGTTGTTTTCAAATGGGAACCACCCTTTGAAACATCTTTCTTTTTAGTTATGGTCATGCTCAGCTCAGTCTGGTCCAATAGGCAAACAAATGCTGCTTTCTTTTGAAGAGATGATGGAATTGGTAGCTACCCAACAACAGGGTGTGCCTGCACTGAATATATTCAGGAAAAGGCACAAAAATAGCCTGCAATTAAAAAGTACACTTAGAAATAAAACACCCTGACCATGATTCCCTTTGGGTTCCTCTCATGACTGCATGAAAAATGAAAAAAGAAATTATTGCAGAAGAACTACTACATCAAAACAAAATCATGAATAGAGTTAAAAGCTATAAACAGCCAGTAAATGAAAAGGAAAACATCAGCAGTTTGGAACATGTAACATTCCTCAGAGGGTTTGTAATGTGGGAAGAAAAAAAGCATTACAGAACATAAAAATATCCCCAGTTTTTGTGGAAGTGTCTGGGTTTTACATTCAGTGATTTAACAGTAGGTGTAATGTTCCATATTGGTGTTAATATTTATCAAGCTGTTCATCCTGCAAGTTTAAGAAAGAATTAAGTTTGGAAATCCACCCCAAAAATATTATACATTACAATGATGAAGAGGGAGACTTTTGTATAAATCAGAAGAACAAATATTACTCTGTTTGTGCAAGCTGTTGCATTCAGTATGATCATTTTTGTGTGAAACTCTGATGTGAGGGCTTCCTGAATGTCTATCATATTTACTCTGTGTGCATCGAGTGCTCTCATATTGTCATTGTGTTCAAATCTTGCATACGTCAAACCCCAATTTATCTATGCAGACATGATTTGCTAATTGCTCAAGTTGGTTTACTTTTTCCCTTTTCATTGCTAAAGCTGCTGCAGCTTAATTTAGGATGTTTTCAGATGTTTTCCTTGGCCATCTTAAAATGAAACCATAGGGTTATAAATGCTGATTGTCTCACCAGCTGAGGGAGGAGCCCATGGCAGGGGTATTATGGGGGTCCCCATAAAACCATTCGGCTCCTGAGGGACAGAGATGTGCTGGAAGCTTGTGCATGGCACTGGTAGCCAACATTCCATTACTGCCATGGCAATTCATTCTCATGGCACTGAGCATGAGGACATCACCTAAAATCAGCAGGGAGAGCTCATACATTGTAGAATCAGAATGGGCTAATAGTACCAACTCACCTTTGTCAAATAGCTCTCTCAGGCCTCGTGCAGCATAAATTGAATTGATCTTTCCCCTTCAGAGGCAAGATCTAAACATCTTCTCAAGCAGTATACTTCTCATATTGTTAACTGTTCCTGTCAAGGAAAGTCCATCTCGCCAATGGGAAATATGCAAAGGAGAAGTATTTTAATATTATTTTGCTGCTCACAGTGCTCTCATGTTCCACTTTTAAAGGTCCAGAATTACTACTGCTACTGAGCATGACTTGAGAAGGTAGTGCCAACCACACACATGTGAAGAGTAAGATTTGAGGATGAATAATGAGAAATTGTCAGGCATTGACTCCATCCTAGTCAGTCTCAAATGGAATTAAATCTTTCAAGATATCCTCTTTCCACAGTGGGCTTCTCATTAGACTGGTGAAATTAAAAACTAATTAGAAGCAGCAAGTTAGATTCTACCCAAATTCAATCTGTATTTGCAAGTTGAATGAACTGTCAATTTAGAAAACAAAATGCTACAGGATGAGAGAATAGAGTATTGAAAAATTCAGACAATTGAGTGATGTGAAATAACAGGCACAGTGCTTATGTGAATTCTGCTGAATCCTTATTCATTAAAGAAAATTAGAATGCCATCGTCATCTTTGGCCAAGTTGTTACACCTGTCACAGAAGTGTAAAAATCAATTCCAAACTAACTGACACTTTGGGGAGAAGAGGCTGGCAGCCAGTTTTCCAATATGAGGGAGCAGAAGGGCAGAAGAACAACTGTAGGTCAGAGATGGCAAAACTATTTCTTGTGCAATGCCTGAGCAGAACAAAAAGTTTTAAATTGCGGTGACAAAGTCTACTGTTTAAGATGAATCTTGTCTTCATGGCCGTAAAATATTTCTTCATTGTGAGCAGTGAATGTGGTTTTGCTCAGTTTAAATGTCAGCAATCACACCCTTTGCTATTCTTTTTCCTATCTGCCTTCACTCATTAAGTTGTTTAAAGAGAGTTGTACTAAATGCATTTCTAAAAGGCCTTGCCATAAGCAAATCTGCAATCTGTACATTTGAATAGCTTCCTCTGTGGCAAAAAACATTGAATCAAGGAATCTGGCTGCAGTGACATGAAAGAAAAAGAATATTATGTCTTCAGCAGTATTCTCTTAGTGATTGTTTCACTGGTCTTTGTGTTGCATCCAAATGATTTCATCAAGTAACTGCACACACAATTAAATACTGAAGAAGCTTAATGAGAAAAACAATCATCAAAGAATGAAAATTTTATTGGAAGAAACCTGAAAACAAT
>JAYDZK010000169.1:80104408-80131491 GCA_034509185.1 Euphonia xanthogaster | reverse complement strand
AAACATTTAGGTAAAAACCTTCAGGATGAAATTGTAAAGTAATGTAGTTCTGTACCAGTGTTAAAACAGCTTCATCTCAATCTAATCCAATTACACAGAAGCTAAAGTTAAATCTAAACTCCTAGGAAAACAGTATCTGAAGATGGAAAGTAAGGAAGGTGTTTTTCATGGTTCCTGGGTAGGAATATTTACTATATTTTTTCTCTTTTCATGGAGAAATCAAAACAACTCTGTAGGAAAGCTGATAAAAAAACTGTAAAGCCAGTGGAAAAAGCACTCAGTGTTAACCTGTATCTGCTCTCTGCAGGGTTTACCTTCCATTTCAATGGGGATAGAGGTGCACAGGTATTGAGTGCTATGGATAAATCCAATCCTGAAACTTCAGATTATCAATTCCATGTTTTGAATTAAAGAAACAAGAACCTTAATGTGCATTTCTATTTTTCTTACAAGCTTCAGCTAGTTTTTAATTTCAGGTTAATTTACTTTGCTTTTCCTAAACCTCTGACAAAGTTTCAATTATACACTCAATTATTCTGGACTTCTTTTGTGAAGAGTTGAGTTACTCAGACGTTTATCTGCACAATAATTATAGTTGACTTTATTTCACAGCCTTACCCAGTGCAACTTTAAATACTGATGATTCAAAATAATTCAGTTCCATACCAATAGTTGACTGTAGCTTCATTCACATTCAAAGGCAAGTGAAAGAGCAGGACAGTGTTTAATATTGCCACATATGACTGTGAGAGGACAGTTCAGATGAATTCATCTCCCTGACCTAGATGACAGCTACCAGGAAACAGTGGAGAGCAACCGAAGCCTGAGGAACACCCAGACTAGTCAGGGAGGTCTCCAGAAGAGAAAGGCATGATCCTAAACCTGATTTTTATCTCTATAATTCTTTGTCAACTTTTTGTAAATCTGAGTAGAAAATTAAAAGCAAGAAGACATATAGGATTTCCTCTTCTTATCTTCTACTACTACCTACTACATGTTAACAACTGAATATTTCTTTGACTTATATAAAATATATTTTTTCGTCGGAACAATGAAGCAACACTGGCACACAGCTACTGAATTACATAGTGCTCACTGAAAGTGGGACTATTTCTTAGACACTGGCAATAAAGTAGAACAATAAGGAACATTTATGCAGTCTATGAAATGGTTTTATAATGACATTATGGGAGAATAAAATTTTTAAAAAGCACTACCAGATCTCCATTAGTGTCTTACTGAAAATCCTGAACAGTTTGTCTCTCTGCCAGGAATTTAGGACCTTTATTGAATGTACTTGGCTTCATTACAGTGCACCGAGGTTTTCAACTGTCAGCTGAAACAACATGTGTGTTTACCTGATAAAACAGATATAAGAAATAGATTTTTCTATTAAAGGAGCCTTTTCAGTGGAACAAGCTATCCCTTATTTCTACAACTGAAGATAACATAAAAGAGTCACTAGCACATCTCCTTAAAAAGTACTGCTGTTCCACACGAGGATTATCTAATAGCATAATTATAGATGGTGCTATTTACAACAGCAGTAGTTTCAATTGTCCAATGCTTTCCATTTTGTACTATTTATACTATTTATAAATAATAAAACAAGACTACTTTTTTCTTTTTTTTTCCTCTAATTATAACTGCTTTTATTCTCATGTTTCAAAGTTTTCCCAGAAATGGAAAACACTGCTAGCAATTTCGGAATGTTACCCAAATGTACATCAACTTATTCAAATTGATATTGTTATGATATTGCTGCAGTATGCAGTAGCCTGAAAGTCAAAATATGGTTTAAGTTTTGAAACTTCCAATATGACACCTATCTGAGTAGCCAGGGAAGTCCTAGCTGAAATTCCGTTGCCTACACAAGAGCCCGAATATTCGAGGCTGCAGGGTAAATCACGATCTTTCGAAAGAAAGATGGGGAAGAATCATGTCGTCCATGGATAGAGCACCACAATAATGTTGACAATTTTGACATTTTGCATTGTGACTCTGGGCTGGAGTCTTCAGGTCATGCTTACTGGAAGCACAGCAGAGGTGGAAGAATACTGTTTAATTTCTCATGGAGGAGGCAAATGTACTTTGAATTGAAGTGTCTCGTTTCCTTTTCTGGAAGCACTAGTGTTGCTGCTTCTTATATGCAAAATTACTTCCAGTATAAGAAATGGAAGACAGCTGCCAAAATACCAAGAGAATGATGTTATAAGTTTTCTCAGGAACTTTGCTCATGCTTTGAAGCTTGCATTTGGAGAAACTAATTATATTATTATCTTTATCTGAAGCATAGACTTTACATACAGAAAGGTCAGTCAAACACCATCATTCACCAGAAGGCTTTGTGCTTTTATAACTTGAAAATTTGCTTCTAAACTAGCAGCCCAGTTTTTCAAGGACTCCTTTGACTCGAAGAATGTTTTCAGCAGAGGTACAAAAGTGCATGAATAGATTCTTTGCAAATGTCTACTGGATAAATTTTCATGCAAAAAGACACCTTTCTCCACAACTGCTATTATAATTGGAGACAATGAATTTAAAAGTCCTTTTCATTTGTGACCAGTTGCATTGATCTTTCCCAACATGAAAAACATGCTGTTTGCAAAAAGCAGTTTCTAAAACTCACAGAAATAGCAGCCAAGTGAGCAGTGCCACACACATTTGAAAGGTTTTGTTGTGGGGGTAGCTATTTTTAACAAATGTTAATTATTTGATTCTAAAGACTTAATAAAACATTGAAATAAATGGAGCCAACAGTATGAAGACAAGAAATAAATTAAAGAGCATGCTGTTCATATCTGGTAAATGTTGGAGCCATTTTTGGAGAGTTTCTAAGGGAGAAAAGTAAAGAAAAATCAGTTCACAGATCACTGCAGACTTGGATGAACTAGGCTTAGTAATCCAATATCCACTGAGCTCATTACTATCCTTATTTCAATTCTATGATGGTTTGGAGGAGGTTTATAAACAATTCCAAGGTAATTTAATTTTTAAAAAATAACACTAGCACTCTGTTTACAGTTCCTTTAAAAAAAACATTTTATCTTTGAAAACAAACCAAAAGGTAACTTCAAAATATTGGCAAATGCATTTCATCTAGCCAACAGGAATCAGAAGACTGTTTTCAAGAAATAAAGATTACTTTTCATAGGCCTCATGGCAAGTTGATGTTTTTTAAGCTCACAAATATCAACTGTCCTCTCCAAAACTTGGAAGAAACATCTCTTTTCAAACACAGGGTTTGGTTTCTGTTATTGAAATAGCACACTTTGGCTGAGGCACAGCTGGGTTAGCCCTCTGAGCAGCACAGATACTGCCTGGGGGTTCCCAGGCCAGGTGTCACCACTGCACTAAGTTCAGTGGGAGAAGTAAATCTGAGAAAAAGTAGAGAGGCAAAAATATATTTGTTTTCTCTGTACAGCCAGGCTCAGCATACTTTTTGAGAGCTGGTGGTGATATGTCATGGTTAGTAATTTTCTTTTTCCTCCGTGTCTTTTCACACAGTGAGGTGTGAAGAGCTGACCACCATATCTCCATGCCTGCCCATGCAGGCCTTCAGGAGCTTGTGCACTGGCTGCTGCTTGGTTTAGAGATTCTACACAATGTACAGGAATACCTGATCCAGGAGTGGCTCCATCTGGACAGGGCTTCAGCGAGACAGCTACTCTGAGGCTGACCTGCAGGTTCAAATGCTGACATGCAAGGTCACCATGACTGACCTTTCTCTTTCAGCCTGTATCTTTAGTAGGAAGCCAAGCAGAGCCAAGTGTTATTCTCTGCTCCTGTTGCCAGCTAGCACAGTCCAGCAATATACTCATTAAACCATGTGAATCACATAAGTCTTCTTATCAACATCCAAACTACAATTTGGGAACAATCTTGGAAAGCTGGAAACTGTGGGAGTGTTACCCAGAGTAAAGCTATGCTGAAGACAATGCAAACAGTAGATTTAAAGACATTTGCATTACCATACAGAGGCCAGAACCCTGGTGCTGTTAAACTCACTAGAAGAGATCTAGTCTCTCTGTCCACAGAGGGACTTATGCTTGAATTAATATTTTTGAGCCTACTGTGCGTACTAGATGTGACTATGAACTTGAGAACAAGATCACACCTGTTCATGGCTGACACTGTAGACATACCATACTAACCCAAAACACACTGTGGACAAGATCTGGCTGTCTATTCATTTGAGTAAGTTTTGTATCAGCACCTCAGAGTGAAATCTGTATGGAATATTAAAGTTTTGGGTAAGTGGTTTAAAACAAAAAAATCCTTTTGTGTATTGAGAGTTTTGGGTAAAAAAAGCAGATCTTCCCTTTTTTGTTGCTCCAGGAGAGCCACAGTAAAAGGAAAGAAAGAAAAAAGAAATGAAAAGAAAAGGAAAGACAAGAAAAGAAAAACAGAATTTCTACCTGCCAGCTTCTAACCTGACAAAAAATCCCCTGCTCCAGTGCAAGCACAAAGAGTGTCTCCGGTCATACTGCAAGTGCAAGCACAAAGACCGTCTCCAGTCCTACTGCATGTCCTGCAGCATATCTCTACACACTGTGAGTATTGTCTTTTTCCTCTTTACTCTTTTACCTCTCATCAGAAGAAAGTACAAATGGTGCCTTTCACTTCCTGCCTTCTTGTATCCTAAGTATTCTCTTTTTTCACTCTGAGCAGTTGTTCTGCAACAGAAGAGTAAGACTCCCTCTGGCCCCATTCCTAGGTTTCTTGTAGTGCTTGTTGCCTTCGCTGCTCAAGTATCTGCCATGAATTTAATCCTTTCCCCAGATTTTGTCCCCACTTTTCAAAAGCATTTCTGGAGAGTGTATCTGTTTTTCTCAAGAATAATTCCTGCATGCTGAAGTCACAAGTACGACAAATGATCCTGTCTTTCACCTAAGGAATTTAAAAATCCTTCCAAAGTTACATGAAAATATCAGATATCCTTGCTCTGAAGTGTGCTTTGGTTGCCCTTCTAGTTCTTGGCCATAGGTAAAGTAAACCAGTCTCATTTTAAGGCTTAGTTTGTCTTGGGTCATAGTTTACATGAAATTACCTTATCAGTTGTTCCAATGACTTTGTTATTACTGGCAATAATACTTTATTCACTTCTCACCTCTCATCTACCTCATGAAATAGGCAAAGCAATATTTTTCTGCTTTTTCTTCTTTAATCTCTATCTATGTTAAAGCCTGTAAGATCTGAATACAGATACATTTCTTGCTCCTATTGTTTTCCTGATTTTACAAGGGCTAGAAATTCATCATTCCCACTGGCTGTTCTCTATGTGTTGTCTTTTCCCTTTTCTTCCACTTCTTCATGCTCCCTTCTCTGCTGTGGATCTTGATCATCCAACCACCATTTCAGCTTGGATTGTGAGAGGCAAGTTCAAAGGGTCAAGAGCCGCTCCCATACATTTTCTTATGGATTGAGATTCATTGGTTCGATTCTCTCCTTCTGGATATCCATTACTCATGGTAGAGCTTAGAGTTCAGTTAGTGAAGGCATTAATGGTGTTCCCTCTCTCTCCAGAGAACCTTCTTCATGAAGCACAGTTACTGTCAAGGCCGCTCTATTTTGCTAGATTTGGCTGAACTCAAACCAGAGCACTAAAATTCAGAGGGACGAAAAACACACATGCACAATTATTAATTCAAGCTAGAACCTGAAATCCCTGGCAGAGGGGCTTCACTTGCAGCCAGCATGCAATCCAAAAATCTTCCTTTCTGCAGCCTCCAATCCTCCTTTCTGTCTGAAAGCAGAAGTGGGGTGTGACTGACCAGAGGCAGCAGCAGGGTTATGCCTCAGACTGCCCCTCAATCCATGAAGTTACATTGCATTGTTTCGCACTGTCCGCTGGAAATTATGCACTCTCAGCTCCGTGGAAAACAAAGGCCTGTGGGAGGTCATGGAAAGCCTCATGGATTTTTGTGTTTTGCTAATCTGGTTGGTGGATCACTCTGACTGCTTGATTAATCTTACCTTCATTGTGTTATTTATCCTCAGCTTCAGGCAGCGGATGAGTGTCATCATTTGTGTGCCAGGCTGCCATGCTAACGCTGGGCACGTTGATTTGCCCACTAAACAATACAGTTTTAAGGACTAATGCCCTACTCTGCCCCAAAATGTGTACGTGCCTTGATAAGAGGTTTTGGCCAAGTTTTCACTGGTGTGTAATGCAACACAGTTCACACAAATACTGTGTATATCACAAACAGGGAACCTTCAGGGCAATCAAAACATGATTAGCAATTAAAATACGCCCAACCTCATCCTGTATTTTGTTCTTTCTCAGACAAATAGCTGTCATCCAAGGTAAGGTCCTGCAATGGTTTTATCAACAACAAAAACAGCCCCGTAACCTGTTCTCTCTAGCATGCTGGTTACAGATCCAATAATTGGGCAGGACTAAAGAACTGGAGTGCAGCTGTTATTTGCTTATTGAATGTCTCAGGGGAAAAGATCCAAACACACAGACACACAGACACAACAGACACACATACACCATTTAAGCGGCTCATTAATCTGAGAAGATGTTCTCTCTTTGATGGGTTGCACTGCAGTCTGATCCAGACAATGCAAAAAATCTTTTTTTTCCTGAGTAATTTGAGAGAAGAAATTTCAAGTGCTCAGTTAAAAATTACTGCACCTCCACATTGGGCATAAGTAGTGTGGATTTTGATGCAAAAAACATTGAGAACCCTTTCCTTTTTCCATCAGCTAGTAGGGTGTTTCAAATTACAGTACTGTGCCAGGTCTATGCTTTTCTTTCTGTTAGAGGCAGAGGTTGGTGTTGAGACATCCCCCAGATAGATTTCAAAAGTCTTTGGCAAATATCTATATTTTCTGGGCCCATGAACTACAAAACTCATTTCCATGATGGACAATTGACTTGAAAACCCGCTTTCTTCATTACTACCCACTGCATAAGCTACTGAAAGTCTTGCAGTCAAGATATGTTAATGAAACCAAACAATACTCTGGACAATACTTTATTGTATCTATTCCCCTTGAAACTAAAAACCAGGCAAGCTAAAACTCTCCAGATGCCCTAGCAGTAAACAGTTTGATTAAAATCTGCTTTTCCCATTAGATATCCACTATTCTTTATTATGCCAGTTCTGTTTGCAGAGCATGGTGACACAGTAAAAAATCCACAGGCAGATTACGTGACTATTTTGATATACTGAATGACATATCAAACTGATCACTCCAGCCTTTCCCACCTTCAAATGTCATCAAGAAAATTGCAATACCATAAGGTTTGCCAAAGATATTGACAAGAATTACAGAGCTGTCACACAGCACTGAAATTTGCAGATTTCATAGATTTCATAAGAGCCTTGCTCTTTTATTGCTGTTATATCTGTGCCACCAGAGAGATGCAGGAAATGCAAGTTATGACTTTCTCCTAGGCATTTCTCAAATAAACAAAAATTGCAACATATAAACCCACAGGTTTCCTGATGCAACCTACAAAGAGTTTTCCAAACTAGAGTGTTGCTACAGTTTGAACTCCACAGTCATCAACGTGGAGTTTTCTAACTCTGACAGTACACACCATCTGTTCTAGCCATGTGCAGGACAAATCAGTTAAGGTCTTTCTCTTCATGGATGTCATTGGAGAACTGCCTTTTTCAGAGATTTCTAAGTCCTTAATAGACCTAGCCTAGGTATGAAAAATTCTATAAGCAGCTGGGAGAAGTCTAACTAATGACTAACTCTTGTTCTTGTGGGAGATTTCAATTTAGCAGATGTTTGCTCAAATCACTACACAGCAGAGATGAAACAGTCCAGAAGGTTCCTGGATTGTGTGAGAGGTAACTTCCTGACATTGCTGGTGAGGGACACAACTAGGGAAGGTGCCTGCTGGGCCTCCTATCTGTGGACTGGTGAGTAAAGTGGTGTCTGGAGGCCACCTTGGGCACAGCAATCACAAAATTCTGAGAAAAAAGGAGGAGTGCCAGCAGAATTTCTACCTTGGCCTTGGCTACCAAAGGGCAGCCTTTGGCCTGTTTAGGAGTTTGGTTGACAAAATCCCTTGGTAGACATTCTGAAAGGGAAAGGAGTCCTAGAATACTGGATGTTCTCCAAGCAGAAAATCTTAAAGGCACAGGAGCAGACAGTCCCCATGATCTGGAGTGAGGAAGATGGGCCTGGATAGACAGCTTTTTCTGGAACTCAGGAAAAAAAAGGAAAGAGTTTGTTCTTTTGAAGAAGGGATGGGAAAATCAAGAGGACTACAAGGAGGTAGTGAGGTTATGCAGGAAGAAAAGAAGAACCAAACCCCAGCAACTACTTAGTCTGGCTACTGCCATAAAAGACAATAAAAAATGTTTCTATAGTTACATGAACAACAGAAGGAGGGCTAAGGAGAGTTGTATGAAATTAAACAAGGCAAAGTGCCAGGTCCTGCACTTGGGTCACAGCTACCTCATGCAGAGTTACAGGCTTAGGGAAGGGTGGTTGGAAAGAAAGGACCTGGGAGTTTGATCACTGCCAGCTGAACATGAGCAGTGTGTGCCCAGGTGGCCAAGAAGTCCAGTGACATCCTGGCTTGTATCAGCAATAGTGTGGCCAGCAGGACCAGGGCAGTGATTGTGCCCCTGTACTCAGCGCTGGTGAGGCCGTGCTGCTGTGTCCAGTTCTGTGCCTCTCTCTACAAGAAAGACATTGAGGTGCTGGAGCATATCCACAGAAAGGCACCAGAGCTGGAGAAGGGTCTGGAGCACAAGTCTATAAGAAAATGCTCAGGGAGCTGAGGAGGCTCAGAGGGTCTTTATCACTCTATACAAGTATCTGAAAAGAGGGTGAATCAAAGTGGGGGTTGTTTGGTCTCTTCTCCTATGTAACAAGAAACAGGGTAAGAGGAGAGGTATCCAGTTGTACATGGGGAGGTTTAGATTGAATATTAGGAAAAAAAATCCAGTTGTACATGGGGAGGTTTAGATTGAATATTAAGAAAAAAAATCATCACTGCGAGGATTGTCCAGCATTGAAACAGGCTGCCCCAGGAAGTGGTGGTGCCACCATCCCTGGAGAAATTTAAAAGATCTGTAGATGTGGCACTTTAAGGGGCATGGCTTACTGGTAGACTTGTCAGTTGGACTCAATGAGCTTAATCTAAATGATTGGACGGTTCTATGATTCTAAGAAATTAAGAAGATTCATAAGTAGGAAATCATACCAAACTAGTGAAGTCATAGTAGTTATTGTTTTCCCCCCAGACTCAAATGTGGTAAGGAAGAGCAGAAATAACAAGCAAAGCATTAAAATAGTCACAACACCCAGATGAACACCATCCTGAAGCTTGCTTTTTCCTTTGATTAGTGATGTGGTGCTCAAATAGGAAAATGCACCCATCAAACTGCGTGTATTGCGACATGACTGTCTCAGTTCAAAGTTATGCTGCTTTTCATGGACATTTTCATAAACATTTTAGGTCTAATCTCCTCTCTTTATAGCAGTGATTTCTGCATGCAGTCATTGCCAAAAGAAGTTTCTGACCAAACAGATCATTGGGAATAACATGCTCCATTTCAGCGGTGATAATGTAACGTGTAGGGGTGTAGTTAACATTTTCTTTATTAAAGCTGCTCTATCCAGGATGGTGAGCACACTAATACCCACATAGCTCAGTAAATCTCAGCCATGCTTTTTTTTAATGTTGTGCATTAGTCAATAAATAATTGCTCTATACTGTCAATCTGTGTATATTTTCCTGTCAGAAATTTCCTGCCCTTTTTTCCAGGACAGCTTAAAGATGACTGTACAAGCCAGTGCAAAAGAGGGGTTGTAAAAGGGTCTCCATGAGTTTGAAATGAGAACATAAAGTATGTGGTCAAATATAAGGCCATGAAGGAACTCCCTTTTCCATGGAACCTCAGTGAAATTACTCCAGGCTCCAGCCATTGATCTGAAATCACATATCAGCACCCTTCCTTACCAACACAGGTGGACTGCCTCACTATTGTGAAACTTAGATAATGTTCTCATTGCCTTACCTCTATGTTATTAGGTAGATGATCCAGACAGGCTTATCAATGGCTTCCCTGAAAACTGTGATTGCTCCCAGCTAAGCATTTTATAAATTCTTTTCAAGCCTTTGTGGGAGGCAGAACTTCTTATTCTCACATGAAATGAAACATGGGCGTTTCTTCCCTTTTGGAGACAAGGTGCATTTCTGTATCTATGTATTCTACTGTTTTTCTCTCCCTCTTACCTTGATAAGTGTATTCTCAGTATTTGTACTTTCTGTGAACCCAGTGACTCCTGGCAGCAGCAGTAAATTTCCACGTATTGCGTCAACAGCTATGCCAGATGAAGGTAGAGTTTAAGTAATTGTTTTGCTAGCTGAAAGGCTTTAGATGGCAAACAGAAAGAATTGTCTTTTATCCGTTGGTAAAAGAAGTGTAGAAAGCCAGATCAAATGTAAGTTTAAAAGAAAAAACAGATTAAGTAACTCAGCAAATAAGGAAGAAGAGATTTACACACTATTTGCAGTATGCTTATGGCTGAATTAATTTGACAAGACATGCATTTTTACCATACAGAAGCCAAAAACATATCTAAGTCTTTTCCTTATGCAAATGCATTGAATTGTTGGCTCTTAGTTACATTTTAAGCTAAAGGAAAAATCCCTATCTGGCTGAAGACTCTAATTGATTGTTCTGACACACAAACTGGAAAAAATATAACCTTATGGGCTTCATAGATTTCCATAAGTAATGTATTCTGTCACTGTACTGCTGTTGTTGCTGAATGCAAATAACACTTCTGGGGGGCTGGAGGCAATTCTTATTCATCCTTCAATAAATGTGATCATGACCTGATGCTGCATTGATGGCCCTCCTCAATCTGCTTATAGCTATTGTTCATTTACAAGAACAATGAACAATTAATAGTTGGAAAAAAGGCTTTGTTTGCCTTATGTTGTCAGCTGGACAAAGGAAGATGTTAATGCTGTTTTACAGTCAGCATGATATATTATCTAAGCCGCACTTGGTTTCTTTCTTTAATTTGCTAAGTGCTTCACAATTTTCCTCCTTCTGTTCCCACTATTGGGTTTACAGCTGGCTACTGTTTATCATTTTCTCTGATGATTTTTGATTTCTTTTTCCATAGTTTGATGCGACAAGCATTTTTTTTCTCTGAACATATGCAAAACAAGTTTCTCTGCTTCTGTGTCTGTGGAAATTGGACTGATGGGGTGGGACAAGCTGAAAACTTTCTGTTTGGTGTCATTAATGTTTCTCCAGAATCTTAACATGCAGGGGCATTATTAAGATCTTTAACCTTTCTTTTGAAAGCAAAGTACATTCCAGCAACTGGATCGCCCACTAAATTTTAGATTTACATCGTGAGTTAGTCTGGCTCTAGCCAATATGACTCAAATATGACCACATAGACTGACATTTTTGCACAATATTGCATCTGTCCCCATATTTTCCCTGCCTGTCGCAAGCTTATAAGTAAGCTTTTCCAGCACTAACTGGAAAAGTTATTTCAGTTTCTGAAAAAAAAAAAAGGTAAAATCAGGAAATCTAACAATGTTGAGAAGTTGACTCTCCTACCGGGAAAATAACTAAGATCTTTTATTTTGGTCCAGATAAACACACATATGGGGTACCCCAAAATATTTGGTTATGTATCCTTCTGGAGGAGTCTTATACTCTGCTTTCCTTAAGTTCTGCTTCACAGCAGGTATGGTTCATTGTCTCCAAAGGGCTGAGAGTAGTGGATGAAATCTGGCATCTTGCAATGTGGACTTGGATGATCAATCTGAATTACACACCCATGTACCTAAAACAACAGCCTGAACAGGCTGATGCACAAAGGGTAAATCCTACTGGTCCTTTGCATGTTAATTTTTAATATATTAAGATTTCCACTCCTGCACTTGCTTTTGAAGACAAGACCCTAATGCCTCAATGACTGTGGATGTTTTGATATGGCAGATAATCAACTGGGAACCAAATAATATCATGTAGCCTACTGAGCAGTCATTTGATAGCATCTATTTTTATCTATATGAAAACCAGATGTCACAACAACACCTCTTAAATGATGCACACTTTCCTCTCTGGTTTACCACCTTGGAAAATGTGGTAGAGCAGTCACATCATTGCTTAAGTCATTCAGCAGCCTTGTCACATAATGTTTGCAACACAGCAGCAGCAGCAGCACGGGCTTTTCACAGGTGTTAAATGCATCTGACAATGCAATAGACCTCTTGGGTATATTTACTTCCCAGCTAAAGAGCCTGCTCAGTTTCAGGATGAGGGAGTTGACAGCACTCACAACCCTGTGAGTCTCATGCTTTTGGGTGGTGCCCACAAGAAAGTTGACTCCAGGAGCTTGCCAGGGAGCCCTGCTATTTCTACTTTTTGGCCTCAAAGGACAGCCACACTGCTTCTGTTGGAAGCAGCTGCTGTGGCTGCCAGAGAAACTGCAGTTTTTGCGGTCTGTGATCAGAGGATCCCTCAGGCAGAGCGAAGCTGCCACCCCATTTCAGCAGTGTAGTCAATGCATTTCTGCTCTGCCTAGAAAACTGTTGCCATATTTCCAGAAATCCACTTAGGACCTCAGTGTTATCTGCTTTGCAGGAATGCTTGCCTGAAGTTGAAAGCCACAGGGGATAGACAACCATATAAACCAAGATTTACACCCCTGTCAACAGACCCCCTCCACTGGGTACACAGGATTTCAGGGCAGTCACACAATAGCTCCATGTTTACACAGTAATATCTTGGCAGTACACTGGCCTTTTCCCAATGCTTCTTATAAAGAGAGTTCAGAGAGAAAACCTGTTCAAAGATTCATTGCCAAAGTTCTGTAATTCCAGGTAAATCCCTTTGTGGAAGTTGACTTCACTTCTAGTTCAGTTGTGCCATCTAACATGTGAATGTCAACCTCTGGTTGAACCCCATATGTGCAGAATACACAGTCTTTGCATATAAGGCTTCTGATGCAGTATCTGTACTGCTTTAGCAGAATTCCCCCCAAATGACTGTCTTACCTTTTCAACACAAAGAGCTGCTGGTATGCCGGCTCTGAGGAGCGTCTGTTTACCAGCTGTGTTCAAAGGCTTTGATAACATGTTATAAAACTCCAGCAGACTGAACAGCAGCTGTTCTCTATCAATTTAATATATTTGATCCAGAGAAGGGAGAGGATTTTACAAAGAAGAAAAATAGAGTAGACAATAATACCACCCAAAAAAAAAGATATATTTTTAAATAATTTAAAAAAATCCAAAACATAGCATCCCTTAGGGACTCAAGGGGGCAGTTGTTTTCTATGGATTTCTATGGATTATAATTTCTGCAAAGACCAAAATTAAAGGAATTGTCTTATTTGAAGCTGGGTATAAACGAGGAATGCAATTCCAAGGGCCAGATAACTGAGCACTATGCATTCCATGTTGGTGCCCCACAAAATCCACTCTGTCAATGTAATTAATTGGAATTTTGTTTCATAAATTTTAATGTGAGAAACATGGTGTTCTAGACAAACAAGAATGCAGGCATATCCTCTGCATAACATTGGCATTTTAAACAGCCTCGGCCTCTCTATTTTGAAAAAAAAACAAGGAAGGAAGTGATTACTGCAGGATTTGTACAACTGTGGAGCCCAGCCGATAATGCTGATAATAATAAAACTCCCTCTGTGTTGCTGTGTTCTCACCAGGAGAACTCAAAGAGGTTCTTTGTTTGCTTGTTTGTTTTACAAAAGAGATTTGTACCATTAGTCCCTTTTTCCAGATGGTGAAGTTGAGGCATGAAGGAGTGAAATCTTGCAGAAATGGCTAGGAAAACAATCTAAGTGTTCCAACCCCTAAGGTCTTATCTCTCTTCAGTACACCATCTTGTTCTTTCATATAGTAAAAGGGAATGTCCCAATGGAAAATCTACAGCCTAGCATTTCCTCCTTGTATGGATTAAATACAGCTAAAGAAAAGGTCCTTTTTTCAGCATAAACCATGAGGCAGTTTAGCATAAACAATGAAGCCACCCAAGCACATGTCAGGGAAAAAAAAAAAGTTTAATCTAATACAAAGTAGTCAAAGATTTTAGCCAGGTAAAATATTTTTGCTTCAGAGATTTTCACTGATAACAAATGCTTTGATTTAACCTGTTAATTAAAAAAAACCCAAATCCAAAACAAAAAAAGAAAACCCAAAAATCCCAGGCAGCAGTAGGCCTTAATACAATGTTTTGTTATGCATTGTTCCTGATGATGAAAATGACATACTCCTGTCTGAGGCTACATCCTGCCATTAATGACAGGTATGGAAAAATATTAAATAGGAAAATTATAGTAAAAGAATCTTCTAAATTCACATATGAACCAAACTACGAACTTTCCTTGCATGCCTGTTCCATTTTTGTAAAAAATGTTATATTTTATGGAAATACCATGGAAAACCAAAAGTTTCACTTTTGTCTTATAAAGAATTGTGAAAGCATACATACCTGAAAAAAGTGTATCAGTATATCATGAGACAGTGACTTGAATATTTTTAGAAAGATTTTGCACAAATAAGGAAAAAATATACCATTAAAAATACTTTCCCTTCAAATCTCATTGTGAGGATGTCAACAGAAGTAATTAAGGAAGGACTCCATAGTTTTTTGAGACAAAGCAATATGTTTCTTAGAATGTTGCCAGGATGTTGTGAGGAAAAGGAAAATATTAAAAAACTGTGGGATCACTTGCATAAATTAATGTACAACACACATATTCTTTGCCCTAGGGACAAAAATACAGAGATGAGGTAATCTGTGTGCTTGAATGCTAAGCAATATATGACAGCAGCTGCCCTGACTGGTGCTTATCCTGTTATATATGAGACCACCATACTTGTGTAAGTTATGGATATGGGACGAGAATATTTCTAACATTAAATATTAATGACCACAGAAAGCAGACATATTTTCTCATAAAGCGATCTGGTCCATGATGCATGAGCTGAACAGGTCTGACTTGTCACTGCACAACTCACGACCAACAAAAGACTTAAGACATCTGTCAAATGTAAAATGCTGGGAAAAATGATGTGTCACTGAAAGCTGTCATTCTTAGTCAAATTTTAACTTGACCAGTAGTGGTCACTTTTTCAAACAGTCAGGAGCTCCAGTTTTATCAGTGCTCACACTGATAGCACAGGTATAAATAAGGACTCTTCCATCTCAACAGTGGCTGGACCTGAATGATGTCTGAAAGAAATACAGACCTTCCCCTCCTCTTTTCATGTCAAAGAACATAAAGAAGAGATTATTGACTGGAGTCATTGTAATCTTTGAACAAAACCAAATGCAACTAAAATCTCGTAGATGCTTGAGAGAATATTTTTGCCCTCATTGTTTACTTCTGAAAAGTATTTGTGTCTAGACTGCTCAGTGGATAAGACATCAAATTCCATTCATATCTTTCACCATGTTCCAAGGCAGATCATAACATAGCTTATTAATGAGCTATTAATGTTTATTTATTAGCAAGTGTTAGCTTGTTCATTCCATTACTTTAACTACTCTTATAGCTTTGCTGCTCAAGACAAGCCACAATCAGACTTACAACATACTATAAACAAACTAGGTCTTGTATAACTTCAAGAAAATATTTTTCCATTTCTACAATTTGTTTTTAAGTGATGAGAATGTGGTTGTTACAACCTGCATGAACTGGGTCCTTCAAACCCATGATCTCTGGTAAACAACTCATATCATGCTAGGTTTCAAAGTGGGCAGAGAACTGCAACTACATCCACAGTTTCTTGTTTCTTTGTTTCTAACAGATCTACATTTGCCATTGGCTCAGCAATGCTTTCAACCGGATTTTGTGCTTTTATTTTGTTGGAAATAAGAACTAGCCATTACCTTCTAGTCCTCAATATTTTTGTTAGAAAACAAAGTTTCTTTTTTAACTAAAAAAATTCCAGGCACACAAAAGGCAATATAAAGTTTTCCACTGAGTTCCTCAAAATTGAAAGGCATAACTGCACATTCCTGTGAATGGAGGCTAGGGCCTTAAAGAAGACCAATCTCTTGCATTGTGTTAATCTGAAGTTTGAATCAGCCTTGTACCCAGTCTATGTTTCCTTGTGATGCAATCTATATGCTCCAAGTAAAACTTGAATGCTAAAGGCACTCCTTTTTAGACAGAGCAAAATAGTGAAAAAAAAAAACCAGAGTAAAACTACATAGGAATTAGGAGCAAGAATCTCAGAACTTGTTTCATTGGGTGTCTTGCTAATGCTTGAAAAAGTAGGAAAAAGCTGCATGGATCCCTAGTATCTCTCTTACCTTGAACAGATTTTACTGCTCAAACAAAGTTCACAGCACGTCTATCATGATGTATGGGTGCCACCTGTAAGATGGATATGATGCATATAAAGAAGACCATTGATTCGGGCAGGATCTCATCTCCCCAAGTTGTAAAACTGATAAGAGTACTGGTTCTCTGAGAAACATTAGATATCAGTGCAGCCAGGCTTGTGCTGGTCCTGTTGAGTCACGGTTATTCTGATTCATTTATATGATGATGAAAAAGCAATTGCAAATGAACGAAATGCAAAGCATATTTAAAAGCAAAAACAACACTCTGTTCCCTGCACATGGATATCCTCCCTGTCGCCCAGACACACTATTTCAACCTGTACTAGTTTTCAAGCCAGGGAGATCAAAACACCATGTGATGAAATCCAATACTATCTTCTAACCTGGGTGTTCAATGCTGGTTAAGCTGTTATGCAACCCTGACATTTCCAAACAGAAAGTGGTGGATCCGCTTCCTTGTTTGCAGGATGTACAGCCCTGCCCGCCGTACAGGGAGCAGAGGGAAAGCAGCACTCAGTGTTAGTCCAGCAGGAATAGGTTCTGTTTAGCCCATCTGGTGGGTTTTGGTTATAGCTGCTAGTCCAGAATTCCTCATCCCATCTCCTTCCATTGGCAGGTGTGTGTCAGTGCTACTGTGTTTCTTCAATGGCCAATGCACAGAGGTGGCCTCAGTTTTCTCAGCCTTCTACAGCATCCTCCGATAAGGAAACCAAACCATAACTCCATTGGCACCATGTCCATGCCCTTTTCTCCGTCCCTCATCACTGTCCCTTTTCCACCCTTCTCACTTCTTGTGTCTCCCTTTCTCACTACCAAGAAAGCCCTCAGATAAGGTGCTGACTGCTCATCTGCTGTATCCTTTTCTTGGCTCTTTATTTTCATCTTTGGTTTGGCTTGGTTTGGCTTGTAAGACTTAAGAAACAAGGAGCTTCTGGAGGTCAGCTTGTGCAGTCTACCATAACTTGGGGTTTCTTTTAATTACTCCTTAAATGAAGGTAGCATTCTTTCTTTTTGTCTTATTCCACTCATCACCAACCTGTCAACATATGGACTTAGACAGTATATGAAGATTGTAAGGGATTCTATTTCTGCTTTTTTTTTTTTTAATCATTCTGCTAAGATACATTACTGCAGATACTGAGGCAACTGAAGCATTAAAGATGCAGAGATAAGGCCTGAGGCATAACTTTTTTTCCAATGAAAGCTGGAATACAAACATTTAAATATTTGCTCATAAATTTATTGAGCCTTACCCAATTAAAGTCATTGAGAAATTTGAAGAAAATAGAATAGAAAGGAATGATGTAGTCAGAGTTGTAAACAATTGGAATGAGCAAGAATAAACAGCTGCTCATTTAATCAGATACTCTTGGGCCATAACAATTATGTTCTGACCAGAGTTTAAAAGCGAGCTGATGAACTTAATTACCAAGAAAAAGACCCAACAGGCCAGCTAAATAGGACAAAAGTTACTGTCAACTTTTGTTACGCAGCAAAGCCAGAGCGTTGGAGGATTGATACTGCTATACAAAAGGAGAAGAAGCTGCTATGGCCTCTCATGGCAATGATTCTGAAAACATGGCAAACAAATAAGGTCTGCCTTTTATACCTGAATTCATGGTGAACAATAAGGTGTAACTAAACCAGATGATATATTGGCAAAGACAAGATTTACGACTTGTTAAAGAAAGTTATTGTTAACAGACTCATGTTTGAAAATTATTCTGGTCTTGGTGACAGCTGATAGTAGAGCACAGGAGAAGATTTTTATTATATTAGGTTTAATGTGACTCAATAAAAAAAAAAAAAAAAAGGTTGTTAATGTGGGACATAATTTTTAGGCACTTTCAAGACACCATGTTTTCATCTTAGTACCTGAGAGTTGAGTCAGATGCTGATATTTTGCCCTAGGACCTTATGGTTGAAGGATCCCAATTTTGGTGCAGCGCTTGTTGCATGTAATTAAATGAGTCTGCTATTTATAGGCAATTTTGAGACAAGTATGCTGCATTTTTGTGTGCGGAACTTGGAGGCTATGGTGTAAGGGATCACCTGTTGTGGGATAGAGCAAAGTACCCTAAACAATTAGTGCACTAGGGTTTGTGATATCAGAACATCCTGTGCATGGTAACTCTTTGTATCACCTACCACCCTTTTCAATATTGTGTTATGGGAATAGCCCAAAGAGTGGTATTTATCAATTGCTACAGAGAAAATGGTAGAAGCCTTCACACCTTAGTAAAGGAGGGGATGGGGAAAAAAAGAGAAATATTAAGAAAAGTTTCTAAATCCATGCTTTTAAGTTAGTAGACGTTGGACCTTTGCATCCTAAATTTCTAAAACAAATACCTGACCAAGTACTAGGAATGCTGATTTTCAATAACCTAGCTGGGTTAATTCCAGAACATGCCCAGTCATCAGTCAAATAAAAACCTGCAAGAGGAAGGTGTTATTTATAAAGAATTTAAATTAAGGGAAAAAGATCGTGTCAATAAATATAAGACTACAGGGAGAATGATAGTTAAAGTTGTTATTCCTTTAATTCACTCACATGATTAGCTTAGAGTAGTTATATCATTAGATTGTTATGTATTTTCTAATCACAACATTTATGTATTGAAGACATAAAATAAAATAGTGATTAGCTTCTTGAACCATATCAAAAAGTCTTCAAGAGCAGCAAAGATAATTGAGTGTTTGTTTTCAGTGAGTACCCCCAGAAGACAGATTTTGAAATGATGAGGATTTTTCTTAAGGTTTTTGTAAGGATATAACAATTAGCAGTATAGTAATCAATTAAAAGATGAAGCCTTCAGTACAGAGCAAGGGGGATTGCTTGCTAAACAGAATATAAATTCTGCTTGTTTTCTAAAGAACATAGATAAAAAGATACGTGTAAAAAACCACAATGCAAGTGGACTTTTCAACGCAGGAAACAGCTACTCTGAAAACACCAGGTCCATAGAACAGTCAGCTCATTCTCAGCCATCTGGGAAGCACTGAGTCCAAAAGGAATGGGCACTGCTGGCTGGATGAAAAGTCCTGGTAGATCCTGTCTCTGAAGTGGAGCAGGATAGAGGTGTCTTCCTTACACTGGGCATGCAGAGGCTGCCTGACTGCTGGTAAACTCTCATTGACATCACATGGTGAAGAGTGAGAGAGGACTCAATCTAGTTTGTTTAGACCAGACTTTGATATACCTATAAACAGGATACAAAAAAATCTAAATTTGATAAATGTGAGGTCTCCAGTATGTCAATAAGGATGTGTAAATAGGGTTCAATTAGTGAAATTAGGAGCTGCATTAACACGGGCAAAGACTAAGGATATTATCTAAAGCTAGAATTCAATTTTAAATCCAAATCAAACTAGAAAAAAATTGCTGTTTTGCTGGTTTAATTTATCAGCTTCATTTCCTTTACTGAAAATATATTTTCTTGGCAACATTTTGTCTGATAAATGTGTCCTCCATGCATTTTGCTAGCATAGTCATATTTGTTATAAATCTAATCTTCTAATACTTCTAATCAGCTTAAAAATTTTAGTAAAATGTAAGTGTAGACCAGGCTCATGTTAGCCTTATCAGTCATCAGTTTGTTTTTGATAATTTGGGCTCTAGGATAGCCTTGACCCATTATAAAATGTTATAACTCATAAAGCCCATGCTTACAACATCCAGAAGTTTCTAAAAATTATTTTCTTTATGCACCTACTTAAACCATGCTAAAGACACCAAGGTATTTGTTATGATTTCAAGTCTGGTGTAGTTCTATATCATTCTTTGAAGGTCCTCCTGGTTTGCAAAACTCCAAGTGAAACATGTGGAGCTGGAGGCTTCACAGAGGTAGTGTTACCTGTTCAGAATGTGCCAAAATAGAAATTCTACTGGTAGAATGGAGTAATTTCAGACTAAAGTTTACGTCTGTCAGCAATAAAAACTACAGGGAAAAATATGCTAGTTAAAAGATTCTTTGTCACTTTGTCAAGCCAAAAGTGTTTTAATTCTCATAATACAAACAGCTTTTTAAGTCTAACTTTCCAGACATATCAAAACAATGAGTATTTTATTAGAGACCAGATTTGATAAACTTTCTTATTCCAGGTCTCATATATAATCCCATTTCCATCATGCACATAAATAAATGTACTCTAACAGATTCTTCTCCCAACCACACTACACTAAAAGAAGTTGGAGATTATACTCTGAAGATATTGTGGCAGACAGTAGTTCACACTGCAGTAACCAAAAACTGGATGTGGATCATTGGTATGCTGTGCAGTCTATACGTAGTATGATGCACCAAGTAAATGTTCTGGTGAGCACACCATAGGATGATAGTTACAGACAATGGATATGCTCCTAAAATATAAATTTAGCTATCAAACTGAAAACCAAATTTGATGAAGCTCAGAGGTTTAGTGAGAGCTGAATGTGCTTTATTGCAAAGATTTTAAAACAGCCCAGAGATTGAGCTCAAGCCTGTAGTCAGTGAAAACATAATCACTAAAAAGCTTAATACCCTATAACCTCTTTTTTATTCTTGAGCTGTAAAACATTGATTTAATTTTCTTCTCTTTACTGCCTTCAGATTTTGAATATAAAAAGATTTTTTCAAACAACCTGATTAAAATCCATACCTTTACTGGAAACTTTTTCTAAGTTGACTACAAATCTAGAAGATCCCTGGAATGGGCTGGTATTGCTGAATTCAAGAACTGCAGGAAAACGCAGTTAAGCATGAATTTAGACTGCAAAATGTCATGCATTACTCTGTAAGTTCACTTGACAGGTTTGAAAAGGTAATTAACAGACAAGAAAAGGCTTTGGATATACATATGGGTTGGAATAGAGAGGGAGGAAACAGGTAAGGATAAAAGGGTATTATTTATTTCCCAAGAACATGAAAAAGGGCAGAATTACTAAAAAAAAAGTTTTTAAAAAGGAGCATAAGGAATACATAACAATCTAGGAAAGAAACCCCACATTTGTGTATGATATGTAAAAGACATTATGAAAAAAAAAATAAGAAAGAAAAAAATAAGAATCACAGAATTGTAGAATCAGAGATGGTACCAAAAAGAACATTTAGTCCAGTCCCTGTTTATGCAGGCTAGAGCCAGTTGCTCATGACCATGGCCAGTCAGATTTTGAATATTGATTGGAGATTCTACAACCTCTCTGTGCAATGTCTGGGCACTGTTTCTCTCTTCAACCATCCTCACTGCAAAAACATATTTTCCTGTATTTGGATATAATTTCTTGTGTTTCCATTTGTGATGATTGCCTCTTGTCCTGCCACTAGACACCACTGAGAAGAGTCTGGTCTCTCTTCTTTTCCATCAGGTATTTAGACATCTCCTCTTCCCTGGTGTGAACAGTTCCAGCTCTCTCAGTGTCCCCATGTATGAGAGATGTGTCATCCCTCATCATCTTCACAGTGCTTTACTTGACTTGCTGCAATAGCTCTGTATCTCTCTTGCATCGGGAAGCCCAGAATTGCTGCTCCCACCTGTTTTTTATTTTATTTTTCTGATGGTTGAGATGGGAGTCCTGAGCAGGAGGAAAGGAGATTATCTTTAAAAATAAACAAGTTCTCTTGGAATATTCTCCTTTACAGGACCATATCCCATGAGGTTCCTCCAAGCAGATTCTTGAACATGCCAAAGACTTCTATTCAGACATCCAGGATAATGATCCTGGGTTTTGTCCTGCTTCCCCCTAGCCAAAGGTTAAAAAGTGAAGAAGGAAAGAGAAAAGAAGCAGTGGGAAGATGACATGAAGATTTCTATCCTTCTCCTTTACTTCTTTTTTGTACTTCGCTCTTCTTGCTTTTCCTTGCTTTTACTTGTGCAAACACTTTAGAATCATTTAGTTTGGAAAAGACCATTAAGATCACCAAGACCAACCATTAACCCAACACTGACCTTTCCAGCACCAAACCATGTCTGTAAGTGCCACATCCAGGGATGGTGACTCCACCTCTTCCCTGGGCAGCCTGTTGCAATCCCTGGCAACCCTTTTGACGAATAAATTTTTCCTAATATCCAATCTAAGCCTCCACTGTCATAATTGGTCAATTTCCTTTTTTCTTTTCCTTTCCTTTTCTTTTTCTTTTCCTTTCCTCTTTTCCTTTCTCTTGTTACTTGGGAGAAAAAAAATGACCCTCGCTTCTCTACAGCCTCCTTTCAGGTAGTTGTAGAGAGAGATAAGCCTCCTTTTTTCCAGGATAAAACCCCCCACTTCCCTCAGCTTCTCCTCATGAGATTCCAGCCCCTTCCCCAGCTCTGCTGCCCTTCTTTGGACATGCTCCATCACCACAATGTCCTTGTTGTAGTGAGGGGCCCAGCATTAAACATGGGACTCAAGGTGTGACCTCACCAATGCTGAGTACAGGGGTGATCACTGCTCTAGTCCTGCTGCATACGCTATTTTTATAAAAACAATTGATGCATTTAATATTTACATTACTTTTAATGAAGCGAACTGAATACTTATAATGTATAACGCAATTGCATAATTTTGATGAAGTGAAAATACATGAGAGAAATAACCTGCCAGATACCTAAATCTGTTTTAAAAAATGAAATTCTATCTACATAATTTACAGTTTTTGAGAAGATCTGAAGACTGATTCATCTGGGTACAGAAGTTGTATTTGCTTGATGACAAGTGAAATATTTTCAGATTAGTTTCCAACAGATACATTGTAATAAAATGTGAACAGCATTGTCAGCTACACCCCTCTTAATCCTCGGCTCAAATAAAATGCGTTCCACATGAACACTAGCAAGGCACTGGGAAACTTGCCAAACCAAAACCATAAGGTATTGTACATTTAATTCCTTATAGCAGAAAGTCAGGCAAAACTCTTATATTATTTGAACTGTATTATTTGAAAATTATGCTAATCTTTTGAAAATTGGGATTGAAATATGGCTTCCATTCATATGACATCATGAAAAGCAGATGAACAATTTTCCTAGTGTTTAAGGCACAGTGTGACGACAGGTAAGAAACTTTGTTGGAGACTATAGGAGAGATTATTTTGGGGAAGTTCTCCCCCTTCCACTTCTCCCTCCCTGTGTTTCTTTTTACATCCCAATTCACTGCAGACATTTTCTGTTTCGTTGTTAGTATTCCTGAGAACATGGTTTCCCTTAATGGACATTTGTACCTTCCTCCCATTTTGTCATAGTCACAGTTTTAAACATCAAGAACTACTACACAGTAGACACAGACTAAGAAGAAAATACAGAATCTGCAGTAGGACACAGTGAGTATAACAGATGTCACAAGCAGACTGATCTGGAAAGCATTAGCCACCTCACCTTTAACTAGACTTAACCAAATTAGTGGAGATAAAAAACCATGGAACTTTTAAAAAATTGTATTTTTAAAATGAGTCAGATATAATTTCTAAAGTAAATTGTGTCTAGCAGATGCAGCAGCTACTTGGTGGGACTACCACTCTATTGAGTTTCCCTACCATTTGTTTTAACCAAAATGCTGGCTGACATCCCAAAATCGCTTGGTTCAGTCAGATCTAGAACTTTCAGAGTTTAAATGCTGCTCCTGAAAAAATTGTACTTTCCAGTGAAGTCCAATTTACCAGAAACTATGCTTCTGCTCTGCTCCTTCCTAACACTGGCTGTTTTATCTGAAGAAGGAATAATTTTGAATTCTTCCTTTGCATTTGAACAGAGCTGTATCTCATAGGAAACCATCCAGCAAGTACCTTCAATATATGCAATGCGGATATGATGTCTACTCTCACTGCAGCTTCCAGCCACCTTATGTTTTATATTTCCTTCTCTTATCAGATTTCTCTTCCTGACCTGCTAACTTTCAAAGAATTAGCTGATTAAACTACAGAATACATTAATTAATCATGTATTATGCTCATGTCTTCTTGCAGAATCTCCTCCAACACATCAACACTTGCGTTGAACTGAGGTCATCAGGACAGACCCAGTTCCTACTGCCAGTAGCACTAATATGCCATATGGAGTAGGAGATACCAGTTTGCTTTCCTGGGGATTTCTGTCAACTATAAGTAAGCCCAGGAGTTTATGAGGAGTTTTGCTTTCTGCAATATAACCAGTCATGGCCCTTTTTTTACATCTGCAGTAACTGACCTCTTCACACATTCTGTGTCTGTGGGTAAAGCATGAGACTGGGGACAATGCTGGTCCCTCATTCTACCTCGCCTTCATACCAGCTTGCTAAAATAAGGCCAGATTAGTCATTTCTCTGTGTCTGAGTACTCAAAGTGGACTAGTCAGTCACATCATGGTTTTAGTCATGATCGTAGTCAGGAAACAGTCAGAACTGGTTAGACGTAATGGGAAAACTTTAAAATATATTCCATTTTTAAGTTTTTATTACTGTTGACAGTACTGGTGTTTAGAAACATTTCTTGCATAGCTTGTGGTGCTACCCAGATAAGACAAGATAGAGAGATTCAAAGTTTTCATGAGTGACTTTTCAGGGCATCATCGTCCAAGAACCACTTGCTGAAATCTTGCTGCTCTTGATTTTTTTGACCCCTCTGTCAGTGTACATATAATCCCTCTTCAGTTTGTCCTTGCAGACACTCTCTCATTTCACCTTCTGTTGGTACCGTATCTCTGGTAATGTCACCTGCAAAAAAATTCTTCTCCAAGGAGATTTCCGTGAAAAACTGTCATTTGTCAATCTCAATCTGAATATGAAAATAGGTCTTAATATTCCCCCTCCGTGATATTCTTTTCCAGTCACTGCAAATAAAAATCACCAACACCCGACAGCTCCACTTAATGCTGACCTCTCTTCCCCAGTTTCTCCTTTCAATGCTGTCCCTAAAAGCTGGAAATAATTTGGTGCACACACTACCAACTTGCTCTGTGAATGTGTTATGGTAAGTGTGTATTAGTTTTTAAAAGCACAACTGAGTTGTGCTCCATGACTAAGGCTCTATGGCTTTCAAGATACACATAATAAATTGAATATCTTGATTCAGGTTCCAGAAGAAGTGATAATGAGGCTGTGGGAGGGAAACAAAAGACTTCCTAGTAGCATTCTACCATTGCTCAAGAATGAAGGGTAATCCATTTCATTTTGCTGAGATCTTCCTGCTTGCTTGAATAATGTGCAAGCAGCAGCTGTAATGTTATATAAGAATATTTCTATTAAATGCAAATGAAAACAACTCTTTCTTGAAGATGTCCTGCGTGGACAAAATATGCCTAGGGAGAAAGCACACTAAATTGAAGAACTGACCAAACTGAGAAAAGGTTTCACAGGTGGAAGGTAGAAGGGAAAAATTCCGGGATCTTCCTGGAAAATAGCACAGAAAACCTGTGTTTTTTCTGTGCTAAGCTCCGTTACATGCAAATTCTATTCCAAACCAGAATGCTGTAAACTCTCCCAGAATGATACCATGTTTCAGCTGTACTTTGTGAAATAAAAGAAGTGGGAAATCAAGAGCATAGGCTTCTGTGGCCCTTGTATATTATTGTCCTTGTTAGGCTGGAGTACAGTAAGGGCAGGTGAAAGCTGGGAATGTGACATGGTAGCAATGATGCAGGGAATTGGGCTTGCAATCAATTTCTGAGGGCAGAAAAATACAGGAAAGATGTCCGAGAAGGTTGAGGATATGGAAGTGAGATTCTGGTTTTGGGGTGGCGATGATGGAAGTGGAAGGGATGGCTTGTAAGATCAGCCTGTAAGAGGCAGGAAGGTGTAAAGAGAGTGAGTGACAGCATGACATCCTAATTCACTAAAGTGAAAGGAGATGTCTGTCACAGAAGTAGCATGCAACTCTGTTTTCATTTTGATGCCCAGGCATGTTTAGTATGGCAATGTCTGAAATGAAATGCTGACTGGTGGATTTCTGTTCTTAACTTGGAGCATTTTGTTTATAAAATACATTTGAATTTCAATTGTGTGCGTTCTCCATGAGAGTTTAGAGGTTGTAGAGTTTAAAGCCTTGTGAACTTCCATCTCAGAATATTCTAAAAAGCCCCAAACCTTAAAACCAATTCTGTGTTTATTTCAGTATTTCAGTATTTCAAAAGTTTGGGAAAAGACCTCATACAAGAGCTTTGAGGAAAATGTATTTCCAATTATGTGGTGATTGGTATGAGAAAACACTCTATACTTGACTAGAGCTGAGCTGCATTTTACAGGAGATAAATTGTTCCATCCTTCTGAATACAGCTTTTTAAAAAAACAATCAACATTTCAGGACCAAAAAATGAGGTCTAGAAATTCTTTTTATGGAAGGCACCAGGAGCTAAAGCCACATGTGCCACCTTCTTGCTTTTACAGAAAGGTATAGAATTACATAAGTGGCATTAGTTATTGCTTTATCTGATAAGTAGAAATATGTGTGTGTATATATTTTTCAACGTGAATATATTTAATATTCATGTTTTTGCTATAAGCAAATAATTTATGTACTATGTTGGCTCAATATGGTCCTATGATTAAAAACGTACTGCAGCAAGATTATGTAGGTAATACAAAGATCAAAATGAAGGTGATTTTAATAATCATGTAATTATTTAGCTTTCTTATCATTTATGTTTTTGAAGGCAATTCTGACTGTCGCCTTTACGATAATCAGTTAATAAATCCTCATGACTGTTACACCTTTATGCATAGCACTAATCTGAACAAATGGGCTGCTGACAGGTGCAATAAATTGCCAAGAATGAGTGCTGTCAGAGAACAAGTTGTTTCTGTGAACATAGAGAATAAGTAAATCCCAT